>CM023489.1:52188154-52598895 GCA_013339685.2 Hyalomma asiaticum | reverse complement strand
CACCACACCACCCACTCGTCCGGACAATCTCGAGGACGACCCGGAACTTTCTGCGACAGCTGGCGTCGCGACCTTAGCCTCTTTCCAACCATAGTTTCATGGCACCGCCGGGTCAGCTTCCCTGGCAGGTGCGCGGTTAGAAAGCGGAACACATACCACTTTCGATGGTTTTGCTTTTTCTTCCTCTTTCAGGTATATCGTCGAAAGCCTATGCCGCTGTTTATTTTTTGTCTAAGACAGTTATGCAGCGGTTGCCCCTCGCCCCCCTCACCTATTTTTTTTTTCTTATTTCTTTCTCATTTCCTTCCGCGTTATCCCGACGTGGGAAACCGCCCCGCCAAGGGGACATTCTATGCCGCCCTCGGGAGGCACCCCGATTCGAATATGTGTCTTTTAACAGCAACAACAACAAAAAGAAAGAAAAAGGTAGACGAAGTAGCTGGGAGTTTCCGATGGGAGTTCCTCCATTGCTTTCCCCACGGTGCAAGTGCGATGTTTCTTTTCCCGGCGGTGCGTGCGGGTTAGATATTTTCTTTTTTTGCTTCCCTTCCGATTTACGCTTATTTTTAAGCAGGAACTCGTGGCAGGGATCACATCATCTTATGGCAGCAGTCATGTTATGGTATACACAATAGCATTCTTGACAGGCATTCGAAGAGCTCTTAAAGGTGTATCTGATGTTATAACACTTTTTGTTTAGCTTCGACGTGTAAGGTGACTGAATAGTTACTGTGATCGCTGATCAGGAATTGAGGAAAGGACACGCGTTATGGGAGCACTGAGAGGCGCTTCAATCGAATCTTAATGCGATTGCAAGTGGACGGCGCCTGCATCATGTAACCAAGAGCACTTCCGAGTGCCCAATGAGAACCTGGTAATCAGGCATGCACATTATAACGAGAGCATCTTTTTTTCGTTTACTGCCTTAAAAATTAATATGCGCCATTGCATGAACAAACATGCGGTGGAACGTATTATTTAGGGGCTAAGTTGGAGTGTCAGTGTTGTCACTCGAGTAATTCATACCGCGAGTAGCTGCCAATAGATGTAACTGTAATAGAGTAACTGTAATAGAGCAACTACCAATAATGTAACTGCCAATAGATCCTGGCCGCGGCGGCTGCGTTTCGATGAGGCCAAATGTTTGAGGCCCGTGTGCTGTGCGATGTCAGTGCAAGGAACCCCAGCTGGTCGACATTTCCGGAGCCCTCCACTACGGTGTCCTCACAATAAAATCGGGTTTTCGAACATAAAACCCAGAAATCAATCAATCAAGTTCCAATACTGTACGGTGCACGGTAGGAATAAAAACATCGTATATCAGTAAAATAACTCTATACCTGTCGTTGAATTCCGCTATAGCTGTCCTTGACGTTCGCTTAAGTGACGTTTCGGCGCCAGCCAATGAGACGTTAGGCTGCGTCTGAACGCACGCTGTGGTTGCCTAGCGGCCTAGCAACTATGGGTTGGCTTGCGACGCTCGAGGTCGTGGGGTCGAATCCTCCCACGGTGGCGGCATTAGATAGAGGGACAAAGTGCGAAAGAGCAGCCGGGTGCTTAGATGCAGGTGCACATGAATGAACCCCAGGTGGTCAAAAAGCACTCCGGGCCCTCCACTAGGGCGTACCTCATGATCATCTATATCTGTTTCGGTATACGCAAAAACCCGGTAATTTATTATCCTATTGCTTGACCCCAAGCGGCCTTCTGTATATCACTGTTTACCGTGAATTCAATTACCGTGCATCTGCTCCGCTTTTAGCATTTTCTCTCATTCAGTGTACAGTGCGTCTGCGACTCTGTCGCTACTTCCTGAACGACACGTTTCATGGCATAAGAAAGATCCTATCCGGCAAGCGCGACAGCCCGTGCCCACAACACAGGCGCGATGCCTGCATTTTTATAGTGCCTAGATGTATATACAGGTGTCTAAGGCACTATACCTGCATGCGCACACACGATGACCAAAAGCCATGTTGGATTCCTAGTGGCGCCACCTGTTGGCCTCGAGATCGAGAAGAGTCGGCGCCTAGCGGTGGACGGACGAAGCTGTCAAGTGTGGATGTGGCCTCCGCGATCGGCTGCGGCGGCGCGGAGGCCGCGTCCACACTTGAACGCCCGCCTCCCAGCCGATCGCGGAGGCCACGTGTGGGTGGCTCCTCACGTCGTCTGCTAGCCAGTGTGCGTTTACATACGCGCGTACACCATCCGTAGAATCTTGGATGTTAGTTCCTCTTGCAGCTGTGTTAAACGCTTGCACGCGCATGTATTGTTACCCAACCATACAAAAGTATTAAGCATTGCGCTGCAGTCTTATGTAAAGAGAAAGCGTGCAAAATGCAGACACAACAGTAGATGTGTGGACAACACGTGTTATCCACTCTCTTGCCCTTGTGTCCGTGTTTTGCACGCGATTTCTTACATATGAATACTACCAAATCGCCCGCTTTCTGTCATTTAGTCTTCCCTGTTGTTGGGATCACTGATGTGGTTGTCACTGAGTGCGTTTGTCAAGAGCATGCCATGTCATTGTCACACGCTCGGTCCGGCACAGCTATTTCAGTTTAGCTGCTGCCGTGTCTCTCAAGCATACGACATAGTGCAGTTGACGTTCTTCTGAACAAATTACTCTGGGATCGTCAACGTGTAAATGCTGTGCAGTAGTGATATCGTCTATGAATACGTGGTTGTTTTGCGGCAACACAAGAGAACTGATATGAGCTGACACTAACATCTCTCAGTGGTAGGCAAAAATAATACTTGACACACGCACTTATGTCACAACGTACTTGTTAATTGTCATATAATAGCTTGACTTTGACTTGGTGGTTCCGTCATGAGCTGTCATTTTGCGTAAGCCGAGACAGGGGCACAAGGTGGTGAAGCACGAGCGCTAACTTGCAACGCTGGGCTGCGCGAAGGCGGGTCACTAATACAATATCTACATTTGACACAGCTCGTTATGTTAATACTAGTTCACAGTGCCTTGGTTGTTGTTTTCAGCGTTGTGCTTGTTGTTGTCTGTAATCATCATGAACGCATGCTGACACAACCTTAGACTAACCTTGAATATAAATTTCATTTTTTTTTTATTTGCGTACGATGGAACACTCGTGAAAGAGTGGCGAACAACCGCACGTCACACAACCCCGTGTGCCCCTACGTGGAACTGAAAGCGTCTATCCATCTTCCAATTATTTCTGCTGCAGTTGCACCTTCGAATCCTGCCCTTGTTATCAACGCCGTGCACTGCGATCCTGTTATCTTCCCACACATCTACAGCACCCGATGAGTCTCTTATCCTTCGCCGTTGTCTACAAACATTTCATTCATTAAAAGAATACGCACGCATGCGACCACACCACGGATACAAGTCCGGACCTGCAGGACGGCCAGCTGCGAAGCCGTTGCCAAGCCTCTGACGGTTCTGCTCACACCTGCGCTCGCTTTCGTCTTCGGCGTCTTGCGATGTTACACGCACGCACACGACAGCCGGCGGCGCAGGACTTGGCACGAAGCGTGAGAACGCGACCCGTTCGCGACGCAGCTGTTGCCACACGCTTCGCCGACGCAGCCGGGCATATTACTCAGAACTCCGCCACATGCCATCCTGCAATATGTATTCTGTTCAGCCGCAGAACACGTCGACTCGTACAGATGAAGAAGCCAGCTAGGTGCGCCGTTCAAAATGTTCGCGCGAAGAACGCGTTACTCGTTCGCCGATGCGACATTCGATGACCTCGTGTACTACATATGGAACGCCGTTAAGGCAATGGAAGGCGAGGGAAGACACCGAACTACGTAGCACGGCAATTATGAATGAAATTGCGTCCGTACAGTTGGTTCCGTTCGTGCAGATGACAAGCAAGAATGACGAATGCGTGTTTACATCACCGACAACACCGCCAAAGAGGCCATCCTCACATTTTTTCTATTTTGCACAGAGTTTCTCTTGTCAACGTGCTCCTTGCCAACTTGGTAGTAGTTTTATCAAAAATGGGTACGCCCCGCCACGGTGGTCTAGTGGCTAATGGTACTCGGCTGCTGATTCGAGGGTCACGGTATCTAATCCCAGCCGCGGCGGCTGCATTTCGATAGAGGCGAAGTGATGAGGCCCGCGTGTGCTGTGCGATGTCAGTGCACGTTAAAGAACCGCGGGTAGTCGAATTTTCCGGAGACCTCCACTACGGCGTCTCTTACAATCAGAGCTGGTTTTGGGGCGTTAAACCCCATAAATCAATCAATCAGAAATGGGTACGTTACCACATTTCTGGCAGTGACTATCGAAATGACCAGGCACGAACTTGTTGACGTTACGCTAGTGCTCTTAAATAGTTTCCCAGGCCAAAATTTCAGCTTGCGTTGGTGCCCTTCATGCGTACTTGATTAGTATTCAATTGATATTTATTGTATCAACCGCAGAATGCCCATTTTCACGCGGTAAAGAAAAAGATATAACTTGCTCATATACAGTTCTTGTCGCACAGACTGTGCTGCCTTGAAAGGAACAGTCAACACGCGATGTGAGCAGCGACTCCATTGCTGTTGCAATATCCTCCTTAGTAACTGGTCCCCAGGGCGACAGGCATGTGGCGTACCGTTGTGGACTGCGGAGGTGTGTACGAGCGCAAGCGATGATATTAGAGAGTTTTAGCAGCACCGGCTTACCGTGCGGTAATGACGGCAATGCCGTACCGTCATGGTCGGCACGCGGCTACTTTAGCCGGAAAAACCGGCACTCGTTCCTCGGTAGGCACGGAAAAGTCGTCAGATGCTAAAACTTGCTGGTTAAGCCCTCAGAGGCTCAATTTTCTACGTGCCAACCGCGACGGTACGGCATTACCGTCATTACCGTACGGTAAGCCGGTGCTGCTAAAACTCCCTATTAAACTGCAGAACTTGTCGTGCGTAACGGTGCAGAGACCATTGATGACGACAATGCACTGGCGAGGATAACAAAAAGGAATGGAGGGTGTAAAATCTCGCTGTGTACGTGTAGAGAGTGTCCACATCTTTACCTTCATAAGCACGACTGGATAATCACCTGCCTGTTTTCGAGGTAATATATAAATGAAGCCTGGCGGAACAATGGTGCTGCTCGTCATCCGTCTAGTCTCTCCACACTAAACTTAACATTAGCGTAGAATGAACCTGAGAAGAGCGACGTCCCTGGCTGTATATGTAATGTCCATGTGTAAACGAGAAATCACGTTACCTTGTTTTCATAGAGTCGCGGAATCGAATCGCCGTCGTGGAGGCTGCATTATACGATGGAACCGAAATGTTGAGGCCCGTGTACAAATCGATGTCAGTGCGACGAACACCAGGTGGTCGAAATTTCTGGACCCGCACCCCCTCCCCACGTCATTTCTCAATCGTGGTCTTGGGGCGTAAAAACCCAGAAATTATTTTTTATTAGTCTACGCCCTTGAGAGCCCTAAAGAAATGCGTCGTCGACGTGCACCTGCGTCGGTCATCACACTCTTTTATTTATTTGAACATACTGCATGCCCTTCTCGGCCCATCCAGCAGCGGGGGCATAGGTACAAAAATATAAACATATTGTCAAGAACTCATTATTCAAAATCAACACACTGTATGACATTCATGAATGATTCAATGGTGTTACGACACACAATATTATTAGGTAATGTATTCCAGTGGTAAATAGCTGACGGAAAAAGGGAATGTTTATGAGCATTAACCAGTAGCGCACCCAGGATCTCTGCCTGGGGCGGGGGGGGTTCAATTTTTCACGATGGGCCGGGCATGCGGTTACACAGTTGTTGCGTGTGTAAAAAAAGTAAATAAAATGCCAAATAATAGTAGCATCAGTGATGATGATTATTTTATTATTTTTTCGGCGTTTTGCAGAGACATTAGCGCCACATTCTTCTAGGACGTAGCAGCAGTTACGGAGTGGGAGGGGGGTTAGGTCGGCCTCAGGGGGGGGGGGGGTTACAACACCCGAACCCCCCCCCCCACCGTCGGTGCGCCACTGGCATTAACACGACCTAATGGTTGGTGGATGCTTTATAATGGTTCAGTTGCAATGAATGCTTAGGTGGATCTTGCAATAACGCGAACGTGATATGTGGAACTGACCATGATATAATTGGTAAAGAAATTTTTGTCGCGAGATTATTCTACGTTGCGAAAGAGGTTTTAAGTTTGCCCTTGCTAGTAAGTCTGTAGAACTGGACTGTCTCGCGAAGTCTGAATTTACGAACCTTACTGCCAATTTTTGTATTCGTTATATTTTACTATTAAGACGTTTTTTATGGGGACTCTTGGAAGCAATTACGATGGCGCTAACTCTGCGTTACAGCACTAGAGCCCACAGAATGACAAGGAATAAAAAAACGCAAAGATACGCAGAAAAAAAAATGTGGTGTTGCGTTGTGCGTGTATATATATATATAATATATATATATATATATATATATATATATATATATGTTAAGATGGAAGTATAGTAATGAGTTGCGCCACAATAAGGGGCTCCTAATTTACTCTGATGAATTGTGGGGCTGTTGATTGCATTGCGGCCAATTCCAGTGTGCTTCTTGAAAAACAAAATGTCGCTTCGCTCTACGAGCGTCATGAAAAAAAAAAGCATCTTCATATTAAATGTAAGCGAAACAATGCTAACTACCCTGTCTAATTAATGACGCCGTAGTGTGACACCCTCCATGACGGCGCGCCCACCAACACCACCCAACTCGTCCGGACAAGTCTCGAGGACGACCCGGGAACTTTCTGCGACAGCTGGCGTCGCGACCTTAGCCTCTTTCCAACCATAGTTCAATGGCACCGCCGGGTCAGCTTCCCTGGCAGGTGCGCGGTTAGAAAGCGGAACACATACCACTTTCGATGGTTTTGCTTTTTCTTCCTCTTTCAGGTATATCGTCGAAAGCCTATGCCGCTGTTTATTTTTTGTCTAAGACAGTTATGCAGCGGTTGCCCCTCGCCCCCCTCACCTATTTTTTTTTTCTTATTTCTTTCTCATTTCCTTCCGCGTTATCCCGACGTGGGAAACCGCCCCGCCAAGGGGACATTCTATGCCGCCCTCGGGAGGCACCCCGATTCGAATATGTGTATCTTTAACAGCAACAACAACAAAAAGAAAGAAAAAAGGTAGACGAAGTAGCTGGGAGTTTCCGATGGGAGTTCCTCCATTGCTTTCCCCACGGTGCAAGTGCGATGTTTCTTTTCCCGGCGGTGCGTGCGGGTTAGATATTTTCTTTTTTTGCTTCCCTTCCGATTTACGCTTATTTTTAAGCAGGAACTCGTGGCAGGGATCACATCATCTTATGGCAGCAGTCATGTTATGGTATACAAACAATAGCATTCTTGACAGGCATTCGAAGAGCTCTTAAAGGTGTAATCTGATGTTATAACACGTTACTTGGTTTAGCTTCGACGTGTAAGGTGACTGAATAGTTACTGTGATCGGCTGATCAGGAATTGAGGAAAGGACACGCGTTATGGGAGCACTGAGAGGCGCTTCAATCGAATCTTAATGCGATTGCAAGTGGACGGCGCCTGCATCATGTAACCAAGAGCACTTCCGAGTGCCCAATGAGAACCTGGTAATCAGGCATGCACATTATAACGAGAGCATCTTTTTTTCGTTTACTGCCTTAAAAATTAATATGCGCCATTGCATGAACAAACATGCGGTGGAACGTATTATTTAGGGGCTAAGTTGGAGTGTCAGTGTTGTCACTCGAGTAAATTCATACCGCGAGTAGCTGCCAATAGATGTAACTGTAATAGAGTAACTGTAATAGAGCAACTACCAATAATGTAACTGCCAATAGATCCTGGCCGCGGCGGCTGCGTTTCGATGGAGGCCAAATGTTGAGGCCCGTGTGCTGTGCGATGTCAGTGCAAGGAACCCCAGCTGGTCGACATTTCCGGAGCCCTCCACTACGGTGTCCTCACAATAAAATCGTGGTTTTCGAACATAAAACCCCAGAAATCAATCAATCAAGTTCCAATACTGTACGGTGCACGGTAGGATAATAAAAACATCGTATATCAGTAAAATAACTCTATAACTGTCGTTGAAATTCCGCTATAGCTGTCCTTGACGTTCGCTTAAGTGACGTTTCGGCGCCAGCCAATGAGACGTTAGGCTGCGTCTGAACGCACGCTGTGGTTGCCTAGCGGCCTAGCAACTATGGGTTGGCTTGCGACGCTCGAGGTCGTGGGGTCGAATCCCTCCCACGGTGGCGGCATTTAGATAGAGGGACAAAGTGCGAAAGAGCAGCCGGTGTGCTTAGATGCAGGTGCACATGAAATGAACCCCAGGTGGTCAAAAAGCACTCCGTGGCCCTCCACTAGGGCGTACCTCATGATCATCTATATCTGGTTTCGGTATACGCAAAAACCCGGTAAATTATTATCCTATTGCTTGAATCCCCAAGCGGCACTTCTGTATATCACTGTTTACCGGGGAATTCAATTACCGTGCATCTGATACGGACATGAGCCTTATGATAATCATCTCATGTTACTGTCGCGACACATCGGTCATGTTAGTCTACATTCACGTCCCTATTTTTAGTGTGTACCAAGTGGGGAGGAGAGTTAATTCTCTCTGTTTCGAATTTCGTTGCACACTTTCTCGCGATATTTTTCAAAGACATTTGAAGAGGTGATAGTCGAGGAAAAAGGTGTTTGCGCAGAACCATTAATTCCAGTCGGTTGCCTTGCGCAATGCGTAACGGTCACAGCTGCTGCGGTTCCCAGTACGTCAAGAGACACTTTTCAATCAATCAATCAATCAATCAATCAAAATCGACTTTATTTCGAACTCGTTCAGGGTCCCCCAGGCAGAAAGCTATGAAAACAGCTTGACATGACCTGCGGCCTACAAAGGGCAGCACGCGGCGGACTTGATACTGTAATAATCATCGAAAACAAAACAAAGTTAGCATAAGACAGAAACAATATACATAGAAAAAAAAACGGAATATGACACTCATGAAAGCAAAGTTCCTAAGTAGCAGACACTTTTCAATTTGCAGTCTGGCGTCATATATATATATATATATATATATATATATTGTCACGGTGCAAGAACACGGATGAAGACGACGATCTCGAGGGGAACAAAGAAGACACAGGAGTGGGGCGCAGGCTGACGGTCCGCCATTGGGGCTGCACCGGCTAATCACTCCGTTCTAGAATACACTACCGTTAGAAGCGTATTCCTGTGCCCGTTTCATTTTGGTGGAGGTGCGGGGTACCGCGCAAGACGGAACTCCGCAGCGGATTTGTCATCAACCGCTGTACCATGGCCACCGAGAACCAGGCCTCTGGATCAAACTCGGCGCCGGCATCGGCGCCGTCAGCATCCCAGACGCCACAACACACAGTCGTCCTGACTCACCCCCGTGACCCTGGAACTTTTTCGGGCAAGTCCAACGAGAACGTGGAAAAGTGGCTTGGCCTCTACGAACGGGTTGCAGCGCACAACCGATGGGACCCCACGGTGATGCTCGCAAATCTTCTCTTCTCTTCGCGTTCAACCTGCTCGTCTTTAGAGACTGCTCGACCGTGGACGAAATTATCAATGAGTGCCGCCGTTTCGAACACGCCAAGAGCCGTCGCATAACCCAACAGTTCACGCGGCTTCCAAACACCGCTGCCACGTCTTCGTGCGCAGACGCTCATCAAGCCCTTCAACCGAGCACCCCGGATAGCGTTGTGCGCATCGTGCGACGGGAAATCGAGGCTGCGGCACCATCTCTCGTACGCCCATCAGAGAATGCAGAAGCGACAGTCTCTCTCATCAAGGCAGTTGTCCGCGAGGAACTCGCGAACGCCGGCATTCAGCCGGTGTGCTCCGTTACCAGGCCTCCAGTCACCCCTGCCGATTCGCTTCGTCGGCCGTCACGCCCGTTTCGACAATACCGAGATCCAGCCCAGTGGCGAACACATGACGACAGGCCCATATGCTTCCATTGTAACGGCGTGGGTCACATTTCTCGCTATTGCCCTCACCGCCAGTCCACGTTCTCACGATCTACGTTTTTCTATCGCCGAAATGACAGCCGACGTCCACCGTTCAGTGCCGCGCCGAATGATTCGACGTACTGCGACTCTATGTACCGTGACCAATCCTATGGCGACTCGTACCGCAGCCCTCCAGCATCATTCAGACGCTCGAGCCGTTCACCGTCGCCAAACGATCGTCGATCCCGCTCGCCTCTGCCCCGTCGTCCTTCGTCGCCGCGTCCTTCCGGACGATCTTCTCAGGAAAACTGAGAAATGCAGCTCCCGGAGGTGACGCTGCATTGGACCCCCGACCTGCAAATCCTCTGATTACTTTGCCGACCCACCAGAACCAAATCGCCGTGGAAATTGATGCCCTACCAGTAACTGCCCTGATCGACACCGGTGCACACATCTCAGTCATGAGCGCTGACCTTCGGAAGCGGCTGAAGAAAGTTCTCACACCTGCCGAGTCCAGCATTGTACAAGTCGCTGACGGAGGGACACCAGCTGTGCTGGGAATGTGTGCCGCTCGTGTAAGCGTTGAGGGTCGTCACACATCTGTGTTGTTCCACGTCCTTGACCATTGCCCTCACGACGTGATCCTCGGCCTTGATTTTTTATCGGCTCACTCAGCTGTGATTGACTGTTCAGCTGGTGTGGTCCAGCTTGATTTGCCTGATGCTCCTGAACCTCCCGACTCGGCGCAGATTCATCTCTGTTCTGCTGACTTTCTTCGTCTACCGCCGCAGGCACTCACGTGTATCAGTGTTGTGCCCAATTTCAGTGTGCCGGATGGCGACTATGTGGTCACTCCGGACGTCAGCACCTTACTCTCGCATGGCGTGTCTTTCCCTCACACGGTAGTGACCATATCGGACCAAAAAGCTTATATGCCGCTGCTGAATTTTACACTCTGCCCTCAGGTACTACCTAGAGGCATATCCCTCGCCACTCTGTCGCCGTCACACGAATACCAGCTTTTGTCCCTCTCGCCGCATCATCCTTCGACCAGTTCTTCGGCCACCCGCGATTCGCCTGCGGCCACGCCAGCTCCAGCGCACGACGACATCACGAAAATGATCGCCCTAGACCTTTCACCTTCACAAGCCAACGAGCTCCGGCATCTGCTGACCCAGTACTCCGATATTTTTGACATAGGCGGTCGGCCTTTTGGCCAAACCTCGCTGGTGCAGCATCGCATACATACCGGCGATGCCGCGCCCATTCACAGACGGCCTTATCGGGTGTCACACGCCGAGCGCCGAGTCATCCAGGAGGAGGTTGATAAGATGCTCAACAAAGGCATCATTGAACCATCATCCAGTCCGTGGGCTTCTCCTGTCGTTTTGGTAAAAAAGAAAGACAATACCTGGAGATTCTGCGTGGACTATCGACACCTGAACAAGATTACAAAAAAAGATGTATATCCTCTGCCGCGCATCGACGACGCGTTGGATTGTCTCCACGGTGCGACGTATTTTTCATCCATAGATCTCCGCTCCGGTTACTGGCAAATCTCTGTCGACGACATGGACCGCGAGAAGACCGCCTTTGTTACGCCAGATGGCCTTTACCAGTTCCGGGTCATGCCTTTCGGCTTGTGCAACGCTCCCGCCACCTTCGAGCGTATGATGGACACGCTCTTGCACAGCTTTAAATGGTCCATCTGCCTCTGTTACTTAGACGATGTCATCGTGTTTTCTCCGACCTTCGAAACCCATCTTGAACGTCTTTCCTCTATTCTTTCGGTGTTCCGCGCTGCAGGCCTACAGTTAAATTCTTCAAAGTGCCACTTTGGTCGCCGCCAAATTACTATCCTCGGTCATCTTGTCGATTCGTCTGGCGTACGCCCGGACCCCGCAAAAGTTCGTGCTGTCCTCGATTTTCCTGTGCCCAAATGCGCTAAAGACGTCCGCAGTTTTGTAGGCTTATGCTCCTACTTCCGTCGGTTCGTAAGGAACTTTGCGAACATTGCTCGACCTTTGACCGACCTTCTCAAGAAAGGCGCGCCCTTTGCATGGGGCCCTGATCAAGCTGCTGCTTTCTCAAGCCTTATCACACTGCTCACCACACCGCCGATTCTCGCTCATTTTGACCCATCTGCCCCAACAGAAGTCCGTACAGATGCTAGTGGCTATGGAATTGGCGCTGTTTTAGCCCAGCGTCAACGGGGCTACGACAGAGTTATTGCGTACGCCAGTCGCCTGCTTTCCGCCGCTGAGCGCAATTATTCAATCACGGAGCGCGAGTGCCTCGCACTTGTATGGGCAGTGGGGAAATTCCGCCCATACTTGTACGGCCGACCTTTCGTCGTTACAACGGATCATCACGCCCTTTGTTGGCTCTCAACACTCAAAGATCCCACAGGTCGTCTAGGTCGCTGGGCCCTACGTCTGCAAGACTACACCTACACAGTGGTGCACAAGTCCGGCCGACTACACCAGGATGCCGATTGCTTGTCTCGGCACCCTGTCGACTGCCCAGGCTCCGATGATGCGCCTGCTGGAATCTTCACGCTCTCGGCCTTCCACAACATCGCACAAGAGCAAGAACGTGACGCCAACTTACTCGACCTCATCAGCCGCCTCCATGCACATCCGTCAGACCCTTCGCTGCGTATGTACCTCATTCTGGATGGCATCTTATACCGCCGAAATATGCGACCTGAAGGGAACGAGCTGCTCTTAGTCGTTCCCACGCATTTGCGGTCAACTGTACTCGCACAGCTACATGACGTACCCACCGCCGGCCACCTTGGTGTTTCCAGGACGTACGACCGTGTCCGGCGACGATTTTTCTGGCCAGGACTCTACCGTTCTGTACGACGTTATGTTGCGGCTTGCGAACCTTGCCAACGTCGCAAAAAGCCCGCTTTGCCTACAGCTGGACTACTCCAGCCAATAGAGATACCCACGGAACCATTTTATCGTGTCGGTCTTGACCTGTTGGGCCCTTTTCCAACATCCATAAATGGAAATAAGTGGGTCGCCGTCGCAACGGATTATGCTACCCGCTTTGCTGTAACACGAGCCATCCAGACCAGTTGCGCTACAGACGTTGCCGACTTTCTGCTGCGGGATGTTATCTTACACCACGGAGCTCCTCGACAGCTTCTCACGGACAGGGGCCGTTACTTCCTATCCCGAGTTATTGAGGACCTACTTCGGTCTTGTGCCACCCAACACAAGCTAACGACGGCATACCATCCTCAAACAAACGGGCTCACAGAACGCCTGAACCGCACACTTACTGATATGCTATCGATGTATGTCTCCTCCGATCATCGTGACTGGGACGTAGCCCTTCCTTTTGTGACGTTCGCCTACAACTCGTCACGTCACGACACCGCTCTCTACTCTCCGTTTTATCTTCTCTATGGCCGTGAACCGACATTACCTTTCGACACAGTCTTGCCTCACGATCTCCAGTCCCCGTCTGAATATGCTCGCGACGCCATCACTGCTGCAGCTAAAGCACGTCAAATTGCTCATCACCGTCTTTCTGAGTCCCAATCACGACAGAAATCTCTATATGACAGCCACCACCGTGATGTCCAGTTCTCCGCAGATGACCTCGTCCTCCTCTGGACTCCTTCAAGGCACGTCGGCCTCTCGGAAAAGCTGCTCTCCCGCTACTCCGGCCCATATCGCGTTGTCCGACAACTCAGTGACGTGACCTATGAAATAGCTCCTGCCGATGCTTCCTCGTCGTCCGCGTCGTCTGATGTCGTCCACGTCAGTCGTCTCAAGCCTTACCATGTGGCCGCGGTTTAGCTGGCGCCGGGTCGGCGCTTTTGCCGCCGGGGGTGATGTCACGGTGCAAGAACACGGATGAAGACGACGATCTCGAGGGGAACAAAGAAGACACAGGAGTGGGGCGCAGGCTGACGGTCCGCCATTGGGGCTGCACCGGCTAATCACTCCGTTCTAGAATACACTACCGTTAGAAGCGTATTCCTGTGCCCGTTTCAATATATATATATATATATATATATATATATATATATATATATATATATATATGTAAAGCCTTAAATTTTAGTAGGTAATCATGTACTTATGATTTAAAGCAGGAAAGACACGAATTAACATTGCAGATTGGCAAACGCAGCCGTTACGTGTGCGAATTTAGATTCCTTTTCACTCGAAAGGCACTCATAATATGTCTATGTTTGATTTGATTTGATTTCTTGGGCTTAACGTCCCAAATCCGCAATATGATTATGAGAGACGCCGTAGTGGAGGAGTCCGGAAATTCCGACCACCCTAGGTTCTTTAACGTGTACTGACGTCGCACAGTACACGTGCCTCAAGATTTCGCCTCCATGCATCGAAATGCAGCAGGCGCCACTATTATGTCTGTTTACACGCCTTATTACACAAAAGGGACTTCTGACGTAACAGAAATCCCGCATGGGGACTCCTTATGACATAAGAATGTGCCATGTATATTGATACAGTTCAGGCTACCTAACCATCCCAGAGTATAAGCGGACAGCATCGCGGCTCCGAAAAGTCCTCTTTCGGTGAGATCTCGTCACCTGTCAACAGCAAAAAGAACGAAAAAGAAAAGAAAAGAAATGAATAAAAAGCGAGAAGTACGCCCAGGTGGTCGACGTTAATCCCCGTTCCTCAGCTGTGGCACCTTTCGCAAGCCCAGGTGTGCACACCGGGAGAAAGAAACCAGTCACTCGGCGATCACAACATGCAACGAACACGTGTGGGCATCTTATATGATTCCGCGACATAAAGAACTTGGAAAGCGTGCGCCTGCATATCGTAGCTCAACCAGGTGCACTTGTCGTTGCTGCGGAGGTCTCTGCTCCTGCATTCCAGCCTATACATCTCCTGTGCTATTCGGTTTTCCAGCAACATATGCCGAAAGGGCTTGTCACCTAGCGCTGAAAAAAAGAACAATGAAAGAAAAGAGTGATAGAATCGAACATTTCTGACGAGTTCGAATCGCATTTATATATATATATATATATATATATATATATATATATATATATATAGAGAGAGAGAGAGAGAGAGAGAGAGAGAGAGAGAGAGAGGGGAAGGCAGATATTAAACGCTACAAACGTTTGCACTGCTAAATTACTGTTCGGGAACTCTAACGTTGTTAATTTAATCATTTTAGAATAATGATAAAAGGGAAAATGAAGGTAACGGTTTTCATTCTTAAATTTCGCGAAGTAAATTGCCCGACGTTACACCAACTTAGATTTTGTTCATCGTGTATCTGGCCGCAATGGCGTAACAATCTTTGTCTCTCTCGTGTTTGTAACAATCTATGGTGAGTCTCTGGCTTCCTTAGAACACCATGCATATAATCTTTACTGATAAATGATCGTGCAGGGTGTAACATACGACGTCAAAATATGTGGCATCACACGTATTAGCCTGGGAATCTCAGAGTGGTGTCGTCACCTGTATTTTATTTCTTTCTCTGTTTCCTTGTTTTTCTTTTGCTCGTTTTCGAGCTTAATAAGCTTGTTTCTCTTCTTTAATTCCTTCCCCCAGTTTATGATAGCAAACCGGACGCGGCCTGGTTGACCTGCCTCTCTTTCCTCTTTCTCCTTTAGAATGAGCGGTGCTCTTCGTTGTGTACCAAGCTTTAGCCGTATAGCCCTGAGGCGTGTGTGTGCGCCGGGAGATTACTAATACGGTGCCCGAAGCCCCTAAATAGGGAGCTGTCTGGAGTAGGACCCGCTTACAAGGTCTAAGACGTAGGGAAGTTCCAAAACATAAACTTTATCCACGTTTACCGCTATAACACCGCGATGAAAGACGATATCTTAATTCTCTAAGGTGTGTCTATTAAGACATCGAAAGATGAACATATTGACGCATTATACATCGCTCTGAAAACGCAACCAGTTAATGAGGAGCTATCTCCACAGCGCAGTCATCTCCACGGAACGGGCGACCCCTTGGAGACAGTCGAGCGCGGAGAAAGATCAAAGTATTAGTTTGCCCGCGAGTCCGCGGTCTATTTGCAAGCGACTCTCCCCCTTCTGCTCCTTTCTCGGATGCCGCATTTCCCCCGAAAATGTTCTACGGTGCCACGCTGGAGAAATCTGTCACCCGTCATGTCCCCTCCACTGTGCAGCTATGTACGTCACAGCAATTACCGATCGTGGCCGAACAAAGCCGCCGGCCTTACTGCGTACTGCGAGAATACGAAGACGTTTCTACAGGATGCGCTAGGCCGCCGTCGCCTACTCTTCCCGCCGCCGATCTACCGCCGAACATAACACTAGGGGACCCGCAAATCCAGTAGCGAAAGAGGGGGGGTATGCGGTGCTCGCGAACGACACAAAAAGTAAAGTTTTCCTTTTGTTGTTGTTGTTGAAGCAATGTCACTAAGTTGGCTTCGCCGCATGTCACTACTGTACCCCGGCGAAGCCGACTGAAGTGTTATGCAGTGAAGCACACTAACCTTGGGAAGAGCCACGTACTGTGACATCAACGACCGCTGCTGCGGTCGTGGTTCTATGTATAGCGGCCATGACACAACATACACGTGGTAGCGGCCGTGGTACAGCACACCATTAATTGCAGGCGCGGCCCTGCTAAGCAAAAGTGTTGTACAATAAGTAATATGCTCCCCCCTCCCCTCCTTTGCGCATTAACTTTCCTCTGCATTGTTGAAATCCGCCCAACACTGCCGTGATCGATCTATTACTAGCACTTATCCTATGGCCTCTACACCCTGCCCCCCCCCCCCCTCCCCCATCTCATTCAGTTATTGCGGAGGATCCCCCATCACGTTCACTGGTCCACAAAAGGTCCCGAAACAGATGTGCCTCCTGAGAACCACTGATTTAAAATGCTCATTTGCAACGAGTCCAAACACGACCAAGATAGCGGTTGGTCCCTCAGCAAGCAGCACCACTCCGTCTTTGCCGCCGTCTGCGCCGAGTCTCCAGATTCAATTACTGCAGCGACCCACGGTACACACCGGGAAGACTGTTAAACACGCATCCTGCACTCCGTGCTAACAAGGCATCATTGCGCCTTGTTTGTTTCTGCTACACACTTCATCGGCGCTGCCGAACTTCACTAAATCGTGGGGTGCTGAATTGCTGTCAGAGGTTGTGGTGTGGCGCCCTGACGTCTGTTCGTGTGGGAGTGGGCCCGGTCCTTTCTTTTTTTTTTTTTTTTTTTTTGCGAAGCGAATTTGGGCAGTCCGTGGGTAGCGCCCGCGCAAGGTGGCTTGATTCCCGAATATGGAGGGCCTACATATACCCAGTTTGTTTGTTTGTTTGTTTCGGACCACATGCGTCATTTGACCGAGCCCGCCCCCCACGTCACCTCCCACCGCGCGCAGCGAAGTCTTCGGAAAACACAGAGCTCGTGGGCAGTAGTGGGCAGTGCGCGTGAGCGCCGAGGGCGACGGAGTACCATTAACGAATGGACTAAAGTATATACATGTAGATTTCAACACATCATTTTTTTTTCGCTTTTTCTGCGTCTGCCGCGTATGTGGCGATATTGGTTCTTCAGATGTATTACTTGATTGATATAGGGGGTTTTACGCACCGAAGCCACGTTCTGATTATAAGAGACTCCGTAGTGGAAGGCTCCGGAAATTTCGACCACCTGGGGTTCTTTAACGTGCACTGACACTGCACCGTACACGGGCCTCGAACATTTCGCCTCCATCGAAATGCAGCCGCCGCGGCCGGGGTGCTGGTTCCTCAAATGAATATAGATATACTACGTGTGCTCCAGGTTACACAAGTTACCTCGTATGTTGTTCTACGCCCGATTCTTTGATACGCCGATAGGCTTCGTGATGCCGTTTTGCTTATTGAAATGCAAGAATCTTCGCAGGTTATTTAAGGTAGTGATTTATCCTGATGATAATTAATTGACATGTTTATTAGGGTGTCCGTTGAGTTATTGGAGGATTTGGGCTAATATGCCGGCCTGTACAGGCGTCGGCCACGAGCCCTTGAGCGCTTCCTCGTTTCTCTGGACGACCCAGAGTCGGACATTGAGGGTAGAGTTGAGTAGCGCTGACTCCCGGCGCGTCCAGTTCGAGGCTGCCTTCCTGTCTGGAGAAACTAATATGAGGACCATCCATGAAACCGACATATTAGTAATAACGTACGTGCTTGACCTCCAAGTCAATGTATGTTTACGTATATAGATCTGCGAAGCGGCACTCAAGGCCGGTCAACCAAATAATCAATCAATCAGCCAATAAGATTTTATTCTGTGGTACATTGTCAATGTGAAAATAGGTCGATGACGCTGCCTCTTTGCCTTCGGATTATTTAGCCAAATGTATATATGTCCATGCGCCCATTTCATTATTAACCTCGTGTTGTTCTACGCCCATGAAATATAGGGACAACGCCATTGGTATCATGACATACAGATTATGCGTGGGGTTGTCCGTTTTCGGGTAAAACCGTATTTTACCAGATTCTTACGCAGCGAACATGCTTTCGGAGTATCCTGCGAAGTCCAGTTTCACCCCGAATTCAAAACCCACGTGATAACATAGTTTGTTACGAAAAAATAATTAAAAGGAAAATACTCACCGAAGCCAGCGCGCGCAAGAACAGGCAGACTTTCGGGAACGGCGCACCACGTCTGAGGGTGAAGCCCTTGGCATCGGTATAGCTTCGGTTGCCTAATGGCAATGAGCTACAACACCTCTAATGCAAAATTGGAAATCGTTGTCATAGCCTTTGCTTGAAAGAGAGAGAGGGAACAGCATCGCCACCAAGCACTTCACGCGTGAATGGCGTTTCCAACGGGGAGTCCGTTGACAACGCCAGGGACGACGATACCGAATAGCACATCCTGATCTCGGCTAATGATTTAATGTAGACCGCGAATCTATTTGGCTAGCTAGAGTGGACTTTCTGGTAAATAAAAGGTACCCTTGTTTTTTGTTACACGATACCTCACTTTCTTAACGTATCGTCCGCGTCAGAATGTTTTACGCAATAGTTTGGGAGTGTTTGCTGAATTCCCGCATAATTGGCTTACCTCCTTCTCGAAGGGCTAGATTAAAGGGCAAAAAGTGCGCAAATTATGCGTCGCGGCTGACTTTCTCCGCGCCCCGCTCTGATTTCTCTATTGAGCGCGTAGCGGAGGTGGTCTGCCGCGACGTCACGTTAACAGAGCGGCGCTATTGGCTGCAGGGGGGGGGGGGGGGGGGTCCTTTGATAGGGAGAAGCCGCTTTTTTGTTCACCTGCGCAAGAGTTATAACAGTAGATTTCTTTACAGTAACAGTAGAGGCACGTGCCCTGTTTTCGAAAACAACAGGAATTTTCGAGCGCGCCAGCTGTCGAACTAGAGGAGGAGAGCAAAACTTTATGAAAGGCAAATAACAATAAAAATGTTTTGGAGCCCTTAGTCCTGGGCCCCACCCGCTGCTTAAGCAGCTCGCTGAGCTCTGTTCAGGAGGGCCACCTGTATGTTCCCTGTCCTCAAAGCCAAGCCCCCTACGGCAATGTAAGGCGAGCGTTGCGACCGTGTCCGACAAAAGACCGTTTCTAATGTCTGTCTCCAAAACTTACTGCATGTCATTCACCCCACCCCTCAAGTCACTGTACTGACCCCACTAACCAGGAGGAAAGATTTGGGAGCTTTGGTATTCCCTTTCCTCTCTCTCTCTCTCTCTCGCTCGCATCTTTCTATTCCCCCTTCCCATTCCCCCAGTGTAGGGTAGCCAACCGGACGCCTTTCTGGTTAACCTCCCCGCTTTTCTATTTTTCCCGCCTTCCTTCCTTCCTTCTTGTGAGAAGAGGCTTCAAGCTGCGATTGCAGTGTGGCAGTAACTGGTTCTTCTGCCCCAACAACCAGTAGACCTCGGAAGAAGTTTTTTGTTGTCAACGCAGTTGATATTTGCCCATTGAGCAGTGCTGTGGGCGGTGTCACGCGTACGCACAGTTGACGAGTGTATCCGAAGGGGCCGAACGTGGTTGTGGCCTCCGTGGTCGTTCACCGAAGTCGTCGACAGCTCCTAGCGACACGGCCTCGGCTTCCGAACGCAAGCTCGTACCGACTGTGGAATAATCCTTCGGGAAGGTACAAGTGTCTTTTCGGTTCATTTGTGCCAGGATACACGGGTGGAGTTCACGTCGAGGCCTGCTTGGACCTGTGCACACGTGGTGCGGATAGCAGGTGTTACAGTTTCTGGGAAGGTGCTCATAAGTGGATGCTTGGGTGAGCTTGTGTGATATTATAAGATCTTTAAAAACAGCGCGACATACAAAAGAAGCACACAGACGAAGCGACATGTCCTTCTCTTCGTAACAACACTTAATCATTTGTTGTATATTGCTCTCAATTTTGTGTGTGGTCTGAAGCTCTAGCGCGGTGTCTGTTCTGAGGTTCTTGTATATCTCGTTGTTTCTATCACGCATTTATTTTTTGTGCGTCCTCCCTTCCCATGTTAAAACTTGCTGTTTTTTTCTAATAAGCACATATCCACGTTAGTTCACGAGCGTGTCGTTCTTATCTAAACAAAGTCAGCTACTTTGTGTAGATAGCGAAGCTGAAATACCTGGACCTGCTCTTGTGCTGTAACAAATGCAATTAATATTGTGTTTGTGGGATGAATGGCCATTGGGATGATTACAGGTTTGAGACGTCGCCTGTGTCACAGCAGGATGGAATAAGGCGTCGAGCTCTAACACTCTACAGCAAACATTACGTATGATGTTATATTACACAAAGTAAAATGTCCATGATAGAGCTTATTCCAATTAATTGTTGGCAGGTGGACATCGTTAGTCTGTTCTTAGTCTTGGAGCCTTAAACCGTTGATGAAAAATCATTCCTAGGTGCCCTTAGCTACATATATCGCCTAGGATACGTAAAGGCCAAAGCGAAGAGATGTGGCAGTCGAACTCGGCACTTAGGGGTTCGAACCAGGAACCTTTTAGCAGTCGAACACCACGTGAATCAAATTCGGCGTACGCTATAAAGGTTAACATTCAGTCGCGTGTGGCCCATACCTATATATTTCATAAGGGTATGGGGACACAAGCTATCTTTATTTTCTACTGTCGTTAATCATGACCTGAGCGACGGTCGCTTCATGTCAGTCGTACATCTGCGTACTTCCGCGCCAATTTTGGTTATAGCAAGTGAACGAGGCGAGTGTTTTCGATTTTTTTTTTTTGTACCATACTCTTCGAAGTTCACACGTTATTTTTTCTGTCGCCGTTTCTTTTTTTAATGACTTCCCAAGAAGTATGATTAGAACGGATACAACTAAAATAATTCCCTGAAAAATAACCGCAGCATATTTTTACGACTGGCCTGCTGCAAGGAGCCGACCAGCCGGTAGCGTGGAGCTGAGCGGTGAAGTCGAACCGCGGGCACTGGGACTTCGGGAGCAGAGAGTCGAGGCAGAGAGAGAAAACTTAACAGAGCTTTATTTGCATGACTTGAAGACGGATTGATCGCATCGAAAGCGAACTCGGCGGCTAGTCTTGTACAGCTCAGTGTCCCTTGATCCCTAGTTAGGGAATATGCCTTAATTAGAAAGGTCCAATCGCTGCACTAAAGTCCTGTTGAAGGGGTCGTCCCTCCGACGTCCACGGTGACTGCCTCCAAGTGGGCGTATACCTCACCCCCTCTACGTCCGCCTCGAGCGAAAAGTGGGGGGTCTCCTGCTGGCTGCTGACACGTCTTCGACGTAAAAAGTGCAATCAGCGTACACCTGTGGGCGTCTCGTCGCACACACGTGTCTCACAAAAACATCACCGGCACAAGTACATTACTGAATTTCTTCTTAGCGTGCTAAGTCAGAGTTTGCACACACACGTGTAGAATTAGAATCAGTGTCACTTGGCGGTGCCACGCCGTTGCGGGCACACCTGGAGCAGGAGACGACGGCTCGGGTGCGTGACAAATACGATCACCGCAGGCTGGGTTCCTGCTGTGGCCAACAAGCCAGAAAAGCCGTTATCGGCAGTTTGGCAGTAGGTTTGTAACAATATACGACAGTGCTTTTCCTAGGCGCCCCCCACGAAGGTGTACAACACCCCCCTCCCCCCACCCCCCCCCCCCCGACCACTCACCCTCCCATACCACCACCATAATTCGAAAGTGCACTGCCTGAATTTGTAAAAAGGCTGCAACAAATGCCATGTACCTGCCTCTTCACGCCCCCACTTGGCACTTAGATACACCCCCTAATTTCATTTCTTGAGGAAACCCCTCACCATATATGTTCATGTCTGAGAATGTCGCGCAAAAGCATTTACGTGCTTTTGTTCAGGCGATATCCATCGCTAATGTCACGTATTATCAACTGATTTAGGGTCCGGGTGCGTGGGTTCTAACTCTTTTTCAAGCCGTGAGGGAAAATCAACGTGTATAAAGTATGAACAGTCACTGCTTGTTCGTTGTCGGCGAAAGCAGCTCCAAGGCTGATATGATTTGCCAAGCTTGCAATACATACGTGCCTCCTGCCAATAAAATGCATAGCACTGGGTCTTAACGTCGTGTCTTAGTAAGCAAACGCGAGTGCGAAATTCATAAAGAAGTTTTTGTAAACATACATTAGCACTCAGAACTCGTGGGTGCCTTATCGCATGCTAAGACTACCTAACGGCGAAACTCACATCGCGTTGTTATTAAAAGTCCTTTGACGTTAGTAGGTTTAATTTAGCCTCCGAGTTTATGTGGCCTGACGTGTCAGGGTAATTTGACATGGGCAGTAAAGATCACCATTCGATTACGTGTCGTACATATCCCTCGCCTAGTAACGCGAGTATGCGCCGCATGCGGTTGTAGTATCGTTGATCGTGGAAGAGGTTTTTGCCCTGCAGTGGGGGTAGACAGGACGATGATGATGATACTACTTTTGCCTTAATAGGAGCGTCATGCATTGCTAAGGTTGTGCCCTACACCAAAGTCGGTTCGTCGTAAACTTGGAAAACGAAAAGGGTGTTACCTCTGCAGGCACTTGAGCATGTGCGAGCAGCATACCGGCAATGAGTGTCCAGCCTTTCTAAAGTGAGCTGGTTCGCTCTTGCACACGAAGTCTGCTGCAGCCATCGTTCGCATAATGGAACATCGTTTCGCCTGTAAAGCAATGTTCAAAAGTGCAGAAATACATTACCGGCCCTTTTCGCGCTCATTCTCAGAACCTCCGCGTATCAGACACCATCTTCGCTTTCTCGCTCCGTCCACTGTAAGCAAATAATACTCTCATATCGCTTTAACGAGCTCTCCAGCACACTGACCTGCAGTATTCAAACGTCATTACGACAAATCGGGACAAGTACAGCACAACTCAGCATAGCATGAAAGTCCATGGGGCTTCGAAAAACAGTCAAGCGCGCGCCCATTTGACAAACATGCGCCGACGCAAACTCTCACTGCTGTCTCTAGTGCTCCGAAATAGAGACATTACATTGCTCTGTTTCAGTAGTTCTGTGCAATAGAACCAGTGCTACGCGGCCATCGAGATTGCTTCTTCAGCTGCAACACTCCCCGCTAGCAGGCGACAGGGCGCGAAAGGACACATATTGAGATGCGCTCACCCTCCTGATTTGTAAAATACAGGCCTGTACCTTTCACAGTGCTGCATTTAACTACCAGAACAAGATATAGAAGTCTCGCCAAGGGGTCCTAAGTTCGGGGACTCCGAAAGCTACGCTTCCACTCAAAGTGATCGAGCTTTACTAATCACCTCCACTGCCCCTCCAAGAAGAGTGCTTCTTCCTGTGTCCGTAGCTTCTTTTACTCTAGGACAGCATTTTCCGTCTCTTTTTTCTTTTCTTTTTTTCACTTTTCACATAAATTTCACCGGCTTCGCCCGTCCAAACACTTGTCATTTCACTGGTCGTTTGCCCGGCGTCGCCCTGTTCTCCGCTCTTTCCCTTCGCGAGCTGATAAGGCGTGAAGCTGGTTCAAAGCACTGCACGGAATGTGGAAGCCGCTCTGCGGAAGGAGCAAAAAAAAAAAAAAAAATAAGGCACTGAGAAGGTGCTACCGCTAACTGCCGAGTAGGGGGGCGGGGCCTGTGGATAAAGACAGAACAACACACGCTACACTTCTTCCTCTAAGTTTCTCCGTGTATATTTCATTTTTCCCCTTTATTTCACTTTGTCCCGTTTAACGTCCTCGCTTGAAGGCCTCGCAGCGTTCCCCCCAAAATACGTCGGCGAGAAGAAGGCTTCTTTCGTGAGTAGAGGAAGCAGAATGCCAAGGGTGAGGGCATAGAAAGGAACGGAGGGCAAGGGAAGACGGAGCGGCAGCGAGGTCTGGGCCGTCGCCAGTCTGTCTGGACCCCACCTGGGTCGCCGGAGGGGACCCGATGGAAGTCGTGGCGCGAAGGAACCACGTGGTCGTAAGTACGCGTGTTTTCTGGCGCGAAATCTCCCGCCAGTATTTACGTCTCCGCGGGCGGCACTGCCTCACGGAGCACTGGAGCGGCAGGACCGCGCGCAGTGCACGGGCTCGTCAGTTCTGCGGCGGGTGCCGAATGTTGACCGAATCTGGCCTCGGGGCCATATGCGTCCTGACCCATAGCTCTCGAAATCGTTCAGAAATCGCGTCGTGCTGCTCGCATGTCTAAGACTGACGCTTCCAATATATGATGCGCGCGTCATATCTTTCATATGGTGCAAGAAAACCGGTCGTCTCACAGAGGTTCAATTCAGTTATTTATTTGCATACGTTAACATACAGAAATACCTAAACTGGTTGGACCCGTAGCCAAAGGCTAGTTGCGGGTCCAGTCGAAAAGATAATTTGCATGACACTTGGGAACGTTTGCTGCCATCGTGAAGGAAATAAGGGTTGTGGAAGACCACGTCGACGAAAAGGTTTAAAACATGCACACTTTTTTCCCCTCTTTCCAAATGGAACGAGAAAGGCGGTCTGCTTGCTTTTCACGACATAGATCAAGAAGCAGCTCCGCTGAGTATGCTATCGTTAAGCCACTCATGATCTTACTACGATCATTCGTGACGTGTCACGTGACATAGGAGCGTGTGGTGATATGTTGTTCCCACGAACTATCAGTCATGTTAGTAACACATTCACGCCAATGCATGGCAATATTGCACGTTTTCTGTAATTATTTTTAATTTTTTTTGCCAGATTTCGTAACGAACCTTCTCGCGACAATCGTGAAGCGTTAATAGGGAGCTTTAGCAACGCCGGCTTACCGTACGGTAGTGACGGTAACGCCGTACCGTCATGGACGGCACGTGGCTATTTTAGTCGGAAAGAGCTGCACTGGTTGCTCGGTGAGCACGGAGACGTCACCAGCTGATAAAACTTTCTGGCAAAATTCTCACGAGCTAAATTTTCTACGTCCTGACCACGACGTTACGGCATCACCGTACTTACCGTACATTAAGCCGCCGCTGCTAAAACTCCGTAATAGTTAAGCGCAGTAAAGACAGCCGAGCACTGAGACGATTAACACAACCAAAAGTCAGGTAAATAAAGCACGGGGATAGGCAGGTTATAACACGAAGCGGCATTCGTCCGGTCGCGGACGTAAATATGATTACTGTACTAAAGACATTTTGAAATGTCAGTTGGCGGTATTGACGGTGAAAAGTTCTCTGTACTGCAATGTCAGGGCGTTCGTCAGCGCGCGAGGGCCTCATTGAAGGGCACACATAAGCTCGCGACCTCCTAAGCGGCTTCGTGCCTCCAAGGGCACAGGCTTCCTTCCTTGGCAGTCGCGAGAAAAGCCATCGACTCCCGCCGAGACGCACGTGGGAAAAACGGGCGAGCCTTCGGTGCCGAGGCGACGGCCGGTCTGGCCCGCACCTGCGTCGACGCGATGATGTCGGCGGCCGCGGCAGGCCCGCAAGTAGCAGCTTCTGGAGTGGAGTCGTGTCCTTTCGCCCCTTCGCTACTGTGGAGCTGCAAATATTTTTTTTACTGAAGCATTGTCCGCAATGATTCTCGGGCGTTGTGTGATGAACACGCAATAAACGTTGATGAATAGGTGCTCCAAATGTGCACCAAAAAAAAAAAAAAAAATCCGTAAACGAAACTGAATTTCACTTCGGATGGTTGCACTCCACCAGTTACACGGGTCCAGGGGTTTCTCCAGAATTTCGATTTCGGAAGGGGGACGAGGATGGGGGGGAGGTAACCATGATGTTACGCGAAAACGGGGGGGGGGGGGGGGGTTAGCTGGGTGTGTGTGGGGAGGAGGGGGAGGGGTATGTATAAATCCATGCGCCGGCCGGCGGATAACAGTGCAAGATACTACAGGCCTGCCCTCTAAGTCGTCGCTGACGTTGGGCTGTTTGTCTCTCGCGAAGGCATATAGTTTTATCGGCAGGGTTTTTCGGTACTTTATATATGACCAGGCAAGGTCGTAGAAAATTGGGCCCGTCCTCATAAAAAGCGGCTTGCGATAGAAATGTTCGTAAGAGGAAATTTCAGCCAATCGTGATGCTGGACATATCATTAGGGAAGCCGGCCAGCCAATGGTAAAAAGTACTTCCGAAGGAGAAGTTTTGTGAATTCGGCCCCTGTTTCATCATCATCATCAGCCCATCTTATATCCACTGCAGGACGAAGGTCTCTCCCAATCCTCGCCATCCTTGCCTGTCCTGCGCGAGCTGATTCCATTTGATGCCTGCGAATTTCTTAATTTCGTACCCCCATCTTCCTCTCTGTCGTCCAGGGCTGCGGTTACCCTTTCTTGGTATCCATTCCGTCGATCTAATTGTCCATCGGTTATCCTTCTCATCACGTGGCCTACCTATGCCCATTTTTCCTTCTTAATATCCTTCATTATGTCGGCGACTCCCGTCTGTTGTCGACCCACTCAGCTGTCTGCCTATCTCTTAGTGTAACGCCTATCATTTTTCATTCCATCGCCCGCTGCGTGGTTCCTGACTTACTCTCGAGCTTCTTTGTAATTCTCCAGGTTTGTAATTCTCCCTGTTTATGTTGTGCTTAATGACTAGAATACGATGTCTTACGAGCGTGTGTGCAGACGCGTTTGGCGAGGGCTTTTCGTGCATGTCGTGGCCTGGCGAGGCTACCGAGGCATTCGCCGGTGTCGATAGAATAGTTGCGAAAATATTGGTTATGATTTGTTTCTGGCAGGAAATCAGTTCTTATTGAGTAATGTTATGCCTCAAGTGAGCCAATCTGCAAAGCAGCGGCCATTTCCAAAACACTCGAGAAATCGGAAGTACCGAGGTGCGAAGATGTTGTTTTGTGGGGTTTAACGCCCCAGAACCAGCTACGATTATGAGACGCCTTAGTGGAGGGCTCTGGAAATCTCTGCCACCTGGGGTCCTTTAACGTGCAATGACTTCTTACAGCACACGGGCCTCAACATTTCGCCTCCATCGAAATGCAGCCTCCGCGGCCGGGATTCGATCCTGCGACCTTAGGATCAGCAGCCGAGTACCATAGCCACTAGACCACCGGTGGCGGGGCGCCGAGGTGCGAAGGTAAACAAACATCGACAGGGGCTGTTCCACCGGATCGGCTCGCTTCGTTTTTACCATTGTGTTTCATATCGATGTTTCCAGAAGACGAGCTCGCGCTTGATTGCGAGCGACGACGGCTACGGCGTCGGCAGCTAGGCCTGCCCTCGGAGTCGTCACTTGACGGTGGGTTGATGTGTTTGTCGCTCGCGAAGGCGTTGTTTTATCGGCAGTGTTTTTCGGTGCTGTTATATAGCCAAGCAAGGCTGTGCAAAACCGTTTATTTCGTACTTAACGAGAGCGATGCGATGTTTTACGAGCGTGTATGCGGACGCGCTATGCGTGGGCGGAGCCTCCTCGCTGATCGTTCGTCGTCTTGTGTTGTCTTGAAGCGTCGTATGCTGCGTGTCGCGGAGCACACGGCGTTGGACGTCGTATTGGATACAAGATAGTACCTTGTGTCCAGCCCTTTGAACGCGCCCTTCCGCGGCTTGTCGGTGTCAATGGTGGGTACTTTTAACGCACTGAAGTGGCAGCTGCCATCTTGGAAGGAGGATGAAATAGCGGCTCGTAGAAATGGCATTCCGTCTCGCTTCGGAAAAATTCTGCACTCGACGGTCTCGTATCCTTGGCTCTGCTGCACGGAACTAGTGAAACAGAGCATTGTGGTACCATTATTATCATTATTATTATTGCTGCAGAGATCTTACGTGTAAGAACACCCGTGTGGCATGAGGCACGCCAAGATCACTCCGAGAATTTCGGCGATGCGGCAGCCGGGACAACGGCTACGACTTCCAGAGCTGCAGCCGAGTGCTGTATCCGGTGCGCCATCACGGCATCTGATAATTGATGTACCGCTACGCGATGTAAGGATTTTCCGAGTCCATTTGAGGATAATTGTGCCCTCATAAACGATCTCCTTGTGGTCGCCAGTTTCCTTTTACAGATAATCATTACAACGGAGATGACGAATTGGCGAATTAATTGCTCGCTTTCATTTGAACTAATGATCATGCTCCGGCTCCTCGAATACCCTTCTGCGATGGGAGAAGGTGCGGCTGAAATTCCAGCGTTAAATAATAGATCACGGGGATTCCCCACCATTTAGAAGAGAGCATTTGAGCATTGATTTTGATGTCACGTAAACGCAGTTTCCGGGTTCCAGCACTCGAGCACACGTCATCGCGATATCTTACCAACAGGAAAAGTGAAGGGAGGTTATGGTTCAGTTCAACGGTGAGCCAATGGGGCAAGTTGGGCAGTAGAGTGTAAAGCTCGCTGGTAGTCTAGCTGGTACGCGCTCAGTGGAATACGCGCAATAACCACAGGAGGAAATCTCTTTCGTCCCTCTCCTTCTAATCTTGTACAGCAAAGAGGTCTGCACATCAACATTCCCCGTGCCCCGCGCACATCGATCACGCTTGGCGACATATTCCATCCCTCCAGATCAGGGGGCGCCGCCGCCAGGATTTGATTTCGGGGAAGAGGTGCCACGTTCCTTTGTGCGTGTTCGCGCGTGTTTGTACGCATGCATCGACATATACAAATTGGTAAAATGGGGAGGAGTGGACAACCTCCCCCCCCCACAACACCCACACACACCCTCCCTCAGGTTATGCCAACCCTCCAAGATCGACATTTCCACAGCGTCCGTTTACTTCCGCAGGCTTCCAGGACCCCACATCCACCAGTCTTGCACTTGCTGGCGGATGGCCTGGCAAGTGTTGATGCCACTTCTTTTGACTCTCTACGCTCCCCGTTCCTCCTCCCGTTCTTTTCTTTTTCTTTCTTTCTTTTCCTCGGGACCGCAGCAATGCCGTCGCGCGCTGCGTGGCTCCGGCGCCAGACTGTCTGCACCGCACCTGGGCGGAGGGACCGGCTCCGGGAGCGCATGCCAAGACAGGGGCGCGTCGACCGCGGCGGCGTCTTGGAGGGGCTGGGAGCGGCGACCGGCGCCGACGGCGGCTCCCTTTTCACACCACAGCACTCGCTGCTACTTGTCGTGTCTTGCTCGCTAGCCGAAACGTCACTTGCTCTTCCGAGGCCCGCCCGGTTTGCACGTGCGCGCTGGGTTGGGATTCGATTGGATTCCGAGAACAGTCCGATGAGTGCCGCGGCGCGACATTTCCTGCCGCGTGCGCTTGCATTGAACGCGTGTGTGTCCGCTCAGTTCAAGGACTCCTGGGGGCACATTCTGGAAAAGTGTACCGAAAACGACGAAAACACGTCCCCGATGCGCGCGAGAATGGCACTTTCCTGGTGCGATTGATTTGGAGAGGGGTTTAACGTCCCCAAAAAATCACGGTATGATTGTATGAACAGATCGTTAAAAACGATTTAGAACAGGGAATGTCGCAGCAGCCAAGGTTCAACAAGTTCACTTGTTTTCGTCAGGGCGGCGACTGCTGATTATGAGAGACGCTTTAGTGGAGGGCTCCGGAAATTCCTACAACCTGGGGTTCTTTTAGCGTGCGCTGACATCGCATCATACACGGACCTAAACATTTCTCCTAGGATACCGAGAAACACAGCGCTCTTTATCTTGTTAGTGAGGAGCTTGTGAGTGAGTGAACATACGTTTCCTATGGAGTTACTTGCCGCAGTTATCTCAGACAAGGCATCGGTTTCGATTCCCGGACGCTATGACGGAAGACATAATTATGCCATCCTTGGGAAGGTAAGGCTTGACGCGAAGTGGCGCTCATCATGAAAATAATGCGCGAAGGCTAATCACGTTTCTTCGCACTGCGGCCCTGAGTGGCAGTCGCAGTGACCATATATTCACTTCATTTATTAGTACTGTCAATCCAGTTGGTTATGGACCGTTGTAGGAATTGAAAAGTACGGCGAGGTAAAGCGGGCACGCTACATTCGTACGGAACACACACACACACACACACACACACACACACACACACAAAATTGCACTCTCAATGTTGCGCCAACACGCATTTTTATGGGTGTTGGTGATCGCATCACCATCTCAACCAGTTCTGTCGGTGTACTGAAACAAAATGTGCTGACTCAAATATTATAGGAAAGTTATCGTAAGAAAGTCACCTTCGAGCATTTTATCCTTTAGCGAGGCTTTCGCTCTTGAAAAGCAAAACTGAACCTCGCTAATTTGACGTCAACAAATCACATAAGCTGGCACTGCTCGCTACCATAGGCCAGTATAATTAGCCGTGAAGTCCGAATGTCTCTGACAGATATAGGTTCTATGCATACAGTGGAAATGTAGATCAAGGAAGGAGTGCTCTGCGCTTCGTGTACTGGGTTGATTTTTTGCTTTACAGTCATAGGTGGGCGCAAACGCCTGCAAGACAGCTTTGCTGCAAGGACGAAAGCTTTCGTTCACAGGTTGCTTGTACTCGTTCCAAGCGCGCTCACCCCTCAAGCGTTCCAGCGAGGTACGGTCGTAATAAGTGGTTGTCTATATGTGGAAGTATGCATACACAAGGGTAGCAAGGAAAACGGAAAGTTTTTACTGACACGGGAGTAACTGTCTACCCGAAAACAGCTGACGCATGGCCGGCAGTCAGGCGCCCCAGCATTTCCCCGAAGTTCCAGCGCAAATGCCACGCCTAATCTCTCTGTTTTACAGAAAGAAAGGGCTAACTATAAAAACGAAAGGCAGATGCGAGTAGCGAATGGGATGCGAAAGTTCATTGGCCCAGTCTGTGTTCGAGGATAGGATGGACACGAGGGTGAGAATCATTGTATTATCCGCAATGGTTGCACAGCGCAAGTAATTTTAGTCAGCATTGGTTGTGCAAATAGAATAGAATGGTTATCTATACCAGTAATCCACGCTCAAACGTGCAAGTTCGCATGTGAAGCACTCAAACCGTGACTGGACATCTTGACTGGACGCGGTTACACGGGCAACCTTAACCACGGTTAGCATAACCGCTGTTAACAATTTAGACCATGGTTAACGCTGACCGTATAGTCAGCCGGAGTTATACGGGCGGTCCTTTTCGGGGTTAACAGAAGCTCCGCCCACGTCCAGCACGTCGGCATGCTCACTCGTAAGACTTCGTACCCTCGTGATCATGTACGAAAGAAGCGACTTTGTACAGCCCCGCATCATTCTATAAGAACATTGTCGCTAAAACTACGCCTTCGCGAGCGGCCCATCACAACAATCTGCCGTCACCACGGACTGGCGGGCGCTATTCGCGATCAGTCGCAAGCTCGTCGCAGACCTGCGTGTTTTTGCCATAACGATTAAAATTCACACTCATAATGTTATGCCTGAAGGTGTGCGATTAGTTTTCTCTACGCGTCGATGTGAAGAAAATGGTGGGAAAGGAAGCGAGCCGGTTCGGCGAAAAGGCCGGTGCCGCTGCAGTGTTTACCGCTCGCGTCGTCGCGGGTTCTGTTATGCCGAGCGGTGTGGAAGCGGGCGATGCGTTGCAGAAATGGCGATCTTTATGAATTATTTTGTGTCATAAACAAATCGGAGTCAATATGTCAAATGCTGTTGTGTGCGGTGATATAGGAAAAGGCCCGAGCGGTGCCAGCGTGGGGAAGCAACCACGGTGCGCTGCAAAAGGAGGCGTTTCGACCCCATGGGTGCATTGAAGTGATATCACCCTCCAAAAATTGTATTACGGCTTCTTATGCCGCAACAGGTAAAGCACCGGTTTTGGGAAGACATCCGATGTATCTGCGAAACGCCTGCACGGACTCTCAATTGGAAACTTTTGTTCCTGATGTGCACGTGACGTATATATGCACGGTCGCAAACAGATATGAAGGTTCTTAATTTTTATTAGAGAGAGCTTTTATACAGGGAGCTTTAGTTATTCATGCATTTCTTTTCCGCAACCGCAATGGGCCGAGTAATCGGGCTGTCGGCTCGCTTGTTCCATTCGGTCGGAACAAGCAGTGATACATATCCACCAACAGTGCAGCCGCCGCAGGTGTTAAGTGCACGGCTCGTCATTCAGCAACGTTATAGTGTGCAACAATGCCCGCGTTTTACACGCGGGTAAAACGCTAGCTGCACATTCTATACACCCAGGTCACGGGACAGCTAAAAATCGGGTGATTACGCGCATAACTGCGCGGGGCACTGTGTGCTCGTTGTTCACCGTAGCGTCGGCATGCCAGGAAATATATCGAGAGCTGGCTGTCGTATGCGCCTCCTGACAACCAACGATGGAAGACGGGTCGCAACTAACGAAATAAAACGAGTTTGAGTTCGTGCGTTTCGTTTCTCCTATTTTCTTGCACCTCGTCAGATCAAATATCTTGTCTTTCTTTTTCTTTTTTTTTTGCCCCCCTCTATTTTTGTCCCGGGTCCTTTCACCGAACCCTGACACTGTCCTTTCACGTCGCCGACTTCTCGCTAACGACACCCACGGACGTTTGAAGAGCGCCGCAGTCGAGCACACGTGAGTATATTCTAGTAATCTTAGAAACACTGTGCGTTATTTCACGTCCGATTTCTACAGAATTCTATTTCTATTTCACTCCTCCCGTAGCACTGCGCGAAATTCGATACGTTGGATGACTTGTGCAGTCTACTTGAGATATTCCGTAAACTCGTCTACGACATACGTATTACACTTTTTTGCTGGCGGAGGCGGCAGCAGCACTCCGTGCCACCACAACGATCCGCAGAATCCGGGATTCTTCTCCTATATAGAAACTTGACTTACGCAGACACCACAATCAACTGAAAAGTCTACAGACACCTGCACTGATCCCCTATCTTCCTGTCTTGCTGCAGGAAAATCCACAGCAGGCTCTCGCCCATCTCGCTCATGCTGCTGTCCACGAGAGGTGTAGGCGTATGCTAACGCACGCTTCGTTGGTCCAGTGAGAGATTTCTTTCCCACGCACAGCTCGTCGCTTTGAAGCCGGCAACGTGCCGATGACGGCAACGCTAACGCGGCAAACGACCACGCCACAATGGGCGTGGACGTGACAGGTGCGGAGGCCATGGCCGCCAAGAAGAGCGGAGGATCTTTCTGATGATTCCTGCGGCCGAACCCCCTCATATCGCGGCTCGATGCACCGAAGAGCAGCGTACAACCTCTAATGTTTGGTCTTTCTTTAATCTCTCGGTCCCGATCTCGCCGCGCGGCCCCCCTCGGAAGGCGTGGCACTATTCTCAATGCAATGATGCGATTACGATGCCGCCCTGGTGGGACAGCGCGGCGCGCACCCGGATCGGGCGTTTCTTGGTGCATACGATCGCCTGCCTCACTGTGCTTTTTTCTTTTGTGCCGCGGTCAATATGCGCGTGTTCGTCTATTATAACTCCGTTTATTGCAGCAAAGATCAGCGACCTCGCTTTTGTTTTCGTCGTTTTCATTTCGAACAAAGAGGCGGTGTGTTACGCTGGAGTGCTTGCACAACTATCTGAGCAATTGGCTAAGAAATCTTAGACCACTTCATACTCTTGTAATCCCAACAGTCCCTATGAAGGGAACTGTGAATTTGGAAAAAGAAAATTCATTCCCTTTCTATCCTGTGCGGAAGGACGACCAGTTAAGCACATATTGTGATAGACCTTTGCAAAATCAGCTGTCGTTGCGACTGAATAGATAGCCGCAGAATCTGGTCGTACACAGCTCACTTGAATGCATCATACCTATGACTAACTTACAGGGCAGCTTAGAACACTTTCACTAACATTTCAGTGGCGTATATAATGCACATTTGATTAACATCGCCACCTATAATCCGCTTAGCCTCTTGGATTTCCTTTTATTCTCACCTGATCCGATTAAGCCGCGTATTTGCGAATGAATAGCTGCTCCACGCCCTGTACGGCGCCGGGGATCGGCCCATCACTGAAAAATTGCTGGGGGACGTAGTCACGCGATCACCTGGATTCTATAAATTTAGAGCTTCTCGGTAAACAAAAGAAGACGAAAGCATAGTTATAAGTGTTATGCCATTCTAGCTAATTAACCGCTTTGGGTACTGCACATTCGTTGATATACTGGCCATATAATAATGCCGTAATGCGACCAACCGTCACCCCCCCACTATTGTTCCCCTTAAGCGAGTGATCGAGATCCAACAAATTTATTTAGGGGTCCATCGCTCGGCTGCAAACCAAAATCCATTATGGCAGCGGAACTGCCAGGAGATAAATAATGCAGAGTGATTCTTCCCATTAATATCATTGGAATAGGTGCATTTACTGCTGTTATTCGACGGCATTGCTCTTGAAGCCGTCAAACGACACACTTGAAGTCGGACGCACAATCTGCGGGCCCGCACGGGCCCTAGCGAGTGACTTGGCCTACTGCGATCAAAATTGGCACGTCACAAGCCCTGTTGCCTCCCAGCTATATATAGTCATGTATGATTGGCTGTGCAGACGAGAAGCACGCGGCTGTGTTGTCATTATCGCAGCCATTATCAGGCCTCGGCAAGCGTGTTCAACAAACCTGTTGTACTTACTTAATTACGTCGTTTCTTGTAATGTATTGTGCTACTCCTAGAAAGATTTATGCGTGCTGCGCTAAACAGGGTTAAAAGCGGGAGCTGGCGCTTTTTCGGTCGCTGATGACAATTTCAAGTCTCTCGAAAAATGGAGGGGGGGGGGGGGGGGGGAGCGTTTGCGCGTGCTGGGTCACTATTGCTCGGGATTTCAAGGTAGTTGACGGGTTCTTACGTGCCAAAAGCCAGCTATGATTATCAGGCACTCGTCGTAATGGAGGGCTCCTTGGTAATTTTGGCAATCTGGGGGCTCCTTAACCTCCCTCCATAGAAATCTCAGGTCTACCGGTAAGTAAAAAGGCTGTGCAGTTGACCATATTTGCGGTAGCCTCTATATGACTTTCGCTTCCGCGCAACATCGTTCTTAAACCGAAATTCTCGTCTCATTCCCAGACTGCATGTTTTTCCGCTCTAAGCGCATTCACACCTACATATTTAAATGTTTTGTCGCGTAGGTGTGAACGCGCTCTAAGCGCATTCACACCTACACGACAAAACATTAAAAACAAATATTTGGGGAGCGTGCGGTCCCACAGTGAGATCTGTTATGTACAAAGAAAGGGGCAGAGGAGAAAGAAAGCAAAGGCGTGGATAAGTGCGGAATGCATGGGTGAATAGTCCCTTCTACTGGCTTGTGGTCGAGGCTATAGTTTGGTTCGAAAAGAAAAAGAAAACTTCCTTACGCATGCGCTAACACCTCCGTAAATGATCAATTAGCCGGTGACATATTGTCAGACAAGAAACGTACTAAAGGTGAAAAAAAGGGAGAACACCAACCAAATTATAATCATCAATAGTAAAATTTACTCCTAAGGATGACAAAAAACCCGACGTTTCGGGTTCCACTCGGACCCTTCTTCAGGGGTGACTGGAGCAAAGGGTCCGAGTGGGACCCGAAAGGGTCCGAGTGAAAGAGGGTCCGAGTGGGACCCGAAACGTCGGGTTTATTTTTTTTTGTCATCCTTAGGAGTAAATTTTACTTTTGATAATTATAATTTGGTTGGTGTTCCCCCTTTTTTTCACCTTTAATTTCGTCCCAACCAGACAGATCTCCGTCAGTTGTTCACCTTTAAAGAAGCGTACTGCCTCACGGAGCAGGAAGGAGATCTCACCGCAATTCTTGGCTTCCGACCAGTTCTGTAAATTTGCATTAACAGGAGGTGATAGCATACGAGTTTTACTTTGGGTAGTAGTGGCCTTTCATTCAGCGAAACTATAATAATAAAAAGAAGATGACTGGTAATAGTTTGTGATAAATTGTTGTATTCAACTTTTGATTATCGCAAGAACTATGAGGCCGCGGCGGCTGCATTTCGATGGAGGCGAAATGTTGAGGCCCGTGTGCTGTGCGATGTCAGTGCACGTTAAATGAACCCCAAGTGGTCGAAATTTCCGGAGCCCAACACTACGGCTTCTCTCATATTCATATCGTGGTTTTTGGACGTAAAACCCCAGAAGTCAATCTTAGGAACTCTGATGTATATCGCTGTGAGTCATTGAAACCGATAAAAAACATTCCTTTTTGATTAGTTAATATTTTTTTGTACATATGGACAGTTCCTTGTGCCCGCTGGTTCGCACATTGCCCCTATGAGATATTTTGTTGAAGATTTTTTTCTTTAGAGTAATGTTCCATTTCGATAATATGCAGCTGACCCCAAAAAAGAGGCCGGTTCCATCTCGGCCGCGGGGGTCGCGTTTTCGATGAAGGCGAGCAGTGCGCGTTGTCAGTGCGTGTTAAAGGTTTCCAGCTGGTCGAAATCGTCTGGATCCCTTCACTACTGTGCCTTATAATCGTACCGGGATTTTTGGCCCATAAAACCCCAGCAAATGTTGTTTCTTTATAGTCTCGTAGACATGCGCAGGAATGTCGCGCATTTCCCTTTCATATATCCCCAGCACTTCGCCGCTGTGCACTAAAGCAAATGGCTGTAAAAAACTTGTTTGAATACACTGCATGCACTGAACTTCAGCGACTTCTTCAGCAAGGCCGAAACGCATGTTCTTTTAATAATACAGACTTCTACGCGCTCAGAGTAACACAGCACTTAGTCGTAAGGCATGCTCATGGCTGGAGGGGGGCGGGGCCAGGGTAGCCCGCCATCTTCCCAACTACAAGTACTAAGGCAACACTCGTGTTTATTTTGATGGATATATATGGCTCTAATTTCTTATAATGTAAAAGTAGCATATACAGGCAAGCTTTTACGTTCCAAGTATAGGTAAAGATATATAATTTCATCTAGCGTTCATTCATTCATTCATTCAAACATCGCGTAAGTATACGGCATGGAAGAATTAAGCATTATTAAGATCAAAGCGATGAGCATGCTGAATCAGCTTCAGTCCACAAGCAGCGAGGCATGTGTGCGGCGTGCGCTGCCGTGGATGAGAAGCCTTTATTACTGCTCAGTGGGCATCACTGGTACGCCCGCAGTTAATAGCCTAGCCGTCTAGTAAACCGCAATTGGTCTGTTAGGGGGTCATTGCTCCCGCAGATGGCGGCCGTTGACGAACCTCAATTGGACCTCGTTGAGCCAATCATGAGCCCCGGCACTGAATAACGCAGACGAAGCGACGCAAGGAGCGGCATCCGTCGAATGCACGCGCTAAGTGACGCTAATATGGATAGATCGTTTCATGTAGAGGAAGCCTGAGCGCGCGTTGTTGGAAGCGTATCTTCCTGAATCACGTGACTCATTGTTCAATGGCCTATACGAGCATGAATGGTTGAGTGATGCGCTGGTGGTCGCCTCAATTATATTGAACAAGTGGGGCCGAGCGGGGAGGTTATTTTTATTGTTCGGTCCGCCACGGTGGTGTACTGGTTACATGGCAGTCGGCTGCTGATCCGAAGGTCGCATGATCGAGTCCCGACTGCGGCGTCAGCATTTCGGTGGAGGCGAAATCTTGAGGCCTGTGTGCTGTGTGATGCGAGTGCACGTTAAAGGACCCACAGGTGATCGAAATTTCAGGAGCTCCTCCACTACGGCGTCTCTCATATCATGTCGTAGTTTTGCAACGTATATAACACCCCTGAAAAATCAATCGGTTATTTTTGATTGCTTCTTCTGCTATACAGAAATGTCAGAATATATAAGAAAGTTCGAAGGAAAAGTGAATAGATTCAGGTAATTGACTGTGTATTTATTCTTGTTTGCGTTCACATTTTTGCCACTTGCCAGCGGCGTGCGCAGTTAGCGCGAAAATTGGTCGTACCGTCTCACGATAAATGCACAATTGCTCAGCCACTTTTATTATTAGACAGGTTAGACGTGGCTCCGCCACGGTGGTGTAGTAGTCATGACACGCGGTTGCTGATCGGAAGCCGAAGGTCGCAGTATCGAATCATGGCAGCGGCGGCTGCATTTTGATGGAGGCGAAATGTTGAGGCACCTGTACTGTGCGATCTCAGTGCACGTTAGAAGAACCCTATGCGGTCAAAATTTTTAGAGCCTTCCACCACACGACGTCTCTCATAATCATGTCGTGGTTTACAAAATATAAGAGAGCGGAAGAGCGAAAGAAACACACAGAGCGCCAACTCACAACTAATTTCATTTTCAGGAACATTGTGAATATATAGTGACCAGAGAGAACATGAGAACCGCTAGCATTTAAGCGCAGTAGTGCTGTACGCCAATTAAACCTACTTATTTCTGAAAAGCTGCTAATAGGTGGAATCTTGCTAGGTTCTATTAGAAATTACGGCTCATTACTATTCATACCGTAAATGCGTTCGTGTGTGTGCGTGCGTGTGCGGGGCAGGATGGGGTATCGGAATAAAGGTACAGCCGCTGATGGCTCAAAAGGGCAGATAAGAGTAGAAGTGTGGTGATCTCTTCGGAATAATTGACTGGAAACGGGAAACCTGTGATCGTATCAGATCATTTTCTGCGGGAACATAAAAGGGGGGTAATTAATCTTCCTCATCATTTTGCGTTAAACATTCCATGTCTTAACTGCCTTGTAAAGCGGGTTCACCTTGCATGCCTTCCTCCGAGCAAAAGAACGCGCTTCCCCGAAGCATTAACCTCCCGGTCTTCAACGAGGAGAACCCGATGCAAACTGCACGCTGATTTGTCACCTGCAGAGCGCGTAATGGTCCGAGAAATCCAGACCGGTTCTCTCACGTTACGAGTACATGACTTGTTATGGAGCACTGTTGGTGTACAAAACGACAGAAAGCTGAGCGAGTTGGTAAGAGTTCACAGTGAAAAGAACAGGCGTGCGAAATACGGACACAAAGGGGGAGAAGTGGAAAACATCGGCGTTCGTGTTGTCCACTTCTCTGCCCTTGTGTCCGTGTTTTGCACGCCTGTTCTTTTCACTATGGTCCATTGGTGTTATTACGTTACATAAATGTACATGTGTTGCACCTGCATTTTCTTATTTATTTACCGAACGGTGCTTTCGCAATATTTCTAACTTTTCTCATCAAAAAAAAAAAAAAAGAGAAAGAAAAAGCGATAGATAGAAAAAATTACGTAATATGAAATTAGTTGTCGGAGTAGTTTCCTCAAATATTACTGCTTCCTTTACACCAGGCGGACGATGGAATCTTTGAAGAAACGCAGACTCATTTAGTCCTGGGAGAGAGCGAGCGGAGAAAAATGCAAGAAAGGTAAGATAATTATCAAGCTCTGTCATATAAAAAACTAAACGTGTCCTCTGCCGCGTACATTACATTTATTGTTGTTGCAGTTCCCTACCATGTCAGAGGCGAACGAAAATTCATTTTCATTAATCATTCCGATGGTTAAGTGCCTCGTTAGTATAAAAAGCCCTTGCTCTGATTTTTTAGCTATCGTATCCCACTCTTAACATGTCCGCATTCGCCATTGTGATTATTTATTGCTCATTACGTAACACGGACGGCAGGTGCTGAGCAAGAAAGGTATCACGCGATGCACATGTCATTAAAACTACCTTCATTCTAACGTCGAAAGGAAGCGACATGAGAAGTCTTGTGTTTGCAAGTAACCTCAGAAACGGACCACTGATGTCAAGGTAACTCGCTGCAAATTATTTGTTCAATTTAGCTTTTTATTTTTTAACTTCGCGCTGCATTGAGGTGCAAGAGCTCGCGCGAGTGTACAGTAACCATAATATGTCGTTGTTTCAAAGCCGTCATATGATTATGAGAAACGCCGTAGTGAAGGGCTCTGGAAATCTCGACCACGTGGGGTTTCTTCGACGTGCACTGACGTCGCACAATCATAGTTTTCATGATAATTATGAAGGATGCTATGACACAACACGGGCCTCGTACTCCATCCAAAAATGCAACTGCCGCCAAGTGTGCTCTAGAACTTGCTGAGCTAGTTGATATGTGCTCTTCGGTACCGTTTATATCGGGTGCAAAGATAGTTCTGAAATGACGTCAGCTCAAATGAGCTGACGTCATTTCAGGACGGCACCCACAGGGCGGGACGGAGGACGCCTCTGTTCTGGCCAGGAATGTTGAACTGGTCATCACACAAACCTAAACTTTCAATCCTGCGCAACTTAATGTTTGCCTTTAGTCTCCCTTTAACACGGACAACAAAAGGATTAGTGACATGACACGCCACTGACTCTTCGCTGAATTTATTCCGGAAAAACAGTAAATAACAGTAACAGTAAAAATAGAAGAAATATAAGAGAAAACACACACACAACCAGATCATCCACGGGACACGCAGCTGAACTTCGAATATGAAATTAACAAGATTGATATACAAAGGGAAAATCCTTCTCATCAAGAATGATGCGTGGCTATGCATCAAAAGGAAATCGCACAACTTGCTGTCATGCTCCGGCATGATATCCTGTATGTATGGGTGTGCGTGCGTGACTGAATGTGCCGTATTTGCGCTCGCTCTAATCTTCACTGAAATCGAGCGTACGCCTTCACGCGAATACTTCAATCCTGTCGCTTCAGCAACGCAAGAAGCCCTTCTTGGGCGGGCGATCCCGTTGAGTAAAATGTCACACAGAGAATGACAGCTTTCTTCTTTTTCTTTTTTTTTTTTTTGACAATACCACGGTGGCCACTGCGCTGACGCTGCTTCCAAGAAAAACATAACAAACATGCGAAGTATGCCGCATGCTGTGCTTGCCGGCCGTTACGTACGGAGCCTTTCCGGTGAAGACTTGCTCTGTTCTAAAAAGGGAAAGGGGTGACATTTTTCGGTGATTACCGTGGTAATTTTCAACGAGCTCAGAGGGTGTCCCGAGTCACTGCACACCGGACGGATTGAGGGTCCTTTTAGTGTAAAAAGGATTGCTCCAAATAAAGGAAAGCGATACGGTGGTGCGGTGCGACATCAGCAGAAGCTCCTTACAGGTGAAAGGCGACGGAACCCGCCGCATTCCGTGAATCCCTTTTCTTTTGTCACGCCCCCTGTGTGGCTTGCTCTGGCGCCACACTGTCGGGCTCCCCTGCTGCACCCTATGCACACAGCCTCGCCGATTTCGTCAGCTCCGGTGGAGGAACGTTGGTTCCATTGTTGCCGCTTAGTTCGAAACGGGTCACCCGGGTATCATTGTCGTTCTTCTGAAAGACGGCGACGAGGAGCTACACTTCCGTCGACTCCCCGCTGAACATGCGCCATCACTGCCCATTCTCTTTGGACGTCAATGTTAGTTCTTCCCGCGATCCCTTGCGTGCAAGACCGCTGTCCCGTCTCTCAATGGAAGACAGTGTCCGAACGACCGTCCCCTCCCCCGCTCTCGCTAGAACCAGCCCTTCTTCGCCTTACTACGAAGTGTGGCAGTGTGTGCTGCAGGTGCTTGCACCTGCGGTCCTCGGATGATCGGCTGCGTCAGCGTCTTCCGCGCTTTCCTTTGAGGAGGCCAAGGATTAGGACACGTGTGCGGTGGAAGCCGCAGGTGCGGGGCGCGTTCAGTTTTGTCGTGGTCGACTAATGTGGAAGACGGTTAAGTGGACGAAGACACCCCGTCGCTGTGAGTATCCCCCCCGAGGCGTCTTGTGCATTCGCGCGGTGAGTACCACTGCTGGAATGTGCGAGCTTTGACCACGTCGTGGCAGGTGCGGGGAGTGAGATAAGCGAAAACAAGTAGTAAGCAAGCAAACGTGAACTCTGTTCACGTACAAGTTCTCGTGGCTCTTAACCAAAAGGCTACGACGATCTTGCATGTCTTAAAGTATTTCTTGAAGGGCTAGTTGGTGAAACATTTCCGGAAGAAAGGCGCAAATTTCGACACCACAAAAGCAGGAGCGTCCCGTCTTCTGTCTTGCCTTTGTGGTGTGGAAATTTGCGCCTTTCTTCTAGAAATCTTGCATGTCATTGCGACGTTGCTAACAGGCCCTGTGCTCCTGGAGTAATCTTACAAAACTGCCGCAACCATGCGAAGAGCTGTAGTAATTGCTCGGGTTGTACGTGCCAAAACCAGGGTAAGATAATGAGGCAAGCCCTCTAGTGTTCCGGGGGTATTTTTGGCCACGTGGGATTAACCTGCACATGAACCTACGTGGACCCGCGACGTTTAGCTTAGCAAGCCAAGACCCTAACCGCTAAGCTGCCACTGCGGATTATATGATGAGGCAACCAATATCTTTTTTAAAAAAATCCACCATTGTCGTTTAGTACATCTCTTGCGACGTCACTGAGATTGGTCTATAAGACCATCGTAGCTGTTTCCCTTTGTGTGGAATGGCCTCCAGCTTTGCGCATCAGCTTTCGGCAACTTGCGAGACACGGCTATTCATTGAAATGATACGCATCGGGGGCCGAATTCACAAAACTTCTCTTTCGTAAGTGCCTTTTGCCATTGGTCAGCGGGATTCTGTAATGATATGTCCAGCGTCAGGATTGGCTGAAATTTTCTCTTACGAACATTTTTCTCGTAAGTTGTTTTTGTGAATACGGGCCCGGATTAACATTTACGCGAATTGTTGTATCGCCAAAATTATGTTCAAATGAACATGATTCGAACAACGAACATGTTTGTCTATGCAATTTAACTCTAATAGCAGGGGCTTCTCTCCAACTAGCGGATGCTAATTATATACTACTAGCACACGTGTTTGACGCAGAACAACGTCACAAAATCATACTGTTAAGCATGTTGTAACCGCTTAAGAAAAACTGACAGTCTGCGCGAGTAACGCCGAGGACAACACAGAAAACAGCCGACGTCCACACGAGACAATCATTCCACGCACTTTAATCGAATCAGATTAGTTCCCTCTAATTAATATTTCGTTAACTGTAAATCATCTTTTATTTACGGTAAGTCACTTCCATCGATGTCTGCATCCCATTAATTCACATTATTGTACCTTTGATCCACATTGTTTTTATGTCATATTTCATCATTCAATCTGATTTATTTGGTTCGTATCAAATCAGTTGTGACTAATATTTGTATCGCATTAGATCAAATTTTTATTGTTACTTCTGACAACTTGGGACACCCTTACCTATGTCGTGCAACCTGTTGTAACATTCGCGTTGAGGCGGACGCTGTCGGATGCAGAATTTTTCGACTTGTAACCCACACAAAGCTTTCGCATTATTGAATACTTTAAAATCCCTCCCAATAAAATTGCTCACCCGACACTAGTCGAGTCGCCGCCAGCTAATAAGCCTAACACCCATCCTCCAAAGGCATTGCAGGACCTTCTACAACGGAAAAAAAGGGAAAAAATAATAAAAGTAAGATATGCAGCGCAACACAAGAGTCAACACTTCAACAGCGCGGAGTTCCACGGCCGTCTTTACCGACGACACTCTACAAAAGAGTTCTTTCACTTGTCAGGTGGGCGGTGATCGCTAAGTGTGGGGAAGAACGCACCCTCCATTTGTGTAGCGGCAGGGAGGGCGGATGTGAAATGGCAGAGGCGGGAAGATCACAAGGCGGTCAACACCCACTGTCGCGAACGCCGCCTACGAGCGAAAGGCACTGTGGAGAGGAGGTGTCCGGGCTGGCGCCAGACTGTCTGGCTCTCACCTGGAGACTGTCTGGCCCGAACATCTCTCCAATGCCTGCCTGGGACGGCTAGGGACAAATACTCGGGAGGCAAGTGCACGTGCCTCTACCGGGAGGGGGGCTACTGTTGGCTCGCCTTTGTAAACACGCCCGTACCATGTACAACGTAGCTACCGGAAGGGAACCGTAGTGTACGCAGAAACTTCTCGATGTAACGCGCGACCGCCAGCTGATGGACATCGACTAAGCCGATACCACGGCAAAGCCGCTGACTCGGAAGATGAGCTGGATCAGCTCGCCGCAGCTGTGCTACGGGGAAGCTTTTCGCGTTTGCACGTGCGCCATGAATGAGAGCCTGTGGATGCGTTTACTCCACTGTGTTTTTGTTTGGTCGATAGGCGAAAACTGAAGGCGCTACGCAGCCCACGTGCATGTAGCAAGCGGGTGTACACCTGCCTGCGAGAGCACTTCTCCGAAGACAGCCTTTGAAGGTTTTCGAAGACTCCCTGGCTTGTTACCGGGAACAACGTCCTGTGGGTCGCGAGGCAGCGTTCTCAGTAGGGACACTGGCTCAACATGTATGGCACTCGTTTTAAAGAGAAAGCTTACGTTTTACAATGAGCGATGAATGGAAGCAAGCGAAGGTATGTAAAGCAAGCGAAGGTATGTAAAGCAAGCGAAGGTATGTAAAGTGTCCGGATTTCTACGGGGCAGTACAAAATTATATCCCCAGCAGGCTCGCGATCTTCGGTACAAAAGCTGCGTTAGACTCACCTTGGAATGTGGATGCACCATATGGAATCCTTTTACCTGTACCGAGTGAGATATGCTTGAGAGACTTTAGAGTATAGGGGGTATTCACGTGACGTCAACGTGCGCCATTTTGTAGTCCGATTCGCAGCTTCCGCTGTGTTTATGGAGATAACCGGTTCGAGAAAAAGCGCAGCCTTTCACTGTGCTTGCTGGACAGCAAAATGGCAGCTTCGGGGTATTCATTGACGTATGGTAGGTAATCGTGAAGGATGGGAGAAACCTTAGCAGTGCTGCTGCAAAATTAACATTAATGTGGGAGACCTCAAAAAAGAGAAGGCAGACATTACGCTTGAAACTTTTTCACAATGCATTTATTGGCCAAATTGAAATAGACCGGTATAAGTGGTATATTCTTCAGCCATATTATATATCCAGACCAACAGATATCGAGATCAAGGTTAGCGAATATAGCTGTAGAACTAAGGTTTTCAAGAGCACTTTTCTCCCCGAAGCCACTTTGAAATGAAATCGGACTGCCCGCTGCTGTAGTGCACGGTACATTTAATAGGGGACATTTTGCCCCCTCTGCGTGAAATTTTATAATTTATTTTTTAGCATACAGTTATTCAGAGATCGTTATCATTACATAGTGATATGCTACTTAGTTTTGTGATGCCCTTCCTGGCCGAATTTCCTTTGTGTGCTTCTTTTTCTGGTTGTTATTCGTACTGCACATTCATGTGTCGATGTACCGGTTTTCTTCCGTTATCAGTTTGGTTGTATTATATAGAGTACAGTTATTCCATTCACTCAAACATTCCTCTCCTCAATATTATGAAAGGAATGTCTGAGCTAATGAAATTTAAAAGTACGATTGCCATGTTAAAATTAAATAGCTTGCGAATTCCGAGCACACGGAGATCTCTCGAAAGACCAGATGCATTACATCGCTCTGACAGAGAGATGATGTTGTGGATAGCCTGATTCTGGACGTATCAAGAGAACAGCTATATGTGTTACCCCAAGACGCAGTGCAGTAAGTGAAGTGACTGTGAATTAACGATTGATAAGGAGGAACCAAGCTATTGGGCACAAAGTATGGACGCGCTTTTAAAGGATACGGATGCCATATAAGCAGTTTTTTGTTTTAGATGTGAGATGTGAAAAATATAGTTCAAGTTGAAATCAAGGATGATCCCCAACAATCGACAGTGATTGGAGGCTTTAATGGGGTAATCGTCGGCAGCTATACAGTAATTGGAGTAGCGGTTGTCTTAGGAGCGGGATGGAAAAGCATAAACACGGTTTTACTGCCGTTAATTTCGAACGAATTATGGCGGCACCAGCGAATGGTGTTCTCCGGGTCATAGTTCAGCATAGAAGCAAGAGTAGCAATTTAGGCACTAGCCGTTAGACTTGAAGTGTCCTCTGCATGGAGGTAAGGTACACAGCGTATACGAAAGGTGAGAAGTTAGACTGTTGATGTAGATAGTGAAGAGTAGTGGGCCCAGCATTGATCCCAGAGGAACTTTCTTATCAATGAATTGGAAGTTCTAAATGTGATTAGAGATACTGACAGCCTGTTGTCTATCAGTTAAGTAAATGTGAATAAAAGCTAGGGCAGGACCTGCTACAACCAAAGCGCTTACATTAGCAAGTAAAATATTATGAAGAATTGAATAGAACGCTACCGTGAGGTCAATAAACACTGCTCCGGCACACATACCTGCGTAATTGTATTGCTTAACTTTGTCGGTGAAAGAAGTGCGAGATTAACATAGTAGCCTGCACGAAATCCAAACTGCGTGGAGCAAAGAATATCAGATCTTGTTAAATACTTTGTGAGACGCTTTTCAAAGCATTTCACTATAATTTTACTGAACCCAGACAGTATTAAAGCAGGGCGATAGTACGAAATCAATTCCCTACCACCTTTACTTATATACAGGGACAATTTTGGCTCTTCGCATGAGCTGGAAATGTGCCACTTTTAAATAAAAGGTTTATTACACGAGTAAAAGGGTCAGCAGCGATTTCGGCAAGAAATTTTAGGTGCATTAGTTGAATTTCATCAAGGACTGCGCTTCCTGATTCTAACTGCTGTATAAGATTGCATATTTCATCCGGAATGGATTATTGTTCTCCCCTCTCCACTGTTGTTACAAAGCTGTCAGAAGGGGGTTTATTAGTAAGTGAAATATAATTGCTGAACTGATTTTCGATATCTGACTGAGTCCGGAAAGTACCACAACAGCACAATATCTAATTTATTGTTCCATTGTTCAGCTATATACCTCTAGCTTCATGAATTTCAGTTTCATGATATTGCCTTTTGGCATCTTTTAGTAAATTATTGAGGACGTATTCTAGGAAGAATACCATTGCCTCAATCTGGAGTTAAATGGGCAAAGTTCTTTTTATGTTTTGTACATGTTTCTCTTTCTTACGCATGCAGTTCAGCAAACCGCATATGAACCTAGGGTTATCGAGCTCGGGATACTTCTTGTCACATGTAACAAAAGTAGTAGCAGCATGGGCGCATTGCCTTATTACGAAAAAGGTTCAAATGTCAAGTCTCCAACTTATTCACATTTTACTGCCGACCAGTCAAAAGGCATTCTATGAATTTATCTTTGTTAAATAAGGCGCATTGCTCTGTGTAAACAGCCCCGTCCCCCTCTCTGCCCCGCTCTAACTATACTGTAATGTCTAATGGAGCTGTGGGTATGAGAGTGAATAAGTAAATCATGGCTATCTGGCTACTGAGGTTCATGGACCAGTTATCACATATATAAGTTGCTCATATTTTCCAGGGCACTTACTAGCTATAGGAAGAGTGAAGCTTGGCTTGATGGAACAGAGGTCCTATATATAATTACACCATCCCAGGGAAGGAAAAAAAAGGGGGGGAAGGGGGGGCTTCTTCCGAGGGTACTACGCGGATAACTTTGAAAGCACCCCCCTGCACTGCGTGAGCTGTCGTCCATACCCATTCAGCCCCTTATTCGTTGTCGTTATCTACCCGCGGTTCAATACTTGTTTACGCATATTACGTCTTCCTTTATGGTAACACCAGACAACGCCGTTTATTCTCTCCGTTTATTCTCCCCTGTTTCTTGCTAATGAGGGTCCTCATGGCGCTTACTCTTGAAGCCATTATAATCTGTACACGTGTACAGGTGGTTCACATACTTACAACAGGTGCATCTCGGCATCAAACAGATGCACCTGTTTCAGTGTCATTGCTTTCGGCCAGCTGTTATCTGTAATGTAATTTAATTATATTTCGAGAAATTCAATAAAAAGTAACTCGTAATATAACTTCACGACCTTTAGAAGCAATTTTGCCATCTTTGGCGTCAACGACCTGGTGTTGCTTCATGACGCTCATATACGCACTACGAACACGGAAAGTTGGCCGTTTTACTAAGGCTTTTCCAGGGCGAGGCGGGCGCACCCACTCGGGTACGGTCCGCCTGCCTGGGGGACAACAACAGTGCGACGGCCTGTTCAGCTCCTGCACCCTTTACGAGAGAACAATGAGCTGCACTCATTCGGCGGGGAGGATGTTGAAGATTGTGAGACGGCCTCCCCGTTCGGATGGGACGGTTTGACTCGGGTGTGTATTCGTTCCTCGCGCGCCGAACGAGGGGTCCTACATCGGCGCCCCCAAACTTCATATGTGTTTTCTTCAATAAACTTTCAGTTGCTAGTCTGCGATTGTGCGTGTGTCTGCCTTGTCTCTGTTTATTCCGCGCAGTTCTTCATTGTCATGGATTACCAACTGGCCCCGCGTTCAATCCTTCTCATTCATACTCCCCTCTCTCAAGGAGGCTGCGGGCCGCTGAACCGCTTGAGTGGTCTCCGTCGACGATAGGTCCATAAACCCTGGCTCGGACGCGTCCCTTCAAGGATGGTGGCGCATCCCGCCTCGGAGAAAGAAGGGAAGACAGGCCGCACGTGAGAGAGAATTACACTTCAAAGCGACAGGGAAGATGGAAAAGCGAAGCGAAAAACACCCGACAGTTCCTAGCCAGTTGTCAATAGTGTAAAATAAACCTTGTAGCATTAAGAACCCAGTGAATCGATGAAATCAACCACAAATGACGTTACATAATATGGAGCACAAATCTGTATAGCTACTATTTCTTTCGCCTGTCATACTACCCATGTGAATCGCCCGTCCGATCGTATGTACCATGCCGGTTAGTTATTCAGTGTTATTCATTTTGCCCATGAGTAGTTGAATCCTGGAGTAAAGTCGACAGTACCATGCGACGACTACGACATTCGCTGCTCGTAGAGCAAGTGTCCTGTCATGTGTTTCTGCATTTCTTGTAACCGCTCCTGCAATGTCTCAATAATGAGACAGGAGTATCCGTAAATAAAATACGTAAACAAATAGATGCCTAGGACAATGACGGTAACATCATCAATGCGTCCAAGGATACAAAACACCAACCATAATTTTTCTGATGCAAATATCTTTTATTTCCGCAATTTGCCGTTGTCCTGTTGACATGTTCAGCAGCCGTCCACAATTGCCGTGATGCTTTCTTGGGAGTTTCTGTTGACTGTACCGCCTCCCTCCTAGCGATCTATGTTTTGAGGATTCCAGTATGTCCTGCATTGTGTGCCGTCCATGGACATCCCTGAAACAAGCAATAATATACATATTAAGTAATAGTGTCACTAAAAGTATTTCGGCGACATTACATATAATCCAACACTGTGCAATTAGGCATGAAAAGAGCTCATTACTCTAAGCATCACAACAGTTGTCGTTATCAACTATTACCTCTTCTGATACTGTGTTAAAACGTGCATGTCGGTGGCCTGGAAAAACTAGTCATTGCTCCTCTTATTGCTCCTTACGTGCCAGTAACTATGTCAAATGTTTACATGCTCCTGAGCAAAGAGCGAAGTGAATGCAGTGCACGGGAATTACGAACTTCTTAGTTCAGACCTTAAGCGTACGATCGTTTCGAGCTTTCCTTGCTGCTTTGACCCAGTACTCCATGCAACGTAAGATGTGAATGTTCAGAAGCATTCTCACCTGTGAAGATATCCGCTAGGGAAGAGTTGTACGACGACGCAGACGTAGATACGACGAGAAGGTCTAGAAGCATACTCTTGCTGTTACGCTTGACAGAAGCAGACTGTAGAAGAGGCAGGGTTCCACGCTCTCCACGAACTTCTGAGACCGCCAGTGAGTGACGAGCACCCTGAAAGCTGCAGGAAAAGGAAGAGGGAAGGTCAGCACAAGGCCTTTGCATACGACAGCCGAACAACACACTGGCAGAGTACCAAACTGTACATTTCAATTCAGACAGTTTGCGAACGTAACGCACCTGAGACTTGAAGGTAGCAGCGTGCTGTGACGTTGGGCGACGCTGTAACTGTTTCCGAGGCTTTGCACATTCTCCCCACTTCTTTCGGGTCGTTCTTTCACATATTCCTCGAGAGTTCATCCGATGCTTGCACTTGATGACATTCAGTGTTTCGACGGCGCAGGGACGGCACTGGATCGCCGGGCGTCAGACGTGGCTCGTGATGGTTGGTCATACATCCCCCGCCCCGAGTGATGTCATCGATGGGAGGCGCTTCTTTGGCGCCTCAAAGCTCCAAGCTCGACATGGCGTTTGCCGACGCTACGGCTGGAGCGAGCGCCGCAAAATGACGAATGACCTTTTCTGCGTGGGATACCTGCGACGCACAAAAAGAAATGATATTAAAAAGGACATCCAGCACACTACAATGTCATAAACAAGCATTAACGTAAACATAAAGGTTCTGTGCATGCTTTTCATTTGGAGTCGAAGGCGTCATGCCTTACTACAGAAGTTGACGACTGCTTTTAATTTTCACTGCCGATATGCAGTGCAGCTAAGTGCAGCTTCGAGTAGCGCAGGATAACATAATTACACTGTATTGTGCAGGGCTTCTGTAGTGTGCCTGTGCACTCGATGCACAGAAGACAAACAATCACGATAGGCTCGCGGATACCTTTTGCACCAGGCTGGTACCCGCTTTGCTAAGCATCACCTCGCTGGATGAAGTTCGCTTATACGGCGTCATAACAGGTGATTACAAGCAATATTACGCAAGATATTTTTGCCTAGTAGTACAGCCCCAGTTGCAGTACATTTTTCACCTCTCCGTTTTCCGTACTCGCAAATTCAAAACTTCGTGCTTCCTCCGAACTCCGCGGCCAAATCAATGTTATATAACAAATGACCCACGGCAACGCGACAACAGAAATTGTAAGAGGTCACTTCAAGACGTACCTCATCAGAGTTGGCGGGAGGGATTACGCCCAGAGGCTTGCGAGCCGGACTGTCGCACGACTGCTTCGTAGGATGCGCTTCCAGGGCGAGCTCCAGGTCGAGGATGTAGTCGATGACGTTCTGGATGATCTCTAGCTTAGTGAGCTTCTTGCTTCGTGGCATGTTGGGCACCAGGTCTTTGAGCTTGTCCAGCAGACCCTGTATGGCAGCCTGGTTCACGTCGCGCTCATCGCGGCCGACGCGCCCTTTGGCCACCTTGCTCAAGGTGAACACCTGCTGCTGCTGCTGCTCGGTCTGCACCTTCATGGTCATAGTCCGATCGTGATGACTGACGTCCGTGAAACGGATGACAAGGCAAGCTCGCTATCCAAACGCAACGTTGCGCAAAGGCACTGTGAGTGAACCACGGCTTTCTGTTGGCCGCACCGAATCAAACAGGAGCTGAAAGGACGGCACGGCTCAAACAGTTCACAGGAGCGGACTGGTTCAGATGTCGACGTCCACGAGCTTTTATACTTCCTCCGATGGGCGGTATCGGTAGGAGGAGCTACTCGGATGTCTTTCGGCGCTCGCCCGTCGTGTGGCGCCACATCCTTTCTCCTTTTTTCTCTCTCTCTCTCTTAGATACACTCTTTCCGTGCGCTCCGTTGTGTCGAGCGCGCGGTAACGCGCACCGGTTCGCAAGCTGCGGAGCGCGTTTGAGCGCTACTTCTGACTCCCTCCAGCCTCTCCCAACACTGTCACATCTGCCGTGCACACAGTCGGCTCTCTCTCACTTTCCCCTATCCAGCTTGGCAGCGGGCAGGTCGATTTTATCCTCTCCCGTTTCCCACGGGCTCGCGATCGCTCGCCTGCCGGCTGTCCAGGTGGTCAACGCGGATACCGCGGCACCTGCGCCGACTGAAACCTTAGCGCTGACGAACGAGTGCTTTCCTCCTCAAACGGTACGCGGACAAAATTAGACGCGGCGAAAGCGCTTAACCAGAGCCTCTGCTCTGACGTCTGACTTGGGCCATCTGCACACAGGCACTTGAAGCCATCTTTTTTCTTTCCAATGCGTTTCGGCGGCGCTTGGATATAGCCGTGCCCAAGGTGAAGCTGCCGTTATGGTCTCAAAAGGGCTAAAATGAGGCGGTTACATTTGTAGCATTCCATTCGACGTTTATTTTTAATGAACTGGCCCAGAACATATCATATACTCACACCGCATTGAATTTCTCGAGTCGAATTTTCTCTTCACTGTCTATCAGCATGGCTTCCGTAAAAATCAGTGTCGTGCGGAACGCAGTTGTGTTTTACAAACGAATTATTCATTAATGATGATCATGACCTAGGCACTGATCGCATATATTCGAATTTTGCTAAAGTTTTGGTCTCCGTTTCACAGGACGTCCTTATCTTCAAGTTCAATCAACGTAATATGGATCCCAATGTGCTTGCATGGATTAAGGAATTTCTCTCTGCCAGTACGCGGCAGCCAATGACTTTTGTTCCCTAATCCTGCTGTACATCTGGTGTCCCGCGAGGATCCGTTTTGGGCCCTTTGCTTTTCTTGATTTGTATAAATAATCTTCCTGGATGCCTTTATTTCTCAACCCTCCGACGGTTTGCCGACAACTGTGCAGTTTATTAGAAAATTACTAACCATATAGATCACCTTAATCTGGAACGCGATGTAGATAGAGTATTTCAATGGATCAGTAAATGGCACATGACACTTAATAGAACAAAATATAAAAGCATGCGAGTTTGCCGCCACACTATGCTCGCAGCACACTTACTTACTCCCTGAATAGAATTTATTACCGTCTGCAGACAATTATAAATACCTTGGTGTGAACATTTCTCCCGATATTTCATCGAATATACGCATGTCGAATACGCTGCCAGCAACGCGAATTGCATGCTTGGTTATCTGCGCCGGAAGTTTTCTGCAGCCCCCTCATGCCTGAAGTTCTTACTCTAACTTCGTTCCGAGTTAGAATACACTTGTGCGATATGGGGTCCCACTCAGACCACCCTCATCCAAAGACTTGGAGCATTTCAGAATCGCGCAGCCCGCTTGATCTTATCAAATTACTCATGTCGTTCCAGTGTCACGTCCATGAAAAAAAAAAAAACATTAAACTCCCGCACACTTCGCTGCGCCGCAAATCATCTCGCCGAAAGATTTTTCATAAAATCTATCACTGTAACAGAGACTTGAGAGCAGGCCTGTTTCATCCACCTCATTACAAATGGGTAAGGTTGCACCATTGCCGGAGTGATCTCTGATGTGGGCAGATATTGATGATAACGATCTACGAACATTGACACTCTCGGCTATGACATCACGGACATGCAGCGTTTTGGGCGGTCAAGGTGCGTGAAGCTATAGTTTTCGAGGGCAAGAACCTGCCATCGGCGCATGAAAGTGGGGTATGACGACGCATCCTGTGGGGCCATACGAGGCGACACTCTTAAAAAAAAGGTAGTGCTACTTACTAACTTTGAGGTAGTAAAGGCTTGTAACAACATTGACTACCTAAGTAGCAACTGCAGGTAGTAAACAGTAAGGTAGTAACTTTACTACCATGTCATTTACTACCTGCAGTTACTAGCTATGGGTATGGGGTAACCAAAGGTAGTAACTTTACTATCATGGCAATCTTTTATCGGGCTTATTATGATTCGGTTTATATTTGCTGTTTACGTTGCGGTATAAGGTCGACTGCATTGCAAAAGACTAAGATCAAATAAAAATGAGTGCGGTAAGGCATTGTCCGGTCACGCTAATTGGTGCTGACTAATTACATCGTGTTACAGTGATTAAGGATCGCTAATTACTTCATGTGGTTAGCCCTGTGAATACGCTGCACACAGAAATACTTAGGTGACAGCATATATAAACATGTGCGAGCCAGAAACGACAGCACACACTACCGCACACAGATCAAAGCTTCTATACGGGATATATGTCCTAACGACAACGTTAACGTTGTATATGTCCCTACTTAAGGACGCTCATGTTGTTCCGGTAAGCAGAAGCGGATACGGATAAGTAATCAACGTTTCGGATCGAGATTCTTGTATTTTTCTGTTTCCGTATATGTATGCAACCACGCTGCATGGGACTCTTATTCAAACATAATAAAATCAATTACAGTTTGTCTAAATTCTGCGTACGTCTATCACAATTACAGCATGATATAGTGCCAGTGGAGGTAGCACATTTACTAACCTGTTATGCGCGCATGTAGTGACAGTTACTACCCCAGACATTTACTACCTCTCAGCATACATGTAAGCTAGTAAAGGACAAAAAAATGTAGTAATGGTGCCAAAACGGTAGTAACTGGTCCCGTTACTAGCTTTTCTACGACCTTTTTTTTTTATGAGTGCATTACTGCTTCGTAAATGTCAGAAACTTGGGAATGTGAGCGATTACATTGGGAATGTGAGCGCAGTGTGTGTGAACAAACTGATATGTCATCGCTTTAGTGAAGAGCATGATGAGACATTTATGTAAGGAGTCTAACATGCAATGCCCTAATTGCGATGGACCACGTGAATCGCGATCGAAACAGTGTCCGAAAATGAAGGCTGAAATTTCCGTGCTCAGAAAATGGTGCAATATTACTCCACGCTCAAGGAAGCAGCTACTAATGTGCACCTTCGCCAGAGGCACTCTCGCAGTTGCAGGCGGAGATCAGCATCGGCAAGGGCACAACAGCATGCACTCCCTAAAAAGTCACTGCGAGGACGTATTTCCCAAGAGGCGGCCAGAGCGCCCCCACGCGCATCTTGCTTAAAGAACACCAAGGAGACTACTATATAGTCCCCCCTGCCACCTAATAGCGCGGAAGTGCAGTCATCACAGAGCAATCATGAACCGCAGCGTTCCTCATCGGATGGGCAAATCAGGGATATGCTTGCACAGCTAATTCGTGCGTTGATAATGCTCCTTAATGGAGTTAACGCGCCCGTTGCAAAGGCTGCGGTGCAAATTCTCGGCAGATCAGAACCCGTACTTGCTGCTATATAAAACTATAGCAGAGGACATGGCGTCCTAATGTCCACCATTAGAGAGGATTAGGCGCTCTGTTATTTCAGTGGAACGCACTAGGTCTACGAGGTCACCTCACAGGTTTTGAACAAACAATGCTGAAATATCGCTTTCTTGTTGCTGTGATATGTGAACCCAACCTGATATCGCTGTTTAGATTATCTGGATACGAGCTATCCATGTCTGAGACAAGTCGAAGCTCCAGCAGAGTTTTACAATGTGTGCGATGGGACCTCACACGTTCGCAGAACCATTTTCCTGTGCATATAGGAGTAAAGAGTGCGTGTCTATAACTTTGAAACTAAACCAGCGCACGATATCGATCACAGGTGGCTGCATTTCTGCACCCAAGGATCTCATGTCATCGTATACGTGACTACAACGCGCATCAACATTTCTGGGGCAGCAGTCGTAAGATACTCGAGAAAGACAACTTTCTGGGCTTCGCAAGCAACAACGGCCTTAATGTTCTGAACGACGGCTCACCGACGTACTTTCGTGATGCAAAGCACAGCAGTTGTCTTGACTTGGCTATTGCTTTCGGTGCCTTTGAGCGTATACTACCTGGTGCGCACATACTGAAACATATGGCAGCGACCAGCTATACCAACTTATGTGCTACACTCTTAAAAAAGGTAGTAGAAAAGCTAGTAACGGGACCAGTTACTACCGTTTTGGCACCATTACTACATTTTTTTTGTCCCTTACTAGCTTAGATGTATGCTATAGAGGTAGTAAATGTCAGGGGTAGTAACTGTCACTACATACGTACGTAACAGATTAGTAAATGTACTACCTATACTGGCAGTAGTACTACGATGGTCGACTGGAGTTGGTATAACCCATAAGTGATGCACGGACTGGGAGGCATTTCAAATGACCTGGAGAGGTCGTGCGGCTCCTTTATATCTCCACAGGAGATTGAGGAGTAAATTGTCACGTCAATGCATGCGTGGAAGAACGCGCCTCATCGAAGCATCAAATTCTAGAAATCGAAGCATCAAATTCTAGTGCTGCGGCAGTGAGACGTCGAGCCGAGCGGAAGCATAGGCAAACTAATACCTGTGTCACACGGGCACATCGGAAGGCCTTGGAGTCGATGACCTTCGAAAGGCCCACAACTCTATCGACTCGGAATATATTCTGGCGCTGCTAGACGGCAGTTTTGAACGGTCGTTGAGCCGCCGTGTGATTTCGCAACAATATGGCGGTTCCGGACGCGCCGCCAACACTCCCCCTTCGAAGGTCGGCAGCAGAAATCCACCAGCGCGACACGTCACCACTGCGAGCGGGGGACCGCACTCGTACTTAGCCTGGCGGCTAGGCCTAACCCTTGGTCAGGCCACGTCATCAGTGGAGACGGGGCGACGGCTTCGGAAGCAAGCGGTCTCTTCTAGCCGTCGTAAAGGACAGCGACGACTTCCTCCCGACGAGTCTCTACACCGGCAGCGGACTTGGTGACGACGAGTGGGGACCGCGCCCGCAACGTAAGAACTTTCCGTGTGTTCATCGCGACGGCGTCGGCGAGGCCACAGTGGCCAGACTCAGTGCTAAGAACGGAGCCGAATTTAGTTTAAAGAAGATTGTCAAAGGCAGCAGAGAGTTTGATTATGATTAGTATTTTCCTTTTCTGTGTTAGTTTTCGGGCTGTAGCCATTTGTTCACTGTTGGGTTGTTGTGCCGAGTCGGGCATTTGAAAAGTATTGTCAGGCAACCAAGAAGGCACCCGCTTCAATTCTAATTCGCACTAGTTGCTTGCTATTGGCACGGACGGCAAGAAACAAACTTTAAGTTGAGCTTTCTTTGAATCCCATGTACCAAAAGGGACAAAGTATATACGATGTTTTGCAGTCGTTACTCGGAAAACGTGCCGATTATGACACTGTTGAGCCTAAGTCCCTACCGTGAGCCTCAAAAGTAGTTTGATTCATAGGCATCAGATGGCGCAACACGCAGTGTTTCCCACCAGTTGCACGGCGTTTGTTTTTTATACCAGTGACGGCGTATTCGTTCTAGAACTAACGCAATGAAGTGAGAGCGTTGGACTCTCGGCACGTTTCCAATATTTTTCACTGGTAGACTACTATTGATACAACGACATGAATTGGGCCATGGCCTCAAACTAACGCGCGCGGGGACTGCCGGTGCGCCAAGTCTCGGAGTTCGCACCGTTTCCGCTTCCGTCGTTCAACGGCCTTTGAAGTCTCGAAGGAGTTGTAGGGTGCTCCTTTGACTTCATAGACTATCGACTCGACGGCCATCGAAACCGTCCGTGTAGCAGCTTAAACTTGACCTTTGAGTCGATGTACCGTTGGTTCGAAGGCCTTCGAAACGCCCGTGTGACAACAGTATTAGTCAACTTGAGGACATCCCGCCGTGTACAAAAAAAAAAAAAGAAAAAAACGTTTCAAATATACTTAGAAAAGCTTAGCAGAGAAAGATGGAAGTCATTTTGCACCAGCCTGGACCCCTGAAAACAACTGTCGAAGACATGGCGCGTCGTACAAGCCCCACCATCACTCCCTCTGCAGCTTCCACACGCAACAAACTATGGCCCTTTTTGCCAGCCTTACGCAAAGGCCAGCGCAGAGTGAAGTAAATGGATGGGAACTGCCTAAAGGACTGCCTGCGTCATCCATGTCATAGCGAGAACAAGGAAAAAAAAAAGAAATGCGAGTAAATGCAGATGCCCAAAACGCACACAAATGTTTGCGGACCAGCCGTGTGTAGACCAGCACGCTCCACCGCGCACCCCGGACCGCAAACGAGAAGCTGGCGGGCAGGATGTTGTTGGTGTGGCAGTTGCCGCCTCGACCCGACCGGCTGGTGAGATGCCCGGAGTCACGGGAATGTGGTTTCTCACTTTCACGTGCTCGCCTAATGTGGCGTGAAGCGGCGTGTTTAGCAGCTGCGGACATGTGGTTTCGCAGAGGTCCGCTAATGACCACACAAACTGCGGTTTGACTGCGTTAAAGCGAGCGCTCTTGTTCGAACCATATGGTCCGCGTATGGTGGCCCATTTGTCTGCTTTAGATTAGGTTTCGCGCAGCCATTAGTGCAAGTGAAGACCTGGCAACACGTGGCTTCCCCCTTCTCGGTTGACGAGAGAGGCATTCCGATTGGTTTGTTAAGGAAACAAAACATTAAGTACAGAAAAAGAAATAACTCGGAAATCATGCCTACAACTCGCTCTCTGTTTTAGATAGCACGTTTCCATGCGAGGAATGGTTGAATGTCGGTAATTCTTTGCGTGTTGTGTCCATATGGTGAACCTTGACATACCGACTTCTTCTGCATGCAGCTCCTAATAAGCATCAAAGCGCGAGAGTAGACTGTGTCACATATAACCTGATTATTTTACCTCAGGCTCCTGAATTATGCTTTGCCTGAGCAGAATATATATGTCAAGGAACCATTTAAAGCAATATTTCCACTGCAGATGTAGATAGAAATCTCAACAAGCGTCGGGACATTTTTTCTTTTCTTTTTTAAATTTCATTGACATCCAGGATCTGCGGCGGCTAAATACATATTTTCTCTGCGAAAATTATAATTGAGCAACGCAAGAAATACTTCACGCTGGTTTGGGACGCATTGTAACTGCGCGAGCTGTCCTATCAACTTAAAACGCACATCCATTATGTATAAAAAACAAAACCAAACTTACTATGAAAATATTGAAGCATTATTGGCCAATGCTGAAAATTGCCCTGAAGAGTCATTTCCTGTCCGCTGAAATATCGTTCGACCAATGTTGACCCTTCTTGAGTATCGGCAACAGAAAAAAGTATTGAGGTATCTGCCAGATACCTCGACGGTCAAGAAAGTAGTGGTAGGCTGGTTGTTGAGTTATTACCGAGAGTACATTGCGCGTTAGGAATTTTGTCCGCATGATGAAATCATCCTGCCGTCGCTTGATTTGAAAGAAATAAAAAAAACTTTGGCTTTCTTCCTGTGGTAACCGAGGCATATCGCTCAGGCGGTGCGGTCCGTGCGCGATCCGTCGTCTATATGGTAGGTGGAACTATATATGTACTTCCGCTTCCTCTCCCTTTAGTTCTTCCTTCCGCTTCATCGAGAAGTTATCTTCGCCAGACTCAGAACAAAAATAAAAAATAAAAAACCAAGGGCATTTAAAGTATACCCATTCAACCGCACATCCGGTCAAATCTCCGTTTCCTTACTAACGATGTCATAATCCGTTATCAAGTAAGCCTCGTGCTCTCGAGGCATCTTCAACGCCACGAAATTGACGTTCGCAGATCGATTACATCAATTAAGCATGACCAACCTGGTCTGGTGAAGGATCACTCACGCTTCGTCGTACGCGCTGATAAAAAGAGATGGCTACACGACAAACAAAGGGGGCGCATACGATCCAACGCGTGAATAAAAATGTTAAACAACACCCGGACGTCTTATATATACCGTGACCTCAGAGATCAACGAGGACAAGCGGAAACACGACTCGGCCAGGATGTGTGCATTGTGTGCACGTGCGTTGCATGTAAATCACGGGAACGATGACAGAATATCCCACCCTTCCATCCATGTTTATATACGAGGAATTAAACGAAGCACAGCTACGGCGTGCGGCATGTCATAATCGCAGTGCTGTCATGTGTCATCCCAGCAATTATTATGTTCCATGACAGTGGTATACAGGTCTACCGGCCTACAGCGTGGTCTATTGCACTGTATATCAACTAAGGATGTTTGTGCACACTTAAGCGTCTTCTGTGCAAGTTGTATGCTTTTTAGCAGACCATTACCTTTGTCTCCGCATGAGCGACAAAAAAAGAAGAAGAAATGAAGCTTTGGTAATCTACAGCTTCATGTTTCTCGTGGACATGAAGAAGTTTTTTTTTTTTTTTTTAACAGAGATACTAGTGCAGTGATGGCATTGCGCAAAGGGATGGGTGAAAAATAAAGATTGCAAAAGTCAAACATGTTGCTTAACTATAACGGAAATGGTGAATACACAAGAAATACAATCTTCGAGTGCACTGAAGATAATGTTCGCAACGCGTAGTGTAAATAAACTGCTTTTGCACTTAAAAATAACATGCGAGATTGTAATCAAACTTCCATTTGTCAGGATAACTAGTATAATTGAGACAGCCCGCAAGCACTGTTCTAGTGGGCACTTCTAACGTCTTTCCAGACTTTCACCTTCACGTATACTCTCTTTTTTCTGCAGTTCAAACTAACAGATGACACACTTCTTTGATACGGCCGCCTTGCACAAAGATTCAAAGACCAGCACTCACACCAAAAGGGTCTGAGCTGACCCCGAAACGTTCGGTTTTTTGCGTTTCAGCTAAAAAAAAAAAAGCGAGGCAGGGGCCTACGCTGGTGTCATCTCGTTTCAACACTAACATTATATTGCTTAACCAGGCAGATTTGTGGCAGCTGTTACCGTTTAATATGTGCTTTGCTCGCTGGCAAAAAAAAAAAGAAAAACAACGTAAAACAGCAACAATAGCTCATCTTGCTACTAGCACGGAGCAGTGAATTGCTATCGAACATAAGCTGGTACAATCTCATAATGAGTTAATTGAGCGGCTTTCATATTTCTCTAATTCCCGCAGATTCCCTTTTCATAACAATCTGCTACATAAAAGCCCTTGTGGATATTATGTTTAAAGCTTTGTGCAGGCTCATTTTTTCCCGAGCATTTGCTTTGTGGCTCGCACGCTCATAAAATACACGGCTAGCTGCTTTCCTTGTGTGTGCGCGTAAGTATGAACACATGCGTGTAGCCGTCAAGCGTGGCAAGCACACTTGTTTCGAAGATGTCAAATAATTCTGCCTTCTCAAAGTTTGACCAGGCGGAATTATAGTGATAGCAGCAGTAGCAGTAATACTGCATGTGAAGCAAAAGAAAAAAAAAACGCGCATCGAAGACTTCGCGGATGTCAGTTTTACTCAGCAATGGTAAAAGCAAGGTCGTTCAAAACGACCTTCCAAACCGTGCCGAAAGGCGCGCCACGCTGGCACATGCTGCGTGAACAAAATTCCTGAACCAGTACTACTAGTTTGCAAGGAGGAGCAAGCCCGGCAGTCCCCCCCCCCCCCCTTCCCCCGATGCGGTTCCTCGAATATCCATTGTGCCAAAGCTCTCCGTCCACTGTTGGCGCGCAGCGAGGAAAGGGGTGTTGAGAGAGGGAGAACGGCGTGCACGTGCTGTGTCACCGGTCTGGCAGTTTTGCTTGGACATGCCGTGTGTCGGGGATGCCAGCCCAAGCCGTTGAGTTTTGCGACATGTGTGAGCTCCTGGATATATTCTTCGATATGTGTGAGTGCCTGGATATGAGTGGCCCAAAACTATGTGGTGTTGCCGAAGGGCGAAGCTGTTAGGATGTGCTTTAGGCAAGAAAACGGACACCCGGTACAAGCCCTCCACTGTTTTAAGCCAAGATCGCTGCAACCTGCATACAGCAAAGACAAGGCCAAGTAGTAACTACTTCTGCGTCTCGTTGGACTTTTGTTATATCTTCTGACCAGTCATGAACTATTTCCAGTCTTGTATGTTCTGTTAGTGTGATGCGCTTGAATATTTTCTTTTGCTCACACATTTCTATTTGTTGTCGATCGAAGAGGCTTATGTGGTAAGTTTTCCTGCATAATTATTCGTATAATTCTCTTCGTTGATATACCTTCAGCCTAGCAGTGTGCACGCGTGTACCTCGGAATGCTGATTTATATGTCCGAAGCCTATCTGACAGCACATATTGCTTATGATACAATGCCACGTGTCTGCGGTTGGTAGTAAATTACTACTGGAATGAATTTTCAAGTTAAATGACACTGTCTTTTCTTATTTCCTTTTTATCAATTAATGAACTTTCTTATAGTTGAAATACTCGTGAACAAATAATACTTCTATGCGAATGTGTTTGTGAGGCTAAATCAGATCTGCTTATTTTAATAATCTATTTATCTAACCGCCTTGTGCTAAGTAGAGGCTGCTTTACGTTGCCTATTTTAATGTTTACTACCTGATTGTCACAGAGTTGGCGGCATGCCTGATTATTCTTATATTTTGTATAAAGTTGCTGCGTCCGCTCTGTTACGAATGTTTGTCAAGTCCGAACCTTATTTTGGTCAGTGCACGAGCATGCATACGTGCTCGCTGAATCGCGTTGTAGTTAACCTAACTTCGCAGCCCACAAGCAGGGGCCTACGTGCCGCTTGTTTTGCCTCTCTTTTGCTTTTCACAGCTCAAGGTGTCCTCTACTAAAGCCAAAGCCGGCGAGCTTCGTTTTGTATATCTGTAGCTGCTTCTCGCCTTCGGTACGACCCTTAGCAATACTGGAGTTGTTGGCGTACGTGCATCTTGTTTTGGTTGTGTTTTATTTTTTGCCGCTTCAAGGTCACCCCATGCATGGCCAGAACTTGGCCTTTCTTTTGGTTGTTTGTTATTTTTCGTGACGCCAAGATGGCGGCCATGCAGTGTGAGAGTGACATGCCTACGTGCTCATCCGTTTTGTGTGTGGACTACCTGCGGCGCTTTTGTGTGTGTGTGTGTGTGGTGCTGTGACACTGAGTGAGCCGGTGATCACAAGCGCCGCTCAACCCTCTCCCGAAAGCTATATAACGCGCCCTGCCGCCCGCCTGCGGCAGACCGCGAAACGGAGGGAAAGAGTCCGCCGCGAGTCTCCCGAGGAACTCTCAGCCGCCTCCCCGCATCCCGAGACAACGCACCTGCAGCCCCGGAAGAGATCATCTTCGAGGGCCGCGCTCTTCGGCCGTCGTCTTCGTGGATGGAGGGTCGCCGCATTCCCCGGTCAGCTGTATGTTCCTTCAGACTATGAACTCTTATTTCCGCCTGCCAATCCTTGGACTCTCGTCATAATCTGTGTAAGCGAGCGTTTTGGCTCCCATCCGTAACTTCTCTAAATATGTTCTGTTGCTTCGCTGTCTATTAATTTGTAACTTAAACTCTTTCCAAGTGTTCTCATTCTTTTGTATTGTTTGTCGTGTTGATCTTATAAACTTTTGTTTCGTTCCGTTGACGTGCCTCCGTCTCAGTCACTGCGTTTGCTTACCGGCTCTGCCGGGCATCAATCGACCTCACCCCCCATTGCCACGCCTCGGTGATTGCCTCGCGCAATCGTGGAGACTGTGACAATTAAACTGGCGTCCGCGACAGGACTGATTGATGCAAAGGGAACGTGGTGAACTGAGAAGGAATTCTGCTGTGTTTAGAGAAGTTGAGCGGTATAGTGTAGAGTGTTGTGCACGGTTGAGCTGCATGATTGAGTTGCACGGTTGATCTAGTGCCAGATTGAGAGTTGTTTGAGCTTCTGTTCGCGTTAGTTGAAGTGCTTCACAGAGAAACATGGATTTGGAGCGGTTAATATCCATGGGTAGCCAGCTTGGCCTGACGAACGCAGAGCTCAGGAAATGGGTAGAAGATAAGCAGCGCGAGGAGCGAGCGTTCGCGCGACAAGCAGCGGAGGAGGAGCGCGTAGCCGCGAGGGAAGCTGACGAACGACAGATGGAGCTTATGAGTTTGAAAATAGAGTGTCAGCGACTAGAGAAAGAGACTAGAGAAAAGGAAGGGAGTCGGGAGAGAAGCGACTTAAGGCTGGATGCGAGTAAACTCCTTATGCCCTTCGACGAGAGGAAGGATGATTTAGACGCGTATATAAGACGGTTCGAAAGCCTGGCAGAAAGTCAGAAGTGGCCCGAGGGCCAATGGTCGACAGTTTTGGCTACTTGCTTGAGTGGAGAGGCGCTGAGTGTCTATGGGCGTTTGCCACCGGGTGATGCAGCAGATTATGCGAAGGTGAAGCAAGCACTTTTGAAGAGATTTCGTTTCACGGCAGACGGTTTCCGGGATAAGTTCAACTCCGGCAAACCGGCAGATGGGGAAACCGCAGTTCAGTTTTCGGCACGCCTCAGCCACTATTTTGACCGCTGGATCGAGCTCTCCGGTACGAAGGCTGACTACGAGGACCTTCGAGAGCTCCTAATTAAGGAGAAGTTTTTGCATGGGTGTCACCCCAACATGGCCCTATATCTAAGAGAAAGGAAAGTGAAATCGCTAGAAGAGACGCTGGAGCTAGCGGACCAGTTTTTGGAAGCTCAAGGCAGCGTGAACCTCTCCAAAACAAAAGAAAGCCGTGACGATGCTGTGAAGCCACGAGGTGATGACAGGAGAAATGATCCCGGCAGAGCACTCCGCTGTTATCTTTGCAACCGCGGCGGGCATCAGGCTTCGCAGTGCCGGACGTACTCCGTCAACAGTAACAGCGTCAGATGTTTCCGGTGCGGACGAACGGGTCACACGTCGAACGCGTGCCGATCATTGCTGAACAACAGGCCGCAGGCATCGTGTGTGTACTCGCCGGCTAAAATCGCAAATCAGGAGGCCATTCACGATGGTTACGTCGAGCTCAAGACTGGAGGGAAAATCCCCGTCGTGAATGCGGTAATGACGATGCGCCTGAAGTCTCTAGTAGACAGACAGCCTGTGGTGACTGGAACGTTAGAGGGCAGAACTATCTCGGTGTTGCGCGACAGCGGGTGCAATACGGCGATCGTGAGAAGAGAGCTCATCCGCGACGACCACCTCACGGGTGAGAAGAGTCCGGTTTACCTGGTAGATGGAACCGTAAAGATGCTGCCCGAGGCCCAGGTTGAGATCGATACTCCGTACTTTTCCGGGGCAATTACGGCGCTATGTATGTCAGACCCGCTCTACGACCTGATCATCGGAAATATTGAAGGCGCGAGAGCACCGGATAATCCGAAAGAGGCAGGCGAACGGGCAGTCGAAGATGAGCGCGCCAAGGGAGAAGCTGTTGCGGCAGCTGTCACTCGCGCCCAGACGAGGAAGCAACCCCAGAGGTTCCAAACACGCAAAACCCCAGACTTCGCATCCCAACTACAGGAGAAGGATTATGCAGACGAACAGGAAGAGGACGAGACGCTCAAGCCATGCTTTTCCCAGATTGGCAAGAAACTGACCTGCAGAAATAGGGAAAACAAAATTGGATTCAAGCGTGAAAATGGGCTACTCTACCGAATGTACACGGAGAAAAGTGGACAGGTAGTACGTCAGCTCGTCGTCCCAAAGTACCGCCGCTCTGAAGTATTGAAAGCGGCCCACGAGGGAATAATGGCAGGACATCTGGGCGCACAAAAGACAAAATACCGAATTTTGGAGAAGTTCTTCTGGCCAGGGATCACTGCGGACGTGAAGAGATTTGTCGCCTCTTGCGATATCTGCCAGCGACCAATTCCAAAGGGCAGAAAGGTGTTTCATGCCAACTTGCTCAAACCGCCCGAAGAGCGGGAGAATAGGCCAGCAGAAAAAGTTTGTATTGCTGGTTGCGGCGTCACGGAGACGGAAGGCGATGGGGCGAGTCCGGTTGCAGCATTGAAACAGTCTGAAACGAGCGAGACGTTCACAAGCTTTCGGAAGAACTGGAGGTGGAGAAGAAAAAGCAACTTCGGGTTGTCACTTCGGCAGGCTCCACCCGGTGGCGTACGCTAGCAGGAAGCTACTCCCCAGAGAAGCAGCTTACAGCACCATTGAGAGAGAGTGCTTAGCCTTAGTCTGGGGGGGCGCAAAAATTTGCTACCTATTTGTATGGTGTGCCCTTCCTAGTGCAAACGGACCATCAACTACTTAGTTACATCCAAAAAGCAAAGCAGCTAAATAGCCGCGTATTGCGTTGGAGCTTGATACTCCAGGAATATCAGTTCAGCGTTGAACATATCAGAGGCAGCGAAAACGTAGGAGCGGATTACCTGAGTCGGCTGTAAACTTTGCATGGTATTCCTTCGCAGTGTATAGACATTCATATACGATGTTCGTAATGTGTCGAAATGAAATGAATGACCTTAGTTAGCTCATGTGTCCTGTGTATGCTTTATCCTTATTTTTTGTACAGGCCTGCGCGCCGCCTTCTGTGAGTGTAGAATATTATGTTATAATATTCCGAAAGTGGGGGGCCGTGTCACAGAGTTGGCGGCATGCCTGATTATTCTTATATTTTGTATAAAGTTGCTGCGTCCGCTCTGTTACGAATGTTTGTCAAGTCCGAACCTTATTTTGGTCAGTGCACGAGCATGCATACGTGCTCGCTGAATCGCGTTGTAGTTAACCTAACTTCGCAGCCCACAAGCAGGGGCCTACGTGCCGCTTGTTTTGCCTCTCTTTTGCTTTTCACAGCTCAAGGTGTCCTCTACTAAAGCCAAAGCCGGCGAGCTTCGTTTTGTATATCTGTAGCTGCTTCTCGCCTTCGGTACGACCCTTAGCAATACTGGAGTTGTTGGCGTACGTGCATCTTGTTTTGGTTGTGTTTTATTTTTTGCCGCTTCAAGGTCACCCCATGCATGGCCAGAACTTGGCCTTTCTTTGGTTGTTTGTTATTTTTCGTGACGCCAAGATGGCGGCCATGCAGTGTGAGAGTGACATGCCTACGTGCTCATCCGTTTTGTGTGTGGACTACCTGCGGCGCTTTTGTGTGTGTGTGTGTGTGGTGCTGTGACACTGAGTGAGCCGGTGATCACAAGCGCCGCTCAACCCTCTCCCGAAAGCTATATAACGCGCCCTGCCGCCCGCCTGCGGCAGACCGCGAAACGGAGGGAAAGAGTCCGCCGCGAGTCTCCCGAGGAACTCTCAGCCGCCTCCCCGCATCCCGAGACAACGCACCTGCAGCCCCGGAAGAGATCATCTTCGAGGGCCGCGCTCTTCGGCCGTCGTCTTCGTGGATGGAGGGTCGCCGCATTCCCCGGTCAGCTGTATGTTCCTTCAGACTATGAACTCTTATTTCCGCCTGCCAATCCTTGGACTCTCGTCATAATCTGTGTAAGCGAGCGTTTGGCTCCCATCCGTAACTTCTCTAAATATGTTCTGTTGCTCGCTGTCTAAACATTAAGTACAGAAAAAGAAATAACTCGGAAATCATGCCTACAACTCGCTCTCTGTTTTAGATAGCACGTTTCCATGCGAGGAATGGTTGAATGTCGGTAATTCCTTTGCGTGTTGTGTCCATATGGTGAACCTTGACATACCGACTTCTTCTGCATGCAGCTCCTAATAAGCATCAAAGCGAGAGAGTAGACTGTGTCACATATAACCTGATTATTTTACCTCAGGCTCCTGAATTATGCTTTGCCTGAGCAGAATATATATGTCAAGGAACCATTTAAAGCAATATTTCCACTGCAGATGTAGATAGAAATCTCAACAAGCGTCGGGACATTTTTTCTTTTCTTTTTTAAATTTCATTGACATCCAGGATCTGCGGCGGCTAAATACATATTTTCTCTGCGAAAATTATAATTGAGCAACGCAAGAAATACTTCACGCTGGTTTGGGACGCATTGTAACTGCGCGAGCTGTCCTATCAACTTAAAACGCACATCCATTATGTATAAAAAACAAAACCAAACTTACTATGAAAATATTGAAGCATTATTGGCCAATGCTGAAAATTGCCCTGAAGAGTCATTTCCTGTCCGCTGAAATATCGTTCGACCAATGTTGACCCTTCTTGAGTATCGGCAACAGAAAAAAGTATTGAGGTATCTGCCAGATACCTCGACGGTCAAGAAAGTAGTGGTAGGCTGGTTGTTGAGTTATTACCGAGAGTACATTGCGCGTTAGGAATTTTGTCCGCATGATGAAATCATCCTGCCGTCGCTTGATTTGAAAGAAATAAAAAAAAACTTTGGCTTTTCTTCCTGTGGTAACCGAGGCATATCGCTCAGGCGGTGCGGTCCGTGCGCGATCCGTCGTCTATATGGTAGGTGGAACTATATATGTACTTCCGCTTCCTCTCCCTTTAGTTCTTCCTTCCGCTCCATCGAGAAGTTATCTTCGCCAGACTCAGAACAAAAAAAATAAATAAATAAAAAACCAAGGGCATTTAAAGTATACCCATTCAACCGCTCATCCGGCCAAATCTCCGTTTCCTTACTAACGATGTCATAATCCGTTATCAAGTAAGCCTCGTGCTCTCGAGGCATCTTCAACGCCACGAAATTGACGTTCGCAGATCGATTACATCAATTAAGCATGACCAACCTGGTCTGGTGAAGGATCACTCACGCTTCGTCGTACGCGCTGATAAAAAGAGATGGCTACACGACAAACAAAGGGGGCGCATACGATCCAACGCGTGAATAAAAATGTTAAACAACACCCGGACGTCTTATATATACCGTGACCTCAGAGATCAACGAGGACAAGCGGAAACACGACTCGGCCAGGATGTGTGCATTGTGTGCACGTGCGTTGCATGTAAATCACGGGAACGATGACAGAATATCCCACCCTTCCATCCATGTTTATATACGAGGAATTAAACGAAGCACAGCTACGGCGTGCGGCATGTCATAATCGCAGTGCTGTCATGTGTCATCCCAGCAATTATTAATTATGTTCCATGACAGTGGTATACAGGTCTACCGGCCTACAGCGTGGTCTATTGCACTGTATATCAACTAAGGATGTTTGTGCACACTTAAGCGTCTTCTGTGCAAGTTGTATGCTTTTTAGCAGACCATTACCTTTGTCTCCGCATGAGCGACAAAAAAAGAAGAAGAAGAAATGAAGCTTTGGTAATCTACAGCTTCATGTTTCTCGTGGACATGAAGAAGTTTTTTTTTTTTTTTTTAACAGAGATACTAGTGCAGTGATGGCATTGCGCAAAGGGATGGGTGAAAAATAAAGATTGCAAAAGTCAAACATGTTGCTTAACTATAACGGAAATGGTGAATACACAAGAAATACAATCTTCGAGTGACACATCAATGATAAGATATCGTGCATATGTCTCTACTCGATATGCTTTCACCACATTGTTGAATTGCAGTACGCAACAGAATGCAGAACGCAATGATAATTATGGTTCGCTAATGAATTAGCACACCTGAACAGCCTGAACACCAAAATATGTCTCACAGGAGTCCCATAGGATCATAACAGAGAAAAAAAAAAACAGATTGTTATCGGTTACACTTAATACTGTTTCCGGGAGTTTATTACATTCTCTGATTGCTCTTAAAAAGAAAGAATTCCAAAAAACTAGCGGACGTGAAGAGATGTTCTTATTTTATGGGTGTGCTGACAAACGCTGAGCGATACGCTGGTGCTAGCCGATAGCCCGTTTTGCTGGTTCCTGTTTGCTTATAATATATACTGTACGGGAATTTCAGCCGAAGTTTTAGTCGTCTTGATTGCAGTGTTTCCCATACTAAATTTAGTGTTCTTTATTTCCGAGATACTGACATTGCAATTGTAGTTCTGCTGAAAAGCGAACTGTCTAGTTTTGAAACTTTTGTATTGTGTTTGCGAGGTACATGTGAGAAGGGTACATATGCGAGGTACATATGAGAATTGACACGAGCATAGTCGAGTATATCGATCGTACATGTAACATTTGTAATGTCTGCTTTACTTTTTTTGTTGCGCACCTAAATTTCTGCGAGTGAAGAATAGCATTTTACTAGCTTTTGATACCATTTGGTCTATGTGCTTGTTCTACTACATTGTCTCAATTAAAGAGTCGACAGTGACCTACATTCCGGCACTTTCGTAATTAAAAATACTATAGTAGCTTTGGATTCTTGAAATACTCCTCGCGAAACTGACGTGGTTGGATTTTGAAATATTTAAGCACATGTTCTAGTTAGAACACCAACGTGTTATTTTTGTTTAAGTCCTCCTGTATTAATTCTAGATATGCGGATGATTCGTTTCGTCGATAACTGACGCAGTCATCAGCGAATAATTTATTGATGGAGTGTACTTTATTTGTCATGTCGTTTAGGTAAACCAGGAATAAAAGCGGACCAAGAGCGTTACGTTACGGCAAGCCTGAAGTTACGCTGACATATACGACTTCGCTGTATTATAAGAACGACGCCCTGTTCGCGATTGCCTAAGTAATTTCGGATCCACGTTTGTAGTTTAGGATTTATGTTTATGGAAGCGAGCTTGACGGCTAACAGATTATGGGGAACAGTGTCAAATGCTTCGCGAAAGTCAAGAAATAAAGCGTCGACACAGTTTTTCCTGTCAAGTGCCATCAGTACGTCATTTTGAAATTCTGCTAGTTGCGTTATACATGAGAAGCCGTGCCGGAATCCATGCTGCGAGGAGGTAAAAAGCTGATTAGATTCAAAATACTTCCATGTATTGCGCTGTAAATAAAGTATACTTAATAACTTGCAATGGATTGAAGTTAGGGATTAAGGGTTGCGTATGTCAGTAATCTTTGATCGTCTAACGTACACGTATTTATAGCGTTATTTTGTCAAGAGCTGGAATGTATCAGAACAACACTTCAAGTAGCACTTTCCTCGCCAAAGCAATGACGAAAGTATTATAGAAAAAGCGTTATAAAGTGTAGATGTACATATACGACTCGTTCTATGGTGCACATATGCTGATTTTCCAGGTTTTGGAACCTGCCAAAACAGCAACGTTAGCCAGATGTTAGCGGTATTCATGAAATGCTATTAAATTTATTAGCTAATATGTGAAGCGGTAATTGACGTGAAGCCCAACTTTCGATTCGTCCCGGTGAAAAGTAATATGCGTATTTAATGAGACGCTTATACATTAGACACTACAGTACCAATAGCCTGATCTTAAAGTCGCTCCGGTGGACAACCCTACTTTGCGCGTTTCACGTCACCTGTCGAAATATAATTATCCAGTCAGAAATTGACATTTGTCGGTTACATTCAGGGTCGAGACAAAACGTCGCAATTATGTCATCACCTCACGATAGCAATCGTCGCCCAGGTAAAACGGGGGGTGGGGTGGGGGCGCAATTTCACCACTGAGGCTTAAAACGACAACCCCCCTGAAGAATACACACGCCAGGAACTTAAGTACTATATACCGTTCTAACATCCGTGGAAAGCGACCGTAACTGTCTTTGAAACGCTGCTCATCTGAGTTCTACAGAGAAACCACACAATTGTGTTTGGCATTCATGCAAACACAAGTGCGTCCCTTCCCCAGATTTTCCTATACAGACGTCCCCCATGGAACGGCCTTCGATCGCTCAAAGGATAAGCCGACATTGGCTTCACTATATAGGAGTGCGTGACATCAACCTTGGTCATTTCCGCCTTCCGGGGTTACGCGCGTTGCACCATGCACCACACTCACAAGGTTCACAAGTACTACATGCTCACTGACACAATGACACAGAATCCAAGAATTCAGCCAACTTCGAACTGCAATCAATGCGTCCGAACAGACAACGGAAACTGCAACCGAGAGACGCCAAGAGCCTTCCTACTTCCTCCTCCTACAGCGAATACACAGTTTCCTTTTCACTTCCGTTCAAACCTCAGCGCCGGCCACGCAATCTTGCACAAGAAGCTTCATTCTATAAGGCGGGGTTCCAGAACATTTCTCTACAAGTGAAGGCTGCCGAGTACCACGTGAGATTTCTAGATGCCTCGCTTGTTTGAGAAACACGAGGAGGTAAAAAGAGCAGCCTCGAAGAAAACGCGCACGGAATTGTATCTATATACAGCGACACAGTGAACCGGCATCAGAATCGACAAAAGAAAATGCCCTTGAAACGAAGCCAGGTTTCCCGTAAAGGGCGGTAACTTTTAACGCGTTATCGAAATGCTCTTCCCTCCCGCGATGTGAAAGGAAATAAAGAAAAAGTAGAGAGGGAGCTGAATAACACCGGCTATAGCGTACAATCGTGTAAGAAAGCTGTAGTGTGCTTGAAATGCAAGTCCTTGTGAAGCAACCGCGTTGGTAAAGCAACGCCACTGAACCACGCACAATATACTCAAGGGCATGCATGGAGGCGCGATGACTGCGGAAGACGACCGGCCTTGTCGACGTAACCTTGTCGTAATGCGGAAGGGGCGTTCTTTTTTTTCATATTCTTTTGTGCTTTCCACTTCCTACCCAACTACGATGCATCCGGCCTATAGGTAGACTCCCTGGGAAATTTAAGGTAAAGTGCAACGACATTTCAGTCGACATGTGTGTTGGTTATGAATAGGTAGTTCATTTTGCTCTCAGCCTCGGCAGTGTTCAAGAGCGGGTGGTTGTTAAGCGACCACGCCTTCAACATTGAAAACATTTTCACACGCACTGGCATGTTTAAGTACAGCTTTTTTCCTTCGGCAATCGAGGTCTGGAATTGGTTGCCCGGAAGTGTCCGCTCTTTGCCGCTGCAAGAATTTCTAGAAGCGTGTTCTTGAATGTTCATTTTCTTGTTTTTTTTCCCCACTCCTGCGATAGCCTCATCGAGGATGCAATATGTGAAATAAATAAATAAATAAATAAATAAATAAATAAATAAATAAATAAATAAATAAATAAATAAATAAATAAATAAATGCCAGTATAGCCTTTGTTGTGCCCAAGTGCAATGGAGAAAGCAGTTGCTGTTTCTACAGGTATTAATGTACACGGTTTTTTGAAGTGATGAACAGTGCGTTGTCACTAGCACGCCAATCAACTTGCGTTATTCTGGATGTTCTCAAGAGTTCCAGTGCACAAACTTCATAAAGTATTCAAGACTGATGACACAGACCTTGACTGTCGTCCCTCACACCAGCCGCAATTTAGTCGTTCTTTTTGCACTACCGGTTGGCGTCGCCCTGTTTACTGATGTGTTCTGGGTTTTCGGGAAGCAGGCGACCTGCCAGTCACCTTTTGCCTTTCTTTCTCCTTGCATGTCTTTTTTTCTGCCTGAACAAAACTACTAGTACTACTACTGCTACTACAACAACAACAACAACAACAACAACAACAACAACTACTACTACTACTACTACTACTACTACTACTACTACTACTACTACTACTACTACTAATAATAATAATAATAATAATAATAATAATAATGGTGATGATGAGGGCTTTTCAAGTCGTGCCTTAGCGAAGTCTACCTGAAGTGCGCGCGCGCGCGCACACACACACACACACACACACACACACACACACACACACACACACACACACACACACACACACACACACACACACACACACACACACACACAAAATGTGACGCCTTCGCGCTCACCTCATAACGTTAGGCTATTCCGCTTCCCTTCATTCCTTATAGCAAGAACACCTAAAGACGACAACCTCAGCCTCTTCCGCATGCAAAAGAAACCGCTAACCTTTATATTACAATCAATCAATCAATCAATCAATCAATCAATCAATCAATCAATCAAATAAGTTTAATTTCCTGTACATACATCTGGATGGTTGCGTAGCATTAAAAACTGCTTACGTACTTTGACAGGGCCCAACATCCGGTGTTATTCGACGTCATGATAGCATTATCCAGCATTAATCCACGAATAAAGGACACTGGACGACACAGAGCAGTAATGTCCCATAGTGAAAAGATGCGTGCACAAGAATTTTAGAAGAATATTCGCGATACTAAAAAAAAAAGAAATAAAGTGGCAAATGGCGCACTGCGTCTCGACACCCTGTTGTCAAACCATGCCCACTAACTAGTCTTGCATAACGCCTTCAGCCAACTTCTTCACATCACTTTTTCTTTTCTCATTTCGGTTTCAATCTTCTTTCCCCATTTCGACAGGTGCCCTCCGTCCGTGTACTCCGGTTCCGCGAAGTTTGTTCCCAGATACATCGAGTGCAGAAACCATGTGAAAGTATAAGGGAGAGTTGCGGAAAGCACGCTCGCCCGTTTCAACACCGGCCCCCCGCTATAACTATAAAAGAAGCCGGCCTGCGGTTCAAAATCCGCGATGGAACGCGCGGTTCCCAGTGTTCCTCACCTGTCTATCCACCGCGTTACAGCCGCTCAAAGTAAAGCTACATTTTCCTCCTCCATCCCATCCCGCCCTGCTTTCCCGCGACATTGCGCACGAAATGCGGCGGCTTCGGTTACCCCTCCCGAAGCCGCCCTGACTCCCTTCAAACCCTTGCCAGCTCTCGCTCGGCTGCTAGCGTTCGCACATTTCATTCATCGCTCTCCCTTTCCCGTCTACTAGCTTTTTCACTACACTCTTGTCTGTCCAGCGCAACGGCCCACCGGACCTGACGACGGGACCCTTTTTTTTTACCCTCTCTGCAATACTGTACAACGCGCAAAAGACCCATCTATTGGCTTTGCCGTCAATGAAACGGCCACCAACCCCCTCGAACCATCTGCTTCCCTTGCCCGAGGGACGAGCGGGAGTGAAAAGGACGCCGCAGTGGGGGAAAGCCAACTCCGTGCATCGCAGAGGGGGACCTCCCCAAACCCGCGGCTTGTGAACGAAAGGGCCTCGGAATTCCCACAGGAGGGGCTCGACGACTTTTTGCAGCTGCTTGACCTGAAACGAACGTGTCGTCGACGATCATGCAGGTACCGTCGATGGGCGATGCAGTGAGTACGGTGGGGGATTTGACCGCGGTCGGGGTCAGGGGAAACAGATTGGAAACGTATCTGTCGCTTTCGGTGCCCAAAATGCCGGGTTCCGCGACCCGCCTCACTTGTGGCGAAGCATATGTGTAGTGTTGCAGGTGATTTCGAACAAGATGAACACGGCAGGTCAATAAAAGGAAATGTCAAAATATGGCGACGGAACCGCTCCGTTGGTAGGCGGCATTTATTTATTTATTTATTTATTTATTTATTTATTTATTTATTTATTTATTTATTTATTATTGAAAAAACTTTACAGGCCGAAATGCACCGAGTAGGGCGGTTATGATGAAATTACAGAAATACTTGCAGGAACAGAATTACATTGAAGTGCTTATATATATAAAAAATACAACGCAATAAAATTAACAGCAGAGTGAGTTATCGATTTTGCACAGCACTCAACAGCACATCGCAGAACTATAGACAAACTCTATATTTAAGCACCTATATATACGTACAAGGTTGCAAGGTGGGTCGTAAGACACTTCATGCAACTAATAAATTGCAAAATGCTAATGTAAGCTAGTTGTAAGCTAATGTAATGAAGCGCAATTCTACGCACCATTGTTAATTACTCAATGACACGCTCGACACCCGCTTTAAGCCCACGTGATTAAAATTTCCGGAGTTCTCAACTACGGCGTCTCTATACCGTGGTTTTGGGACGTAGAACCCCAGAATTTGCCAGAAGCTATCCTGGACGCCATCGGTCTAAATTGAGCTACAACAAGTTGTATTCATTGATAACAAGTGCTTTATCTACAACAGTGGCCTTGACCGTGTTCAAGAAGTAGACTCGCGCGGCTTCAGAAGAGCAAGTCATCGGGATGCTGCTGTGGCCAATGCCCCACTCTAGGAAAAAAGAGAGGGGTAGTGGCACATTTTCGCATTCACAATTCCATCAAATATCCGTTCCTTTTGCTCATGCCAGAAGTATGCTTCACAAACCCATTACGCTCTCATCCATAATAGAGACATGGGGGCGAAAATGATCGTCTTGTCGTGGTTCCCCGCACACACACACACACTTGACTCTGCAGTGATATACCGCGACACATAGATCGCTACACCGCCATCAAGGTACCCATCGCCAAGCCCACCTACAAACCGCACTGTCCGATCAGTGACGTGCGTGGACGTCTTTTACATATGAGTATATATATGCAGGGTGTCAAACCCGAACCCTAACCGATAACCCTACCCGAACAAGAATTTTGACCGGAACTGAACGCGAACAGGAAACTGTATTCTCGCAACGCTCTTGAACCCGAACCGAGCCTGAACCGAGAAAAGAAAATGTCGGTTATCGGTTCGGAACAAAGCCGTTCAAGCAGCTACGCTGTCGTGATTTGCCAGCAGCATTCTCTGTGATTGATTCCGGTCTTTTTGTCTGTGCAGTTGGCCGCCTTATTTATTTGACTTATTTTCTTCTTACAATAGCCCCTTCTTTTTCCGCTGCAGTGGTCTATAGTGGTGCGTGGGCAGTGTAAATGCTAAGGGCAGTGTAATTTGCAATTCCAGTGCACCGTAAAAAATACCAGATGGTCAGAAACTTCCGCAGTCCCCAATGCGGCATGCCTCGCTTTAACACTTTTCCATTTTTTTCCCCTCATGAGTCTGGGCCGCGATGCCTACAAGGACTATAGAAAAAAAACGAAAAAAAAAACAGCGTTCTTTCCCCAAGCGAATCACAGCGATTTACCCTTTCTCTTCGGAATCGCTTGTGAAAGTTGACGCGATTCGGCGTTCTGAGACGGAGCACGAAAACATGCATCGCTTTCATCGCAAATTGAAATTTCTTCAAAGCTAAGAAAACCACTTCCTAATATACTTGCGGTAATATACTTGGTAAGAACTGCGATATTTACACCGGCAAGCGTTGAATATGTATAGGCACTAAGGGACAAGGCCGACGGATAGTCTGCGACCTGTGTCTGAGTGTCAGGCTTGCTTCGTAACTCCGCGATGTTTGAGCGCCGCCTTGAAGAAGTTTGTGAGTGAGCAAACGATCAATTCTGTTTTTCGAAAGCTGATTATTTTGTCGCTATTGTTCGCATGTTTGCGTACACTCATTTGCGAGTCCGCTCAACGATCTGCACTCCGCAACAGACGAATTTATGTCGTGTAGCTGCCCCCCCCCCCCTTTTTTTTTTCAGCAATTTTAAAGTGAGTCTCCGGATGCAGCCCTGTCAGGGTGCGCATGTATGAAGTTATTTAGGGAGTTTGTTTTCCGGTCAGCTGACCCCACGAAACATATCATTTTATTTTCTTTTATTCGCCATTCAATGACAGTTTTTCTCTAACAATGTATCCGAAGCGGCTCGAAAGTTGAGCCCTTGGAACAGTCACACCAATTCGCGCTGTTTTACTCGCTCTTGTGTAGCTGCAGAAGAAAATTATGTATTCAAATGGGCGACACACACACACACACACACACACACACACACACACACACACACACACACACACACACACACACACACACACACACACACACACACACATATATATATATATATATATATATATATATATATATATATATATATATATATATATATATATAGATATATAACCACGTATGCACATAAGATCTGTCCATATGAATAATTTAATAGTTTGGTTGAGAATTCGGCGCTTGTGTTCGTGTGCATTGCTTGTGTGTGTTTCGTCTTAATTTTGTGGCGCCATTTCACTATGAGCCCTTACCAACTATCCCAGTTGTCAGTGTTGTCCTACTTGATTTCTTCTATAATTACGAGCAGAAAAAAAATATGTGCTAGAGAGCGCTCAAGGATGGATGCGTCGGAGGTCCGCAAATGCTTGCCATCTGATGGAGTGCTCATGTTTATTTATTTATTTACTTACTTATTTACAGTACCTACAGCGCCCACGTGGGTCATTAGTGTAGGGGGGAGATAATTACATTTAAGATACATATACAAAAACGACGTATAGCATACGATATATAATAGGAACATGTTCCTCACTATGCCTTCTCGAGGTATTTTCGCTAATTTTCGCTGATTTATGTGAATACATCGCTAGGTGTTTCCGATCTGCTAGCGGGCCCTTCCGCAGTCCGAAAAAAAAATTCTGGCATATGTGTCGCATGTGCGGTGCAGCGTAGGATCGGAAGCGAAGATGGAATTAAATGGGAAATTACAATATCTACGTTTTGCACGGGCATGCCCTGGAAGCATCAATTACGTGAGTGGTCCTTACCAATGTCAGGTTGCCTTAAAGTTTCGATGTTATAAGACATTGCCCACGATTTTCTGTGATGGAGAGCTTTAGTGCGACATGTTTTTCTGTTCCTTTTTGCGTGTGTGAATTCCGGTCCTGGTGAGCTTCCAAATTCCTCCACTTCGTCAGTGCTGCTTGGAGTGTTTCAGGCTAGCACAAGCAACGCCGTATAAATCAAATTGTGATGTTTCCGATTCTGAACCGGTTAATGAACCGGTTCAGTGTTGCGAACCGGCTCAGAACTTTATTGTGAAATGGTGTGCGTTTTACCCAAACACGAACCCGTATATTTTTCGGTTCGACATCCTCTGTACTAGGCTGCAGTGCTGCAGTGCAACACACAATGTGTGAAAGCCGGCTTACTAAGATAACGCCGATACCCTTAGAGGGATACTCAACAAAACCTTCGCCGTAGAGATAAACGATCCAACTGAAAGATTGGGTACTGTAATTTGTTTCCACAACCCCCCCATTTCAGCGAGAGACTAGCGGAAAACATTGAATTTAATTCATTTTGCGCAAATTCGCGCGTCTAGCGGCCGCGCGGTAACTAGAGGAAGTTGCGTGACACCCACCGGATACTGACGCACCGGCCAATTCGCGACGAGCAACTCGCGACGCTAGTGGTTCTCGGGAGGAGAGGTGGAGAAGGAATTGGATGGAGGAGAGAGGGCGCCAGTTGCATGTGACGTCACGGCCGTCGACAAGCGCACTGGCGTGCAGCCGGCGCGCTCTCAAAATCCACTAAAAATACGGCAACCTGTTCGAAAATACGTAATATGAACTGGCTTAATCGGAATAGTGGCGTCTTTCGAGTAGGTTTTCAATGTTTTCCCTAGTTATCCCATTTTTCCTTTAGTATCCGTTTAAAGTCGGCTTCCCTTCTAAACTAAAGTGTATTTGCAAGGAAAACATTTTTAGAGAGGCAGTACAACGCGTCTCATATTAATGCAAAATGGTATGAGCTAAGCCTGTTAAATAAATTATAGAATTATAAAGTAGGTCCTTTAGGACATCCTTTATTTTTTTCGGACTTATTTGCTGTTCTCCATAAAGTTGACTCCACACAGCTCCCTTTTTGAGTTGGCTTCTCTACTCAGCCCAACTGCATTGCGGAAAAGACATGTTTAAAGTGTAGCGTCCGCTTTTATATGTGAATGCATGGCCGCCTTATGAGGTTCATTTTCATTTTATATCTTATTGTCGTCTGTTTTCCCCTGTGGGAAGGCTAGGTTAAAAGATCAAGATAACGCGGATTCGTGCGACCAATGGTGACGTCATAACATGGACGTCGTGATGACGCCGGTGATGTCATAACTTGAACGGCGTGGCGCTTCAACCAAAATTATTATTATTATTATTATTATTATTATTATTATTATTATTATTATTATTATTATTGTTGTTGTTGTTGTTGTTGTTGTTGTCGTCGTCGTCGTCGTCGTCGTCGTCGTCGTCGTTGCCGTTCTACTGAACATGGGGAATCAAGAAGTGTGTATGTCCCAAAAATTTCAGTGCATTAACTATAGAGTATTTTTCTCCTACTTCTAAAAAGCAGCGGAAGAAGTTGATTGCGGATTTATGAACTGTACTTTTTATTGTTTTTCTGTGCAATTCATGCTGTCCATGTTGTTCATTTCCTTGACGGTGTATAAGTACCATCAGTCACATGTAGCCCCGCCACGGTGGCCTAGTGGTTATGGCACTCGGCTGCTGATCCGAAGGTCGCATGATCGAATCCCGGCCGCGGCGGCTGCATTTCGGTGGAGGCGAAATGTTGAGGCCCGTCCACTGTGCGATGTCAGTGCACGTTAAAGAACCCCAGGTGGTTGAAATTTCCGGAGCCCTTCACTACAGCTTTTCTCATAATCAGGGCTGGTTTTGGGACGTTAAACTCCACAAATCAATAAAATCAATCAGTCACATGTACCAGTCTGATCGTTGTCAGTTATCGGTAATTATGCTACTTTGTAACAACATCGCTGTATCAGACACTTCTGGGTCTAGTCGCACAAGTCCGCTTAGACAGGCCAGGCTCACTGTTTGCTTTCGCTGGAACAAGCATTGCAATCTCCGAATGCATATCTGGCAAGAAGATCGAATTAGTCTGTTCGCCCCCCCCCCCCTTTGTTTTTTCAGTACTAAGAATGAAGTTTATCATCTTTACATTTCATGACATCTCAGAACAACCTGCGCCACTTTATTTTTCGGTTATGATAATCGGTTGTAACAATATACGCAGCGCTTATTGGTCGGCTGGCGTTTCATTTTTTTTTTTCGTCACAATTACTTGCTATATGACCGAAAAGGCCTTACACTCTGTAGTGCACCAAGATTGTCTGCATATTGGTTGCTGCTGTCTGCTTTGGAGCATGCGACTTCAAAGCAGTGTTCGCAAATACTCGTACGTACGGCAGTCCGACCGTATGACGAAAGGCACACGCATTATAGCTTCAATATATTCAGGGCGGCTATCAAATTAGTTATCCGCACTGTTTTTAAATCGTGGATAAACATGCTTGCTTCTGTACTGAGATTGAAATGTGTCTTGTGCTCGCAAAATTAGCAATACCGAGAAAAAAAAAGAAGGAAGAAACGTGTCGCAAGCAACCGAGAATGCCTCGCTCCGCAACTCTGTGACCGCGGCGAATATTTGGCAGCAATCAACGTGTCATTTCCTATACGCGTACCGCTTTTCCAAGCGTCGAGTTATTGCGACTTGCACCATTGAAACGTGGCGCCGCTAGGCCTTACGCTGCGGTGCGTGAAGCGTGGCGGCGCGCGTGCCGAGCCGCGGTCGCACGCGCCACCATGCGGCGCCGCAGGGCGCCCACCCCGACCACGGCCACGTTTGAACCCCCCCCCCCCCCCTTCGTTCCGCGTGAATCAAAGGCACTGGTATTGTTTGAATCTACCGTTTCCCCACCCACTGCAGCAACGCCCGCGCCCTCCCTTTATCTCGGTTGACGCAGTCTCACGGAACTGAAAGCGTGCGTACAATTGAGTACAATATAGCCTCAGCTGCGCGGGTGGCCGGGACCGTGTCGGGAACAAGAGTGCGATTGATTCGTATAAAGACTTTCCCGTCGAATGAAAAGCCCGGTGCAGTAGTTTGCAGGCTTTTGGGGCAGCGTGAGAAACGTATGCTACGCGCTGTGTACATATGCTCCCCATGGCCTGTGGGAAAAACAACGTTAATCGGCTCCCCCTTTTTTTTACTGTGCGTGCCACAGGGTTCGCGCGTGTCAACGTCATTGGCGCAGCGCTTTGATCGCCTCGTAGCTTTCGCTTAAAAAGCTCCCTGGGAAGCGAGATCTCTCCCCCAAATATGCTGTGGGAAACGGCGTGTAACGGCCACGGTGCTGAATTTCTGCTTCGTTTTTGCTTTGTTGTGTGCCGGACAGATGAACACGTGAGCAAAGTAGCTTTTGATTAGGGCAGCTCTGCATGAGAACAGATACTGCATTTCGGCTGAGTAAAGGTACTCAAGACGAAGTGGAGAAGAGGGACGGGCTTACGAGGTGCCTCCGTGTGTCCCCGTAGCGGGTACCTGGGTCGCCTGGTTAGCATATAAACGTAACTTCAGAAGGATACGCTGGGCTCAGTTCCTGTCTGAGTTCCTGTCTGCCCCGTCAATTATTAATTAACGAACAGGTTCTCCCGGAACGTATCGTTGGAAAGCACCTCCCACTGACACCAGTTTTCCACGAATGTTTCCCATTCCTCCAGTGGCCATAAAATCTCCTCGTACTCTTCACACCTTGAGTTTTTGCGTCGCGTGCGGCACAGATTTGACAACGAGGCGCGACATTCAGGCAGTACGTTTTTTTTTAAATTTTTTGTAGCGCTCAGGTACCTTCACTGGAATGCGGAGGTGTGTGCGCACCTGTAGAGAAAGAAAAAGATATATGAACGAGTGCCCGTTTGGAAAATACAGTTGTACGAAAGCCAGTTTGCTTACTTCCAAGAACGTCCTTCCAAGTAGCCAGTTACACCAAGCCACCTCTACACGAATGCGACTCCAGCGCGTTGCATTTCCAAGCGCATGGCGGCAGAGTTGCGCGTAGGTCCGCCATTATGAGCAGCGCCATCAAGTGAGGCTTTGAGGGAAAGCCAAACGTCACATTTGCAGCACACAAGGTCCTCGTAACATGCGTGATCGTAGGCCAACTGCACTACAGCGATGTTACGGCCTTTTCGTCAGGGACCATCGAAAAGCGCCTGATTCAACATGTACATCTGAACAACGACAGCTGTTCTATTTAGCGTTAGCGATGATAAAATCGTGGTGGATTTGCCTACAAGTCGCCCACCGTAGGACGTTTTCGTCACTAGGGTTACTCTGTAACCTCTCGCATATACAGTAACTTTATCGATGGATGGATGGATGGATATTAGGAGCGTCCCCTTTATAACGGGGCGGTGGCCGGCCCACCAAGCTCTAGCTTTATTTCTTTTTCGTTTACAACCATTTCTTTTCCCGAATCACGCATATTTTCACAACTAATTTTTTACCTCGTCTATTTATTTTATCTATTATCGTTCCTCTGTGATGAAACAATCTTACCCGAACTACCTTTCGCTTTTGTTTGCTCCATACTTTTGCGCCACCAATGCTCTAAGCGCCTTTTACTTATATCTATCGCCGGCATGTTCAGCTTTCCCCTGTTACTCCTGAAACCCATGGCCTCCTGTAGGGTAGTGTCCACAGCTACACCTGGGTGGACATCTGTACATTCAATCAAAATATGGTCTGTCGTTTCCCTAGCTTTTCCACAGCACGTACATGTATCCCCTTCTTTATTGAATTTTGCTCTGTAACTTCGGGTTCTCAGGCAACCGGACCTTGCCTCAAACAGTAAAGCGCTTCCCTTTGAATTATCGTAAAATTTTTCTCTCTTGATTTTGTCTTTCCCTTTTCGGTAGTTGTTCAATGCCGGTTTCTTCTCCATTCTAGCTATCCAATCCGAGTTCTCCGCCGCTCTGACCATGCTCTTAACGCTCTTTTTCGTCCCATCCGTTTCGTTACTGGATGTATACTTACTGTATACTTACTGGATGTATGCTTACTGGATGTATACTTACTGGTTTCGTTACTGGATGTATACTTACTGGATGTATACTTACTAATCGCTCACGGCCTTGTTGCGCCACCTGTCGAAGAAAATGCGAATGAGTAGCAAAACGAACTCCAGATACAGAAAAAGGGGTGTTTGTCGAGCGACGTTTTGCTAGAATGGAAGAATAACAAGCCAGATAATTTTAGTAAGTGGTGGCCTGTGTTTGGTTAGGTTGGTTATCGGATAAAGCCTTAAAGACTGGTGTCACGGTGGCGCTGCGATCGCAACCTGTTTATCTGTGCCTGAGCAGCAGTTCCTCCGCAGTGCATGGTTGCAAGCGGCGAATGGAAAAGAGATGCGCAACTCTGCCTCCCTGCGGGACGCTATACAGTAACTCTAGTCACGGCTGGAGTGGACAGGCGTGCGTGTGTCTGCAGTCCGGCCATGGCTAGGACATAAACGTGGCACTGCACATAGCACGCGAGTAGCTTGGCGACAGTCCATTCATTTATGTATGTTAGCAGCTGCAGGTGACTTGCGCTACCCTCTTTTGTATTTCAAGTGAAGAACCTTTTACGCGAAGACAGATGACACGAAAGAGTTTCCACACCTCTCACAACCGAAAGATAACTCGTACCAGGAGAAGCGAGGTTTAAATTGAAACGAAGAGCAAAGCACAGGATAATAACTCTGGTTGTTGAGGAGGACGCGACAACCGTCCTGTTCGGGTGATGGGGAAGAAGATGATGATTGTGGTTCGGTTAAGGAAAGGACGCTAATATCTGCAGCCAATGCCGGGAGCACGGCTAAGCGTCCGTGGGGATAAAGGAAATGAATTGAAAGAGATAGAAAGGGAGAGAAAAGCCTTAGTGGAGGGCTCCGAAATTTCGACCACCTGGGGTTCTTCAACGTGCATTGTCATCGGACAGTACATGGGCCTCTGGCATTTTCGCCTACATCGAAAATGCGACCGCCGCGGCCTGGATCGAACCCGCGTTCTTTTTTCTTTGGAGACAGCCGAGCACCATAACCACTACACCACCGCGGCGGACGGGGAACAGGCTTAAAGGGGAGAAGGGAAGTGATGTCTGAATAATAGTGATACCTGTAGGAGTCTCTTAGGTCTCTTCGATTTGGCTGCACCGGCTGAACCAGTTGAAGGGGTGCAGCGTTTTCTTCCTAGTTCGTCCTAGGTCATGACATCTACCATGTAATATACGCCAACATTAACGATAAAATAACAGCTAAGCTGTTCCGAAGGTTGTCACGGCGCGGAATTGGCTTGATTTCTTTTTATCATGCAAATTTCCTTTTGTAGTTTCGCGAATAATTATGTTTCGCGATTATGTCGAAGAAGCGGACATTATCAGCATACACAAAAAGAAATCTGCAAGAGGGTTGCAAAGTCAGTACCTATTTGTAAGAGTGAATAGTACATAAAGAAAGCAACCAAACAAATATTTTTTTTGCCATTTAATGCATTACTAGGGTGCACCGAATGGTCTAATTGTTACGCTACGTTCCTACATATTCACCCATCCTTCACACTACCTCAATGTTTCAGAAACAGACTCTACCGCTTTACGCAGAGTACTAACCATTTTGCGGATTTTACTCAGCCAACCACAGAATTAGTGGTAAACGTGATATTAGTCAACAGTATTACAGGCCAGTTATAATTGACGCTAGATACTAGGGGAATCTAAATTAAACGTGGCCATTGTTATAACTGATGCTAGGTTCTAGAAGAGTCTAAATTAAACGTGGACATTGACTTTACAACCATTTTGTATATAATCTTCTAGGTATCAACGACGACAACTATTGTAGCTATATAGCTACCTTACGGCACATCCTGCAGCTTAGGAGCCATATCACCTCCAAGTTCCCAAGGCGTATTGACGCAAAACGAATTCTTCAGGATGGAACCATATTCAACAGTGTTCATTCACAAGACTTTCGATAAGACACATCCACGTTGTAGCTCCGCACTGTGCTCTCGTGGCTATGGCACTCGGCTGCTGATCTGAAGGTCGCGGGATCGAATCTCTGCCGCAACGGCTGCATTTAGATGGAGGGGAAGGAGCTAGAGTCCCAGAGTGCTGTGTGATATCAGAGCGTGTTAAAGAACCTCAGGTGGCTGAAATTTCCGGAGCCCTCCACTACGGCGTCTCATAATCATATCGTGGTTTTGGGAGTAACATCCCATAAATTATATTATTATTATTATTATTATTATTATTATTATTATTATTATTATTTGAAGTTATATTTGGTAGCCATTGCATGAACTGATGGAAGAGTGCGTGGACAATCACGACTATAACGACAGAACGCAAGGCTGTTTCCTCATTAGGCACGTCAAGACGGACAGACACGAAATCGAACAAGCTAGAGAACACACATGCTGCTGCTTGTGCTATCTATAGATGTCTTTTTTCTCGTGAGTCCGCATCGTAAAACACGCCAAGCGGTCACGGGCTCCTCCATTCATAGCTGAGACGCCTCCCGAAACCACCTCACTTGCAGGTATAGTACACCACTACCGGAAGCGGCAGTCAAACGAGAGTAAAACGCGTGGTGGAAACCAGGTGACCTGGCCACGTATCCGGGCCAAGATCACTACGGCCCTTTTACGGGCCACAGCCGAGCCGGCGCACTCCGACCAGCCGATCCGCACCTCGCGTCTACACACCGGCTGTCGTTTGCAGGCCCGACTGTTACTCACCGAAGGCAAAAAAAGCACAAAGTATTAAAAAAATAATCAATATATGTAGCCGCAGAGGGCAGGATAAGGACAACAACGCGACAGTAAACAAGCTACCATTTTCTCTTCCGGTCCACAGCGCGTGTCGCGTTCAACACATTCCTTCGCCCTGCGATGGTGAGGGAACGGTCCGGGACTTTAGCTGTCATAGCACTCCCTGTCAGTGCGTACACATTGCGCGCCGCCATATATACGCATTTGGGCCCTGTGTCACTGAGGGAACCATTGTGCGAGCGGCGAAGGCGCGTCCGTGGGTGGCTCGATGAACAGCGTCGCGTCTTCTGGGTGCTCTTCTAGATGCGCTCCCAGTAGAGAGAGAGAGAGGGGGGGTCCCGCCACGCGACCTAAATTCCGAGGCGGTTCTCCCGAATATCCCTTCTTCGCACCCCAATGTGGGCCGTGAGAAGCGGAACACGTTCCACTGAGGAGAAAGGCGCATGCCACGATGGCCAGGTGCTCGGCCCCCGGCGAGTCCGCGGCGCCCTTGATCCTATTACCCGCCCTGGTACAATAGGAGTTGACAATGAATACGTAGAGGCTAGCAATCACACTCGCTCAGACGTGGTGCAATCCGTACGGTGCAACTGGAAGGTACCAAGTGCATCAATGCCGCCCGGAGGACTGTTCATGACAGCGACAGTCAGATACTAGCCCTAACTCGTTGTATGTATTTTGTATGAGTTAAGGGGAGTCTTTTATTTGGGCAGTCGACCTTTTCAGACAAAGACCAGCCGAGAGACAAATCTAAACGTAACGGCTTTTAAACGGACGATGCGCAAACCTTCCGGAGCTGGTCGCTTGTGCGTCGTGTTGGCATTGTGGGAAAGAAAAAAAAAAGTGCTCTAAAGCATTAGGGTGTTCTCTCGTGTTATCGTTTGGCAGCTGTGCTGGCTATTTATTTGTGCACGTAATTCCTGGGCGTGTTATATGTACCGGACATTGGCATTAACCTGCGACTGCGATTTTTAATGTAATTGTACTTTCCTCTACAGCTTGCTGATGCGTGTTAGTATCTTTTTTCTTACTTTTTTGTATGAACACTTGTTTGCTGCCAAACTGCTGAGAGTCAGGAATCTTGTCAAGCTGCTATTTAGCAGCTTTTAACTCCTGTACTTGCATCTTTCTCACTTTTCATAGCATTTTCCTTTTTTTTTGTATGTTCGACGACTGACTGCACCACGCTCAGCTTTTATGTAGCCTGTCGCCACATGGCTCTTCCAGACACAGCAAATGCGTCTCCGCATGTGTGGATCCAGCAGGTGTTATACAAATAAATTTCAGTGGTCTTGAGGCGGTATGAGAATCTTCGCGTTACAGGTTCATCGATATTGCTTCGCTCTCGCCTTGTGCGCTGATGCAGTAATTGCGGGGCCTTCAGGGGCCAAAACCACGGTTATATGAGGCACGCCTTCCCGGAGCCCTCAACTGTAACGGAAGGCGCTGGAGGGCTCCGGAAGGTTTCCAGTAAGGTTCCTTTGACGCCCTCATAAAGAACAGTACACGGGCCTCTGGAATTTTCGTCTCAACAAAAAATGTGAAGCATCAGGAATACCGTTCACACAGCGAGCATTATTTTTCTGTTTCTCTGTTTGTTGTTTTTCACTCTTCAACAGGGACACGGGTTCATGGTTCTGCAAATTAGAGTCCTTGAAAATCCTTCTTTTCAAAATTTCCTTACTGCTGAAACTACTGCATTAGGAAATCACTCGTATCGCAAGGAAAGCCAAGTGCCCTTATCAAGAGAGGTAAGGGTTTTGGGTGTTGCCCTCTTGCGGGTTTTGGGTGTCACGATTTTCGCCTGCGTTGCACTTGTAATAACCTGTACGGCGACTCTGTACTTGACGGCACACTCAGCTATGACGACGGTTACCGATTGTGTACACTATTTCCCAGAAGCCTCCCTGGGCGCCGCCATAACCCCCGCTGGACTGTGCTAAATATGCGTGACCCCCTCCCCCAAAGAATTGTTGCTGAGGATTTGTAGTAGCAATTTTGGCGAGTTGGGAGGTCTTCATTATCTAACAGCACACACACACACGAATACAAAGGGAACGAGACAGACAACACGAGCATTTTTACTGCCATGCACAGCCCAATATTTTTTTTAAATTTAAATGTGGGGAACATGGGAATTTGGGAGTCCATTATGGCGGTGCTCCACGCCCCCTGTGAGAAGGTCTATAGCGCCAGAAGACATTCCACTTCTTGGTGCGCTGCACTAACGAGGCTTTACTCAAAGGTTTCAAGCAGTTGCAGTGTCGTCGCACCCTACCTGATGATGCGAAACTAGCGCTTCAGTATTTCATTAATTACCTTATTTGCTAGTCCATTTATGGTCCTGATTCGTTTCCTGGGACAGCATCGAAACACGTACTCCTTCTCTGTACAGTAACTTTGATCGTTATCGGACTTTCTGTAATAATGCCGGCTAATGTACAGTGGAATGATCACGTCCCTTCTAAGACTGCACTCACAATGCAAGCAATATTGTGCAGTCTGCTACGAGCGCGTAGCATCGGCGATGCTGCAGTGTATGAAGCATGTTAATGTTCTTAAAATAGCCGCCAGACGCCATGTCGAAGCCGTAGATCAGATTTCGACGGCCGGCGACTGCAATTTTTGTTATGCTCGGTACAAGTTCCGTTTCTTCCCGGCACTGCGTCGTGGCAAGATGCCGGACAGGTTCATTCATTCATTCATTCATTCATTCATTCATTCATTCATTCATTCATTCAATGACCGAGACTGACTGATAGACAACCTTGTTCCTCCTAAACTTCCACTCACGGCGCAGCGGACGTTGCGCAGTCTCCACAACAGAAGGGTTCCGTCAAAAATTCCCCACAACCAGAGACTCCTAAATTGAATGCAAGTGCTTCCGAGGAAAGCTTATATGTCTTACAGCACTGTCTGAACGAGAATCCGCATGCATCACTGCTTTTAACGGCAAAACGCAGAGTTACCTCGCCACCGCTATACTGCCACAGCGTGCGCTTTGCATCTGCACGTCGTCTATAGATCTTTCCCGTCTGTTGGATATATTATGCACGCGAAGCCCTCCATATGGCATTCGTTTATCAGACCGGCGATGTGGTGTGTGTATAGTTACACTGATCGGCGGTCGTCGTTCGCGGTTTCTTCTCGCGCTGAAGGGTGCTAGACGCTGCAGCTTGGGGGAAGAAACAAAATATGGCGCCTCACCGACGACGCACCTGGCCATCAGGTGCGCGCGTTTGCCGGCGCCGCAGCCGTCGTCTTCGCAGGTGCAGCAACACGTGCACGCACGCGCAAGTTGCCGATCGAGACTATGGCGTCTCGCCGGTTGCCGGCTGCGGATTCGACACGCAGATCTTTGTTATTTCTTGTTCTTTTCCGCAGGCCTCCGCAACGCCGCATCTACGTTTGCGTAAACACAACTCACGCGGGTCTGCCTCTTCCTCTCTGGCTTTTGTTTCACAGCGTTATAATTTGCTCGCTGCATCGAGGCGTGTAGGCATAGCGCGAACCGGGGCTTCTTCGAATTTTACGACTTTCGCGAGAGAATAGCTATTATGCCTTCGGTGTTGCCGATCGACGAAGCATCGCAAGGTTGCAGGAAAGAAATAACGTTTGAATACGGACAAAATATAAGTGGGCGAATATTCAAATGCTTCGAATGATCGTGTCAAATGTTGCGCTGTCAGTATTCGTATTCGTACACCTTTCGTACAGCTTTCGTATACCTTTCGTATACCAGTATTCGTACTCGTGTACCTGATTCTCGAAATATTCGAGAATCTAGTATTCGAAATTTTCGAATATACGAAGTGATTCGAATAATCTAAAAACCCGAACATTTCGCCTAAATCGATATGCAGCCGCCGCGGCCAGGATTCGACACCGCGAAAAATAAATCGCAGCGAAGACCGTCGCGACGACGAGGAGTCATGAGCAAGGACCGGGGATGACATCCTCGACACTGTGAAATGCCGCCATCTTGTCAAATTCTACAATGGCGGCAATTTAAGCCAATCAGGGCAGCCCGTACAAAACTCTCTGAGCAGATCGGAGCTGGCAAGATGTAGAATTTGACAATATGGCGGAAATTGACAGTGTCCACGATAGCACCCCGCGGCGGGCGCGTCAGCGCTAACCAAGACAACACGACGCTAACCGCGTCAAACCGGCGCCACGACGCCGGTTTGACGCGGGTCCTTGCGGTCGAGATGGCTCCAGGGGCCTGCGCCACGCGCAATAATAGCTTGTGAGACGAGGCGCAAAAGGCTGCCGTCTCAGTTCCCAGACAACAAACAAGCGGACCACTCGATCCATTCTCATCCTTTCCTCTGTCGGATCGTGAGAAACATGTAACTTTTATGACTGTTGTAACATCACCATAATTGTCATCTTCGTCCAGTGTAGAACAAAGGCCTCTCACAACGGTCCGAAACCAGGCATGTCCGCCAACCTAGGGACATTGAAAATGAGGAGATTTTCACGGGAACAAAAAGGAGGGAAGGGGGCGGCGATAAAAATGACTTGTGTAGAGCGCGTACGCAATTAATTGCACACGTGCGGAGACCGAAATGTGCTGGGACCGAGGAGGTTATAATAATTTATTATAACCTCCTTAGCTAGGACCCGCAAAAACTCATCGCCCCTTCTTATACATGGTATGCTTCACCGCCTAGCACTGTCATATGACGGCGAAGCTAACTTCGCGTGTACTGCAGTGTAGTGGTGTTGCCAGTTTCTCCCGCTAAAACGGCGCCAAAGAAAACAAGGACATGAGAAAAGACGACGTAGATAAGGGGTTCTTCTAACAACTGAATGTTTATTCTTGGAAGCACTGAATAAATATAAGAATAAGGACGTAAAAAAAAAAAAAAAAAGCTTAGCGCGGTCACAACCAATGTATGCAAGGCGGGACCTAGTCGGTACTCGACATCTTTGTCTGAAAGCATGTGTGTCTCCCAGCTTCCTTATCTCAAAACCTTCTACAGTCTTTCTTGTCAGCGATTCGGGCAGGACGCTGTTCTTTTTCTTTTTTTTTTTCGAGTAAAGGTTCGCAGCCACAGTTCCCACAGTGACTACCCAACTTCCTCGATATGCTTTTTGTTGTGTCGCACTTGTCTTTTAATTTGTCGTTCGGGCGTCGTCCCATTCGGCCCAAGAATGTCGAACCACGTGAGAATGGAACTGAATGAAGAACTTTTTTCACGCCCTCGTTTCATTGGCGCTGTTTTGATGCGATGATGAATTCCTCAATTAGCCGAACGATACGTCCCGCCGAGTTTCTCATCGAGGTAAGGCAATTCAGATGACACGCTGAGTCGTGAACAATAAATAACCAAGTCCACCCACAAACGCGGTTCTCTCCGCTTCCCCTCACATTAGTAGGTTCATATATGCAAGATGCTGGGGCTATTCAAGGCCGGAAATCTTTTGGAACCGCTGTCCTTAAATTTCTTTACGCAGTGACATTAGGGCTGTTTACTCAGCGATTTATGGCCGTGCCCGCGTAGCCGGCAAGGCTACTCAGAGAAACGGGAGTCTCCCGGGAAAATCCGGAGAGATGGCAAGTGTAAGAATAATCCGTCTCGCTCGACCTATGTCCCGGCTGTGCGGCCACGCTTCTTCATTTAATAATAATCGGTAAAAGGAAATGAAATATATTTTACGCTTTTAGCCTCACTCCAAACACAGGAGCAGGATGCATACGCATCAGGCATAGTAAATGATGATTGATTGATTCGTGGGGTTTAACGTCCCAAAACCAGCTCTGATTATGAGAGACGCCGTAGTGGAGGTCTCCGGAAATTTTGACCACCTGGGGTTCTTTAACGTGCACTGACATCGCACAGCACACGGGCCTCAACATTTCGCCTCCATCGAAATGCAGCCGCCGCGGCCGGGATTCGATCCCGCGACCCTCGGATCAGCAGCCGAGTACCTTAGCCACTAGACCACCGTGGCGGGGACATAGTAAATGGTGGCTTGCTATGTATTACTGTGTCACAACACTGCGTTAACGCTGTCTGCAATATTGCTTTGAAAAGCGGGACACGAAGACCAAAACTAGTGGGCAGGCATGCAGACGCAGTAGTCAAGCAAAAGAAAATAAATTTAAACCAACCCTTTAAAGAAGGCAACCAACAACAAAGAAGCAAATGCCAACTTCACTGCGGGCCAATAACTTTGCTTAGGTTTAATTCTGGAATCGTAACTCGGGAATGAGTTGATAAAGAGAAAAATGAAGCTTCTATATTCTCTGCACGAAGCAAGCCTTTTCTTCTATTTTGGAAACACGATCTACACCATGCTTGTAAGCGCACGCTTTAAATGTAGGACTAGGGTATGACTGAAAGAAAACAATGAGAGAGCGAAGGAGCAAAATCAGGCCATCGCTGCCGCTGTATCTTCTGCGCCGTTTTCTTGCGACAGAACCACTGAAGGTGCTGCAAGAAAGAAGGGCGGCCTAAAAAGTCAAAGTTGGTAAACTGCGGAGATAGGCAACATTTGCACTGAATGATAAGCAGTGCTGCGTCTTCGGAGCAGTGTCTTACCTCAGAGAATTATTTTCGGTGTCTTATGTACCACGATATGATTATCAATTAATCAATTGATAAATTTTATGTATATTCAAAAAGAAATTATGGGGCGCGCCATTGAAATAAGACCGCTGGGGCCGTGACCCAACCTGTGTCTTTTGAGGGTATATAAATTTAAGGGTATATATCAGCCACGTAGTGGCTGATATATACCCGTGATATATACTACGTGGCTGATATATACCCTCAAGAGATTCAAGGCCTTCTATGCCATTGTGGCGATGATTTTGAAGCACTGCAATCTACAGCAACTTTTTCGTTTGTTTTTTCCTCGAAATCAGATGGGAGTGCACAGTATTCCATCGCCGCCAATGGCGCTGCAGGACTGTAGACGAAAGTACGAATTATTAGCCTGAATTGACAAATTTGCTTATTGAAGTATAGTCTCGGAGTCTTTCAGAGCAGGCCCGACATACTGTTGGTGCCCGTGGTATCATGACAGATATATACAAAGGCGACTCAGCGGTAGACAGAATCAGTTAATTGATCATGAAAATTAGGACAGAGTCAGGATAAATCGGGCAGCTATCGCCTCAATGAAACGAGGTTGTCGGAACATAGGGATTTTACGGACAAGAGTGGCCAGAACCAGGAGAACGTGAACTCATAGTAGTACGCAGACGCCCGTAGATTAACTAAAAAAATCAGTTGCTTTCAAATGTGGGTCGGCAATCGTTAAGTGACAGGATGCCGTAATTCCACCTGGATTACAGCCGGTTACACGCACTACAAAGCTACATGCACGTTGTTTCCGGTTTTACTCTCTCAATATTTTTCAATCTGCAACTAGCCTCGCACGAGCAATCGAAAGTTCCGGCGCAATGCTCTCTCGCTGCGGGCCAAAAGTGACCTCCACGCTTGGCACTCCATCTTGTCCGGGTTAATCAGATGCGCACTCACGACATCGCTGAACGAACCGACATGCACACGGAGTGACGCGAACAGCGCCGCCAAAAGTGATGCCATCCTGTAGGTAAGAACACTCTTCATGACCTCTGCAGCCATGTGCAAATGCGCCAAGCATCGATTCCTCTCATAAAAAAAAAAAAAAAAACATGTACACGACATGGGTGTGCGTCAGCCCAGCTGCCAAGGTCGGGAGCGATGGGTCGTGTTCTTTGGGCTCGGAAGAAAGCTAGCACGTTTCAGCACAGGAGCTTGCGCTGAAGCCAAAGAAGGAGAAAATCAAATAAGCATAACGATAAAGAAAGATTGCAATGAAAAGATTGAATATGCCGCTGGTTCTGAAGCAAACGTTCTAAAAGGCAATGATGGAACAGAGGACACAGCGTTTTGTGAGACGTTAAACGGCCGCGGAGCGTGAAACTGAAAGTGATTGATTTCTTCCGTCCGTCACATCGCGCACCCCCGTGTAAACTTATAGACTGCCTCGCTTCGCAAGAAACATCGACGCCCCAGTGTTCTCCAGAACGCGTGCTATATATAGCTAAAGCCAGAAAACACGACCGAGAATTTTAATGTACTCACGACCGCGCATGCGCTGAGGCTCCGTCAAGGGAGTTTGTATCTTCGGGTGGCGCCTGTCTGATTTGTTGCTTGTTCATTATAAAACGGGGCGGGGACATACATATAACCTCCGACACCCTCCCGAAGTCCTCATAGATCCATCTTTCCAAATGTCCTGCGCTTTCATAAGGGTCCTGAATGAGCGTACCAGCCTCCATGTCACGTTCTGCATGCTCTTCTTTTCGTACTGCTTGCCCAAACTCCACAATCCGTGACTATCGGTACCAAACTGCATCTGGAGAGCTAAGATCGTTTTCGATATTTGCGCTGTAAGAAGAAAGATATCCATGCATTATGGAGTATAATCAAGCATGCCTGCCGACTTGTAATCGATGGCACTGTGTCTGTGACGGATTAATGAATACTCAAGGAGCGGTTCGTATACTATTGTAGGGTTGAGGGAGTTAGACGTTACTTGCATGCTGAAGATGTTCTGTGAGCGCCTTATTGCACGTGAGAGGCATGACCGCGTGTGAAGCTCGGCTAGCTGTCACCATCGTTTGATGAATGAAGTTCATTGTCCTCCAGCAGTCTAGGGAATAGACGGACGTGGAATACATGCACATATACAAGCGCCTCCAGGTTAATAAATAGCCGAATATGGGGGTTTTGGTTGGGGGATAGTGTTGATAACATGGTGTCGTGCTTATAAGAAAATATAAGTTTATTAATAAAGTTGCATATAAAAAGCCACTTCTTGTATACATACTGTGTTTTCTTTTTGCCGGAAATAGTATTGAAAATAGATGTTTTTGTCAAATAGTCAAAGGCTTTCAGCAACTCGGCCCCTCCCTAAAAAAAAATTCTTGCCAACGGGCCTTCCCAGTAGCGTGTTATGTCAGTGCACTTTAAAAAACTTCAAGTGGTGGAAATTTCCGGAGCGCTCCATTACGGCGTTGCTCGTAGTCATATCACGGTTGTGGGACGTGACACTCAAAGTGGCAGACTAGGGCTCTGCTGGGCGGCCGTAAGGTAGGGGCCGTGCCCACCGCATTACCTGACCACGCTTGAAAGCCACAGTCATAACAGCTTGGTTGATTGGGCGCACAACTTGGCTAGGCTGCCGGGAGTGTACAGTTACTGTAATTCGCGATGAGGAGGTCCCGCAAGCAGGCATGGCGGTCGGCTGTGCATGGGTTAGTTATGTAAGATGTTGGCCAATACCAGCAATGTACTCTATGACGAAGTAGAGCAGGTATACAGAGAGAGTGAGGAGCAACCTCTACGAGCGCTCCGTGCCGCGCACGACTACAGAAGCCAGCTGACCTGTTCACGGCGGCGTAGCCGTATAGAATGTGTGTGTGTGTGTGTGTGTGTGTTAAATTTGTCCCCCCGGTATGGAAAAAAGAATTAAAATAAAGTAGGAGTAGACCACGCCACCATAAGGTATATCGGGCTTAAAGCCAATTCCACCAAAAAAAAAAAAAAAGTAGTGTTCCTAAACAGAAAATTTTGCGGAAAAGCCAATTAAAAAGATATGCATTCAGAAGCGAGGCCTGCAGTGGTTTTCCTTGTGTAATAAAGGCAGGAGATGAAGACTGTGGAAATGTGAGTACCAAGTAGAACATAGTAGTGAGAGCTTCTAGCAGCAAGAGCGTCCTTGGAACAAGGGGAAAGCGGGAGTGCACTGGTAGGTGTGGTTGAGAGTTCGGTAACCGACGACGTGGTGCAAGCCACAACTCGAGCCAGGCGCCTCGGCCTTGCATGGCGGACATTTAGACGTCATCTGCAGGTTGAGGCGGAGGCATTCGGCTGGAACTGTGTGTAAAGAGGAGGTGAAACCTGCGATGACACGAGCTCTGCGCAGATACGGAAGGCAGGTTTTGTCATAGCAATAGGATGACATGAACAATGGGCCTATGTGGGTTGAAAAGTTGATGCTTACGTCATAGCTGCCGAGGTATCCTCGTCTTTTTATGGCGTAATTGCAACTATAGCGTTGGGCATGCAGTGTCGGATGGGTTGTTGCAAGGAAAAAGTACGCGAACGGTAGACGTGCGGTTGGGAACTTTGGGTGAGCTATCCGTTATGTCTGAGAAATGTCTGCGTAGCGATTGGGTGGTGGTATATGATAACCGTAGATTCGCGCATTATGTTAACAAGCTGCAGTAAGTATGCGTACGTTTTTTTTTTAGTAGATATCTTGGCAAGTGTGCGTGTGATATTGTTGGATCTGTGCGGCTTCGTAAGCGTTGAGTGACGTGTTGCGTTCGTGGGCAATCGTTAAAGTAATGTAGAACGGCTGCGCAGATTTTTGTACATGCACAGCGGTCAGACATGGTGATACTAAATCGCTTGAGGTAATATTGGAAGTGGCCGTGACCAGTCGTTAGATGTGTTAACTTCCGATTAGGTGGAAACCATTCTGGAATTTTGTAGACGCTATTTATCCAGTGAAATAGTGACGTGTTCGGCCCTTCTGTTTGCCAATATCCGTGCCAATTAGAAATCATAATTTTGTATAATTCGGACCGAACGGTGCGGATTGAATATGTAGCCATCCTCTCAGACCCAGACCATATTGCTGAAGTTGCTAGTGTGTCTGCCGATTCGTTTCTTAATATGCCTTTATGACCTGGGACGTGAAATAGTCGTCAAAAAATGCCTTGTGTTTGAAAGTGATAAAGCACGTTGTCATGAGTCAAAGGGAGGCGGCGAAGAGCAGACGACGACGACGGCGAAGACCGTCCGCCGATGAAACAGCACGTGCGCTCGTGGCGCGTGAAACGAGGCATGAAAAGGGCGCAGCAGCGCTGAGCAAGGGGATTGTCTGCTTGGCTACGGCCGAAGAAGGACGCATCGGCAGCTTCGCTCTGTCGACGGGAACGGCGGGCGTTCAGCTCGGGAGCCCGAGACGCTGGTACTCCGGGGCGTAGCTGTAGACCCCGGCCAAGATTCGAGCGAGGCTCCGCGGAGGTGCTGCAGCTGAGGGTTCCGGACGCGCCGCCAACACTCCCCCTTCGAAGGTCGGCCAGCAGAAATTCACCAGCGCGACACGTCACCACTGCGAGCGGGGGACCTTACTCGTACTTAGCCTGGCGGCTAGGCCTAACCCTTGGTCAGGCCACGTCATCAGTGGAGACGGGGCGACGGCTTCGGAAGCAAGCGGTCTCTTCTAGCCGTCGTAAAGGACAGCGACGACTTCCTCCCGACCAGTCTCTACACCGGCAGCGGACTTGGTGACGACGAGTGGGGACCGCGCCCAGAGAACACCTATATCCGCGCCCGCAACGTAAGAACTTTCCGTGTGTTCATCGCGACGGCGTCGGCGAGGCCACAGTGGCCAGACTCAGTGCTAAGAACAGAGCCGAATTTAGAGTTTAAAGAATATTGTCAAAGGCTGCAGAGAGTTTGATTACGATTAGTATTTTCCTTTTCTGTGTTAGTTTTCGGGCTGTAGTCATTTGTTCACTGTTGGGTTGCTGTGCCGAGGCGGGCATTTGAAAAGTATTGTCAGATAGGCTGTTAGTTTCATTTGGAGGCAATTCTCGGGACTAGTTTTCTGCTTGTATATATTTGTTCACTTTTGGGTTTGCGTTTGCCGTGTTATAAAAGTTTGGTTTGCTGTGACAAAACGCTACTGTCGTCAAGCGTCTCTCACTCCCTCTTCCACGCTCGGTAGTACAACCCTCCGAGATCTTCTCCGGCGGTAATTCGTGACATAAATTGGCGAGCCTCTGCCAGGATTAACATCTCCAGGCCCAGTCACGAATGATCGTCGGGGGTTGCGAAGATGGATTGGGAGCGTTTGGCGGCGATAGCTAAGAGCAGAAACCTGTCAGGAAAGGAGGTGCTGAGGTTATTTGAAGATGCCCAAAAAGAACGGGAGCGAGAGCATGAAGCAATGGTAGCTCTACTAAAACAACAGATAGCTGAGGCCGAAGGAAAGCTGATGTACCGGAAAAGGGAGGAGACATCATGTGTAAATTTGCCAGTGGTGCAATCAGTTGAAATTTGTGGACATGAGGCGGAAGCTAGCGAAATTCCGGAAATTCAGGCGAGTCAGGACAGTGTCTCGGTAGGGTCAGAGAAGGGCGGCGCGGTTACCGCAAATCTAGAGGAGCTCGAGTCGGAGGTTGAGGATGCGGGCGTAGGCGCCCAAGAGTTTATTGAGGATGCGGGCGTAGGCGCCCAAGAGTTTATTGATGATGCGGGCGTAGGCGCCCAAGAGCTGTTGAGCGCAGCGGAGGAGAAAGCGCACCCAATGCTGGTGCAGGAGAGTCAAGAGTGCATTGCAGGCTGCTGCAAGCACGTACTTGATAGAGAGTGTATTGCAGGTTGCTGCAAGCACATGCTTAACGGGGTCTGTTCGGATGAGAGCCCCACAGTGAAGGACGTGACATCGAGTCACGATCCGTGCGAAAATTGTGTCGAGCTCGAGAGCGAGCATGGTGAAGTAGGAGTCCCCAATGAGAAAGAGATAAATGAGAAAAGGCGGAACAGCAGTGGGAGTGGGGACGTCCCAGTTGATGAACAGGCAGTCGCGGAAGCTGCCAACGGAGGACTTAGAGGACTTAGTTGTAAGACGCGTCAAAGAACGCGAACTAGAGAGGGGCGAAAACGCAGCGAACTGCGTCGGAGACAGCATGCGTTTAGTACATGCATAAGAGAAGCGGCTCAGAAGAGGCGTTTGTGTCGGAAAGAGCACAAACGCAGCACCCACACAAGGGGTTCGCGAGCGCGTGCAGGAGGGGGACGCGCGAGAGAGAGTGTTTTCAAGGCGCGTTTTCGTTGGAAAGAGGATAAACGCAGGCGTTGCACAAGGTGGTCGCGACGGTGCGCGGCAAGGAGCCGCGCGACAGAGAATTGTTTGATGACGCGCTTGACACAGAAAGATACCAAATGCAGCGGCCACACCAGGCGTTCTCGAGGGAATTCAGCAAAGAAACGCCGGAGAAGGGTTGGCAATGCTAACAAACGCCGCCGCCGTGGCGAGCGTTTGAGGCGACGAGCACATGCGAGGAGGCGCGCAAGAGAGTGGCGCGAGCTGCCGACTGGGAGAAAGCCTAGAGTTAAAGCGGAACGATTCTTTTTATGGCCCCTGAAGAGAAGAAGATGGTGGGTTTAAGACAGGATAGCTTTTGATGGAAACGAACTGGGACAGGCTAAAGGAAATAGATAGACACAAGGAAACAGCAGAGCAGTTAAAGTAGGCAGTGCTGAATAGAAAATTCAATAATGTAAACAGATAGGGAAACTATTGTCTTTGCTAAAAGTGTGTAGAGAAATGGTGATTTAAAAGGACCAAGAGCAGATGATGGCATCAAAAAAAAATCGGAGGTCTTAAGGAATATTAGTTTTTGAAAGGAAAGAGAATGTGGGGATTGTCAAGTGTGGGTACAGAGGTAGAGGTGAAAGGAAAAATAGTAAGAGTGGAGAGAGCAATGGGGCAAGAGGCATACCATGGACTGTCGCAGCAAGGCAGTGTATATTCTGTTGGTAGCCAACGATCTGAGAGAAAGGGCAAGATGATCGTGAGGAGATACCTATAAACAATATATATAGGGAGATGAGAAGAGAGTGAGCAGTTAACCAGCTGAAGGGAAAGGAAAGAGAACGTGCTGATTTCCAAGCGAGGGCATAGGGTATAGTGTGACACAATATCAAAAGCTGATAGAGCAGTAAGTCTGCATAGCAGGGAATATTGTAGGTAATGTATGTTGTGTATGTGTCCGTAACCAAATGAGTGGAAAAGATGAAACTTTGCTGAGAAACGACTACTGGGCTGTATGCCAAAGAGTGCTGCAGTGATGACATTGTATATCCATGTATATAGGTGTGTTGATAGCGAATGGGAGTAATGTTTAGTAGACCGCAAGTGAACTTGGTGAACATTGATGACTATCGTGAAAGGTGAACATTGTGGGCAGTGATGATTATTAATGTTATGTGTGGTGAAGTGTTGTGCGGTGTAACATGTCGTGTGAAGTGCGAAAACAAGTGTGTAGTGAGATACATACTACGTCGACACAAGCAGCCCCCATGCCACAACAGAGCCACAGTCACCACCCGCAAAGGATCGGCAGTGGGAGTTTTTTCAGAAAAAAAAAAACTCCTGAAAAGATGGGCCCATGTCATGAGTCAAAGGGAGGCGGCGAAGAGCAGACGACGACGACGGCGAAGACCGTCCGCCGATGAAACAGCACGTGCGCTCGTGGCGCGTGAAACGAGGCATGAAAAGGGCGCAGCAGCGCTGAGCAAGGGGATTGTCTGCTTGGCTACGGCCGAAGAAGGACGCATCGGCAGCTTCGCTCTGTCGACGGGAACGGCGGGCGTTCAGCTCGGGAGCCCGAGACGCTGGTACTCCGGGGCGTAGCTGTAGACCCCGGCCAAGATTCGAGCGAGGCTCCGCGGAGGTGCTGCAGCTGAGGGTTCCGGACGCGCCGCCAACACTCCCCCTTCGAAGGTCGGCCAGCAGAAATTCACCAGCGCGACACGTCACCACTGCGAGCGGGGGACCTTACTCGTACTTAGCCTGGCGGCTAGGCCTAACCCTTGGTCAGGCCACGTCATCAGTGGAGACGGGGCGACGGCTTCGGAAGCAAGCGGTCTCTTCTAGCCGTCGTAAAGGACAGCGACGACTTCCTCCCGACCAGTCTCTACACCGGCAGCGGACTTGGTGACGACGAGTGGGGACCGCGCCCAGAGAACACCTATATCCGCGCCCGCAACGTAAGAACTTTCCGTGTGTTCATCGCGACGGCGTCGGCGAGGCCACAGTGGCCAGACTCAGTGCTAAGAACAGAGCCGAATTTAGAGTTTAAAGAATATTGTCAAAGGCTGCAGAGAGTTTGATTACGATTAGTATTTTCCTTTTCTGTGTTAGTTTTCGGGCTGTAGTCATTTGTTCACTGTTGGGTTGCTGTGCCGAGGCGGGCATTTGAAAAGTATTGTCAGATAGGCTGTTAGTTTCATTTGGAGGCAATTCTCGGGACTAGTTTTCTGCTTGTATATATTTGTTCACTTTTGGGTTTGCGTTTGCCGTGTTATAAAAGTTTGGTTTGCTGTGACAAAACGCTACTGTCGTCAAGCGTCTCTCACTCCCTCTTCCACGCTCGGTAGTACAACCCTCCGAGATCTTCTCCGGCGGTAATTCGTGACACACGTTTTTGATGGCTGTAACCCTCTCGTCATTATCGTTAAGGCTAGCGAGTTTACGTAGTAATGAAAGACAATCTGTATACAGTTGAAAAGGGGTTTGATTGTGTAGCCTGCTGATGTACTGTAGGCATTCGGTGACAGCCATAGTTCGGTTGTGTAGGCGCCAGATGCATGTGTTGTTTTATATTTTTTTTTTTGCCGTAAAAAGCCGAGTTTGGTTATCCATTATTATGTAGGCTGAGCCGGCAGAAACGGAGGTAAAGGAACATCCTCCGTATATGCGTGCAGGATGGGTAGGCGGAAGGCGTCGCCGTGCTGCCGGGGGGGGGGGGGGGGGGACGTCGAGTTCATTAAAGAAAAATCCGTGTTTTAGGCTGGGGTGATAGAGACAGGGTGCCATGTTGTCGTGCTGGATGTGGTCCAAAATTAGTATACGTGTGGCGTTAAAGAAGCCAGGTGGCACGTTAAAGAACCCCAGGTGGTCAAAATTTCCAGAGCCCTTCACTACGGCGTCTCTCATAATCATAGTTGGTTTTGGGACGTAAAAACCCAGAAATCAATGAAAGTAAGCCGTAAGTATAGCCTAGCTAATGTTGATGCTCGGGCTCTAAAATCGATGCTCAAGCTCTGACCTCCATTTTCTCGTTTAATTGCGAACCTGTGACAGCGAAATGTAGCGATGTTATCAGCGTACGCCGAGATTGCATTTGAACTTGTTGTCCCCTCGTTACATGTATAATCTAAATCGAAAGCTCCACTTTTACCTGTATACAATAGCGCGTCTGTCCCTTTCCAATTGTACACCTTTAAGAAAGAATGGAGACGTGGCGTACAGTAAATCTAGGTCGCTTGACGCGGTAGCCGGGAATTGCCTGCCATGGGGAAAGGAGCAGTTCTCAGGGGCTCTGAAACCTTACAACCGCACCGCACCCGGGCGCACCTTTGTGGGCACAATAGCACCCGCGTGCATACCACAGGCCCGAAATCCCCGCGACAAAGAGAAGTCGATCACGTAAAGTGCCACTCTGAAAAGCGGGTGTGAATGGCAACGATGCGACTAGACTTTCATCAAGTGTAGTTCTGTGCAGCACAGCGGAAGCTACGGGCCTTCTTCAGCCATTCTAGAGGGCGACCACATCTTAAATGGTCACTAAATTTAAACAGGGAATCAGTCCACACTGATAGATGGTTCTTAGTGAATTCAATTGCTGTTTATTTGACCGTCGTGGGTGGGAGGTGGAGGAGGGAGGAAAGGAAAACAGATAGGGAGGTGGTGAGACCGGCTGGCAGATTGGTTAGAAAATTAGAACAGGGAATGAAGATGAAAGTTTTTTTTCGAATTTAGCTCCGAAATTTCTTCTCCTAACGTGTACATGACGTCATGGATTTCAAAGTAATTTCTTTTTTCACATTTTTGCCACGTTGGCTCCACGGGATTTCCTGAAGCTCACTCCATTAGGTTTGTGGCCACATAAGAGCAAAATTGAAGTGGTTTTCACCGGTGAATAATGATGGGGTCCCTACAACAGGAGCCTTTGAAGAGTATGATGACGTCACAGTGTTTTGGTGCGGGAACGTCGAGACGGCGAGGACGAGTCGTCCTCGCTTTTATTGTGAACAAGGCTCCCTTCAGGGGAGCCGAAACGTCTTTACTGTATTCTTTTTCATGGTCGGTGTCGTCCTTTTAGTTCTATCATGTTACTTCCCGACCAGACGGGCTTCCGTCAAAACCTCGGCTTCAGCTTAAGACTTGTTCGCCGACTCTGCGAACCAGCCAGATCACCAACAAGCCTCACTCTGAACACTGGCACTATATACATCTCGTCTCGCAGATATCCACGCTCGATATGGTGGCATCTATCCTGGGCTCTGCTGCACGGAATTGCCGAAACAAAGTGCTGACAAAACTTGGAGTGGAAGTACATGCAGAAACGGGGTCTCTCCCGGAGCTGCAGGTCCGCGGTCCCCTTCTTCCTGTTCCGCTTCTGACTTTCCCAAGTTCCGCAGGGAACGGCGGTGGTTGTGCGCCAAAACCCGGACGGGAATGATCCCGGAGGAGTGCCACCCACGTGCCAGGTGCGAGCCGGGTGATCTTGGCCCAAATCGATGACCGGGTCACCTCGTTTCCACACCGTTTTACCTGGGCTGGGCATTTCCGGCACGGTGAATTTGCAGCCCGGCGTTTGCACATACAGCTCTGGGAAAAACAGGCGGCGCAGTTGAGCATGTTGAGAGTTACGAAGCAGTTGAGAGCCACGCGGTGTGCGATAGAACAGAAAAAAAATGGTGACCAAGTTATTAAGAGATCGAAAGAAAGCAGAGTAGATCAAAGAACAAACAGAAGTAGCCGAAATTCTATAGCTGGCATTATCGCAGGGGCTCTCTACCATTCGGAAAACTAGAAGATTATTTGTTTTTTTTTGTGTGTGTGTGAAGAGAACGCGAAGATTGTTACCTGCATTGAGAAAAAAATCATACATTTACCTCATAAAAAAAGAGCAACATTCTTAACATAAAACGCTGAAAATCTAAAAAAGGAAAGTTACCGGTGGCGCCGTCCTTGCTGATGTCGGTTAAGCTCCAACTGTAACGAAAAACCAATACCAACGCACATTCACTTATCTTCCTTGCGAGCAAGAGAAAACAAAAAGAATAAACCAACATTACTTACAACTGCATTTCGAACAGATGTGGCAGCGTTCCTTCGGGAAAGAGACCAATTTTCACTTTCAAATTATTATTTTAATAAAAGCCCAATAACCAGTATTGCTAGTGTCCCTACACATACAGAAGGGCTGACCACAAGGATCGAAAACTCCTGTTTTACTAATCTCTGCTTACTTTTCAGCGAAGCCACTGCAGGCTTGTACACTTCGAAAGGTACGCTTTCTATTGCGATAAGAAAGAAAGAAAGAAAGAAATAAAGAAGGAAAGAAAAGAAACCGATGAAGGACGTCAGACACCCTCTTTAAGAGAATAAAAATGAAGCGTGGGACAGACAACCGGTGATTATAGTTAGGGCATCGGTACAGACTGAAAAGGTTCGGAAACGCAGCCTATCAGGAAGATGGAGTTAAATGCGCTGATGAAATTAAGTTCAATTCAAACAGAACCATGCCTGCACAAGACACGAGTGAACTGACCATTTGGGAGAGGTCTAGGTCCTGCTGTCGACAGATATAATAGGCGGATGATGATGGCGGTGGTCATGAAAAGTTGCAGGATGCTCATGCTTCGCCTTTGAGAGTGCCTTGTCCTGATGGGCACGCGTACTCGCAAAAAGAAAAAAAAAAGGCAGAGAGAGAAAAAGAGAGAGAAGTTGACTCTCTAGAACTTATCGTGAAAGTACTGCCCAACAGGCTCACAAATATTACTAGCGAAAGTATCTTGCTCTATACTAAATGGTTCTTATCATCAAAAGTCCTGGCGAATTCGTTACTTGGTTCTGCTTACGTACACGCACTTACTAGCAGAACGTTTCTGGTACGTATTGTACCTGTGTGATCGATGACGACTGTCAGCTCTCGTAAATAACATGCCTGCAACAACATTCACTGAAGGCAAATGTAGATCAGTACTAAGATATCACGTGCTCCCAAGTGCGTTTCACCACATCCATGCATACGTGCACGAGAAAAGAGCATTTCTTATATCTGAAACATGCGCACATACATGGACACCTCCAATAAGCTCGGAACACATATAATTTGAGGCGAACATATGTCTCCTATATAAAATGCACTCGCTTAAAGGATGCCTACGTAAAGTTAGGTGGTCCAATCGAGAAGGAAGCCCACATATTAAATAGCAACGCTAGCACCTTATATGGGCCACAACACCAACACCATTAATAAGACGAACACCAGTTTGTTGCACCCCTATTTTGACCGCTCCACCGCAGTGGTCTATAGTGGCTGTGACACTCTGCTGGTGGTCCGAAGGTTAGGGCGTAGTATCCCGGCCGCGGCGGATGGATTTCAAAGCAGGCGAAATGTTGAGGCCCGTGTATACTGTGCGATGTCAGCGCACGTTAAAGGATCCCCAGGTGGTCCGAAATTTCCGGAGGCCTCCACTATACGGCGTCTCTCATAATCACATCGTCGTTTTGGGACGTAATACAACCCCCAGAAATCAATCTCCGGCTTCGACCATCTTCTTTTGCTTCGGACGTGCTGTTGAATTTTATTTACCAATCTAGCTACCCCTCCCCGTATCCAAACGTAGCCAACGCTGGCCGCAAGCGAAATCACAAACGTAGATCTCAGCGATGCAGCGGCCGGCAACACGCGCACACACGCAGCGCGCAGCATTCCACATCGATTAGCAACGACGAAGGCCGCTGCCGGGGTACCACATATGTAATGACAGCTTTCACGCGTCTCGTAGCGCAGTGCGCGCTTAACACCGCGCCTCAGGCTTTCCGGAAAGCGCAGGTGGTTTTTGTGCTTTTTAACACCGCCAATCAAAACTAATCGCCAAGGGGGCGTGGCTCCAGGCCCCTATACCTATTACGCTTCCTCGCTGACGGCTCGTTTCTGCTGTAAACATGGTCGTGCTTCTTATACATTGCACCCTCCCATTCATTCCGCTCCCAGCTAATTTACGTTTTTTCTTCTCGGTCGAAGGTAGCCAGCATGCGTGAGGCGCTTATCTGAGGCGGAAAAAAGAGAGTCTACAAGGCGTCTCGCTAATTTGCTGAAGGCCATATACGCGCTCAAAAAGGCGACGCCGTATAACATCTGGTTTCAAGTCTGCGGTCTGCCTTGAGTCGAGCTTTCGAGCCAGTTTTCACGTGAAATATTCCGAGCTCCATTTGTAGAGCAACTTACGAAGCGTATAAGATAGGGCCTCGCTGTAACGACGTGTGGGTGCGTTTAAAAGAAAGCATGCAGCATGCTGTTCCTTTTTAGAAGACAACACTGATCGCTACGTGTATAACCGCCGAATGTATATTATGAAGGAGGGCTCTAGCGTCAACGGCAAACTGCGTGACTTGAACATAACTGCCGAACGCCAACACGACGCACGCAGCGGAAGGTCGCAAACGCCTGGACTCTGTTTCAGTAGTTCCGCGCAGCACTATGGAAGCTACAGTCCTCTTGGAAGAATTTTTATAGGTGGCACGTCCTAGTCAGGCAATGTGTGCCTTTAGCCGTGTCCCGTCGGGCAATCCTCTGTATTGTCCTAAATAAACCAATAAAAGATAGAAAGAAAGAGTCAGGAGCGCTCTGCGCAAAACTTTTCGTAAGTGATTTCTTTTTCCATTGGCCAAGCGCCTTCGCTAGTCGTATATGCCCATCATCGTTACTGCCTAAAATATTCTCTTATAGGAAGAATTTGCTCGTAAGAGGGTTTTGTGAACACGTGCCTTCAACACTGGCATATACATCTCGCGTAGCAAGCCTCTGCACTCGATGCTTGCATAGCCTTCGCTACGCTGCACGGAACTGCTGAAACAGAGTGTAGACGGCGGCTAATTAGCAGCGCAGTGTGATTAGTCCGGTGATCGAAGCTAATTTGTTGCAGGCGTGTCAAATGGCTGCTTGCTTCTTGTCAGTGCGTCACTGCCCGTAATAGCTTTCTTTTTTTCTTTCGTTATTGTGGCTATCCTCATTTTCTTTATGAAATGAAGGATATGCGCAGGAAAGAACAATTTTGCAAACGACGTCGTTAAGCTGTTTTTCGTTTATTTTTTTCAGCTTCTCAAACTATAGTACTCGTTACAGGCTGGCTGGGCTCTCACAGACTCATCAATAACGCCATCTGCGGAAGCAAGTAAAGACTACAAAGCAAGAAGCACGGTGTCCTGTAGTTCCCTGTCCTATGTGCGCGCGTTAGCGAGCGAAATATTCTTTTGATTGATAACGTCACATTCGCCTTGTTTGCAAACTCATTGGCGCACTGGTAGGCGAAAAAAAAATCAAGAGACTCTCAGTAACCTTACCTGTAAACTTAAAATGACACTGAAGGCGCCTATAATGTATGCAACCGCCTGTCGCTGTCATTTTGTTGACAGAGGAAGTCGTAACGTCGTGTAGCTGTTTGTGTAATATGTCCTCGGTTTTTGACGTACAGAGGTATTTTACATTCTTCTATTAGGTGCGTGCGTAGCATGAGCACCGGGAACAATACAACACGCAATCAATACTGCGCCGGCTCATGCTGTGTTGGTAGAAGTAAAGCTTCTTATATGAATAACCGCCGCATCATAACTGCAGAGTAAAGCTCGAAAGCGCGAGTTGAGCTCTCTTGCCAATAACAACACATTATCCTCGCTATTGCTATTTACTGCATGGCTAGAAGCAGTGGCAGATCCGGGAGGGAGGGGTGCGGGGCCAGTAGAGGGTTGCAGATGTCTTGACCCCCCGTCTAAATTTCTTAATGTGTGCCCAAAAGGAGGACCTATTTAAATACTATTCTTATAAGTGACTTTGTAGTAGCGCCAAATGGGCGGTACGTCTCAAAGAATGCAAACCGACTTCATTGTGCATTCAGCTCTACTTATCAGACCCCCTCCCACTTAGACCTGTCCCATCACTTACGAACAAAACTGTATCCGCCCCTGTAGAAGTAGATTGAAGGTTCCTTCTATTCTGACAGTGGCTGTCAATTACTTTGTGCACTGGAATGCGAAGTATCCTCTCTGTCCTTTCTTTGTTCCTCTAAAGAGTTACTGTTTTGTTTGGATTAACAGAGACACCGAACCTCCGGAAAGCACTTCCAGGGGGCGAGGGAATGCGCACATGGTGCTACGTCTAGGTTGAAGCCGCGGCGCCCTGGCGTAACTGATTGGCAAATACTAGGCGAACAAGATGAACAGATCGACAAAAACGGTGTAGGACTGGCAATGTCGCAGGAGCCAACGTTTCGACAAGTGGACTTGTCTTCGTCAGGACGGCAGTTCATCGTTTTTAGCTGCCGTCCTGACGAAGACAAGTCCACTTGTCGAAACGTTGGCTCCAACGGCACTCCCTGTTCTACATTGTCTAGCGATCTCTTCATCGATTCAAGCGTCCATCTTCCCCTGAGCTTTTCTTCTAGCTGGATGAAAAAGAGACATACCTGAAAACATTGTGGTACGATTCCACAGGCATCACCACGATAAACCTGTGCTCCAAGAACATGTGAAACAATGCATTCCGTTACGTTTCTAAAGGCAGTGCTGTCACGTCATAAAACGAACTTAACAACACCTTTCAAAGAATTATAAAGATGCCCTCGGAGCCTACGCGCTTTCATGTGCCAAAGTAGGCATTTAGTCCTGATGATCCAGTGTGTCTTCACTTAAGGAAGCTTGAGTCAATCTTGGCGATCGGCTGTCGGCACGTTTGCCTGTTCCCACATCGTCGTCATGGACTAATGTAAACATCAGTAGCGCGACGGTCAGAAAACAAGTAAGCTAGACGTGCAGGCTGCGCAAGTGACCGAGGAATCTGTACCTGACTGACCGCCGAGTCGTGATCTTTATTGCACAGCTCTCGGTACTGCCGCCTGACGTCCCAGGGAAATAGATGTGCACTGAACGGGGAGTAAGCTTGCCTCACTCCCAGTGACGCAATATATGCGGAATTTGGTGCGTATCTGCGTCCGAAGTATAATAATTATTGTGCAGACATAGCGCATTTCCTCTCGCATCTTTGCAACGGTCGGTTAAAATGGAAACCCGGTGCTATTTGGTAATTGAAACCTGCAAGCACTGCGTACCTTTCTCAATATATAGGCCTGTATATCCCAGCGGTTACATTCTTCGTTTGTCGCATCTTTGTCGTGGTTGCATTGATACGAAAGCAACCTCTGAAGAAATAAGTGTGTTCTTTGTTATGAAGCACTCATATAAATGGACAATAGTGATAACCGCTCACGCGGAGAGGCGAAATAATACGAAGTTAAAAAAGGACGTTAATTAAGCCTTGTGGTAACATCAGACATGATACCGTTAATTGTGATAATTTTCAAGTGTGCTTCTCTGCACTGCACACTTGCCCAAGAAACGGGCAGGTACCTGTCGCGATAAAAATATAGACAATGTTTTAGCTGCACATGCCGAGGATTTTCTGCTTCTTCATACGTGGCTGTCATGGAGAGCTGCATTTCCCACGTCATAGCGCAAGAAGACCACAAGGTTGGCAGAATTTACACAGCCTTCATCAGATGGGCAAACTGCGTCACAGAAGAGCTAATACATTTGCAGTCCTGAAAAATGTTTCTTGCATTATACAAAAGTGCTCATAAACGGATAGCCTTTTACTTTGATAGGCGCTGCAATAGTCTCCCTTCGGGATATCCCAAAATATACCAGTATTGTTAAAAAAATTACAGCATATCCACGGAGTGAATGATGATGAGTGGGCGAAGCTCGGGATGTTCATCGTAGATCGTGCCGAGTTCCGGATTAATTTAGTTAACGCGCACGCTACGAATCCTCATGGTTCAACTATGCACAAGTGAAATCTCCCACCGGCACTTCATTGCAAGTCAAGATCCAGTGCCTATATATATATATATATATATATATATATATATATATATATGTGTGGGTTGCCGGTGAACGCTTCTCCAACGCGAGCAGTCGGTGTTTCTCAATCAAGAAACTCGCTAGGAGACGCTGCCTGCGCCAACGTTGTCTCTCGCGGGTGAGAGCGCGTTCTCCTTCTTTGCGAGCTGGTACAGCGTTCCTCTAAGAAAGAGCGTTTCCATAGCCAACGCGCGCCTTTCGCTCTCTCTCTGTCTCTTTCTCTTTCACACAAGACAGCAGAGGCACGCGCCGGGAGGCACGCGCCGAGGCGAACGCCGAGGGCGAGCGCGTGCCTCCCAGCACGCGGGTTACGCCTGACGCCTGACGACTGACGCCTGACGCGTGACAAGGTTAGACTAAGAGGAGCTTCGCCCCTAAAAAAAGACAAAAAGAAACGTTTATGAAAAATGAAACTGTCGTTACGTAGCTAGCCTACGTGCGGAAAAATGTTTTGCGGAAAAATGTAAGACTCCCAGTCTTCCTTGATTTTAATTTATAGTCTTCAGTTCAACGCAAACTAGGCCCAACGTGCACAGCAAACTCGCCCTTCGACTGCTGGCATCAACCGATAAGGCGTACTCAGGACGCGGGCCACGTTCTCGGTTGGCGAGGATCCGGTTACGTGGCTCTTTCATTCTGGAAGCTCTCGCAGCACGAAAAGCGCAGATAAGATCGAGGCCCCCTTCCGGCATCTAATTCGGCCGTTTCAAATTGTCGTACAAAGAGTGCGTGCGCGTGTAATGTGCCAGAGTCGTGAAACACTGCATCGCCCACTAATCCCTATATGTTTCGTAGTCAGCGCGTGTATCAAAATCCAGATCCGGCGATAAGACTAGCAGTGGGCGAGTACAATGCATTGTCATTCGTTAAGCGAGCTGCAGAACTACACCTTCGCGGCATAGGCATGAGAAGGGCTCTCCATTAAGGCGGAGTTGGGGGGGAGGGGGGCGAAGATTCATCTCTGGGCCCTTCTCTTCCTCCTCGTAGCAACCCCTTCCCACTGAGACCATTTCGGTCAAAATGCACTTGATTGTACAGGCATGGAGAAGATTTTGTGCCCTTTCCCCTTAGGTAATCGGAAGGGGGCGGGGGGGAGGAGCCGCCTTCCCCTCCTGAGCTCATGCCTATGCTTTAAGACATCCCTTCATGATGTACTGATCGTTTCAAACGGGGAAATCAAGACCCAGATTTGTTCACGAAATGTGTATACAGCGTGCCGAAGCTATGAGGTCTATCTGAAGAAAAGAACTCTCTGGTCCATCGTCAGATTCCTCCAATTCCTGAGGATGTAAAGGTGGCCAAGAGTTCAAGCCTACGCACGCTGTGCAAGCCGTGGGAACAGCGAAACAGTGCTTTTAGCGTTAATCGCAACGTAACTGTCAAGGATGTTACGTTAACGATATCTGTATCATGTGCCAGTGTGCTCATGGTAATGGTGTGGGTAAAGGTCGAGTGCACGAGCGGGTCCGCTTTTCCCTTCTGCTTAACCCCAGGCTTTCCTTTCTTCATTTCTTTCCCCGCTTCCGTTCTTCCTTCTTTTATTCTTCTTCCTTGCTTTCTTTTTTCATCTCTTTCTATATTGCCCTTTCCATAATCAGCGAGCTGAAGGCAAGAGTGTGGGTAGTGGGGCCCCAGGCAAGTGTAGCCCAGCACAATTACTTTGTGGGCAGTCGTATAGACCGAACAAATCAACTGTCAAGCCGTAAAGAGTACCAGAAAGTTTAATTCCGAATGAAGTACACTTCTGATGTGGTAGATGGAAGTGAAAATGGACGTCAACACAGTCCACCGCCGGTTACAGCTTTCCTTCACTCGTATTACGCGGGAGGCGCTTCACACTAATTTAGCTGCATGCCCCGCCACGGTGGTCTAGTGGTTATGGCACTCGGCTGCTGATCCGGAGGTCTCGGGATCCAATCCCGGCCGCAGCGGCTGCATTTCGATGGAGGCGAAATGCTGAGGTCCGTGTGCTGTGCGATGTCAGTGCACGTTAAAAAACCCCAGGTGGTCGAAATTTTTGAAAACCCGTGGCTTAACCGTCGCGTCTGGAATAGCTGGCGTCGCAGAGCAATATAGCGACAAGCGCCTAATTCCCGTGAAAGAGCATCGTAACCAACGCGGCAGCTTTACAATATAACACGGGCTGTAGCAGTGTCTTTTCAAGCCGAGTTCTCAACGTACTGACGCTACCGTGAGGTCATTAAAGGTTGCTAGGAAGAATTAGTGATTTTGAGGAAGTGCTGGTGGCCACTCATTGTGTACCATGAAGTATACGTCGAGGAAATTAAAACTAAAACGAAACGGAAAGAAAAGTAGAAACATAAGAGGAACTTGAACAAATAGAAAGCTTAAAAGGAAAGTGAAATTATTACGAAAATAGTCGCAAAGCTAATACGCCAAAAGTTTCGCTTTCCTCCGTTTTTGCGACAGGGAAAGGGCTGATTTTTAAAGCAAAATCTAGTTCGCCAATCATCAGACGCATGCTTCAGTATGCGTTGGAAGGAACAAATAGATACACATGAGTACGAGCTAACGTTTTCGATGCCGCAGTTTATGTCTTGCATACTCTGTTTCATACATCAGCTGCAGCGCTGACAAAGGTAGCGCTCGTGTTCGCGCTGTGTACTTCCGCGACCGAAAGGTAATGCGTTGCTTGCGGTGAGTGAAGAACAATAAAATACTCGCTGGCAGCCAGATATCATAAAGCATTTCTCATCAGCTTGACAAAACATGATCATATTGCTGAGGAAACAATCGAAATATGCGAGATTGTATATTATGTCTGTCGTTTGTTTGTCGGAGCCTGTTTTTTTTTTCTTTACGGAATTCTTGTGTAGACTTCACAACCTTGCACATGATGCATGAAATGGAGTGTAGACATTGTACATGCCTACAAATTATTCGGTGACAGGGACCTCAGTAATAATTCGCGCAAGTTTAGTAGCTTCGCTTGCGCAAGACCTGTATGAGACTATAGCAGCATGAGGTTCTATAGCTATCACCCAGTCATGCAGCAGAGTATAATTATTTAGAATGCATTTTATTGATAATGGGCTGTGGCGGCGCACTTCTAAAGAAGGATAGCACAGATTCCGGGGCCCGAATTCACGAAACTTCTCTTTCGCAAGTAATTTTGCCATTGGCTGTTCGACTTCTATAATAATCTGTCCAGCATTATAATTGGCTAAATTTTCCCTTACGGTCACTGTTATCCCGGTTGTATGAATAGAGGCCCAGAAAAACAGAGGCCCGGTGCTTGTCTGATATACGTATGTCGCCTTTGTTTCGATATGCGCTGCCGTGCTTCATCATTACTAACCAGCTAGCCCACACTGTAAGAGAGTTTACCCCATTAAAGTTGTTTCACGGGGTCTATAACTAACACTCGTGCACCCTGGGAAAAAAAGCATCTTCACACACCGAAGCCCCCTTTCAATGGGGGTTTCGAGAAACCATACGTACGCATCCATGTCTAAATGATGCACACAACTACGGGTATTCAAGAACACGTCGACTGAGTATATTCCTTCGGAATTACGGGACCATGAAAGTGCACTGTGTAATCAAGAGGGGTAACAGTCGTCGCGTCAAAGAAAAATTAAGGATGTCCGGGTATCAAAGCCTTAGGATACGAATCAAGTACGAGTATCTTGCTTCGAATATCGCATCTAATATCAGAACAAAAGTACCCCTCAGTTAGAATACTTTGTTTAACGCATAATTGATCTATGAATATACGAGGATTAACTATCAACGCAAAGCACATTACTATCAGGAACACCCTGTCTAGGCTGCGTTGCTTGAAAACCTTGCTAAAACCTGCCTGAAAAGTTGACAAGTATTATATAAGTATTATCGATGAGTCGTTTTGCGTCATGTCCCGAAGCGCCTCCACGTACAGCAATATATAAATAAATACTGCAAATACCACGCACTGTGGGAATCGGTGTCGAGCGAAGCAGTCTACAGTGAAATTGCCTATGATGAATCGTTTGGCAATAAGTCAGCTGTTACGAGTATGGGATCAAGGTTTTTTTGTGCAGAGCGAACGTACTCACTCATCAGTATTCTTAACTTGGATTAACCAGGAACGTCGACAGCACCGTAGTGACTGAACGGTACCTCATGGTATACGATGTAACGTTGTTTGTTGTTTTGTTGTTGTTTTGTGGGGTTTAACGTCCCAAAACCAGTTCTGATTATGAGAGACGCCGTAGTGGAGGGCTCCGGAAATTTAGACCACCTGGGGTTCTTTAACGTGCACTGACATCGCACAGCACACGGGCCTCAACATTTCGCCTCCATCGAAATGCAGACGATGTAACGTTGGAACTCACGCTAGTCCAAAGCATAAAACTTGGGGCGCCACTCAAGGTTGCGGGTGCGATGCACGCAGCCACGGCGTTTCTTATGTCTATTTTAGTTGGTCCTTGGTTGACATTGGTTCTATAAGATTCAAGCACTTGTGGCGCATACTGTGGGCCGAGCACTGCTGGTCTGAGCCACACATGATTGCAGTGTCGTCAATCGTGACGTGGATGACGAGTATATATGGCTTTAGTGTTATAAAGATGAGCCGTTCATGTTTGTCATGCACTGATACGCTACCCCCAAATATTGGGGTGTATCAGGTGAACGAAACGGCCAGGAGAGCACCGAGACGTGGGCGGCTAGACAGACAGACAGACAGACAGACAGACAGACAGACAGACAGACAGACAGACAGACAGACAGGCATATAGATAGATAGATAGATAGATAGATAGATAGATAGATAGATAGATAGATAGATAGATAGATAGATAGATAGATAGATAGATACGGTCCAAGTGGCTCAAATTTGCCAAGAAACACTTCGCATTTAAAATGTGACGCCTACTCGCAAGTATGTTCTCAGCTCTGTTTCTACGCAGACATTACTCCTCGATCATTTCTGTCAAAACGCGTTGCACCACACCACGACTAAATTATTCGACTACACGATTTGGTTTGGGAGCGCTTCTTTCCGTAACATACATTACGGGATTAACGACGCCTATCCTCTTACAGCGTTTCCTTTAACGTTTCACCTGCCCCTCTCATTTAAGATTACAGCTTTCGCAACTCTGCGGCGCTTAATACACTCTCGAACGGCTTGCCCCAGCGGCAATTTCTTACGCTACTCTCGTCTCTTCAGGGCCTCCAGGGCCATTCTTCGTAGCAAAGGCTATGTCTTACCGAAAAAGAGCAACTGATTAACATCCAGGCGACATCTAGGAAACATCTCTTTTAGACCAGATTGCTATCTTCATTCCCAGATTTCACCGAAGCGAAAAAAAAAAAGGCAGAACGTACAGTACGTGTCGCTAATACACAACTCTTCGGGAACGTCGCGCACGCACCGGTCTAAAATGCCCGAGGTCCGGTAATGCCTTAGCAATTCCTTCCGCAACCCCGCAGGGGCTCTTTCTCAGACCTGAACCCAGGTGCCGTGTTTTACGGGCCGGTTTCTGCGAATGCGAAGAGCAGCATCCGCAAAGCTACGCACGAACTTCGCGTAACACGGTGGCAGTCATTAATTGGTCTTTGACATGCTTGCCGCGTCGTGTCCACCAGCGTAATAGCTGATAGGACAAAAAGTAATACCACTTGTTGAGCGAGCGAACGGGTTGGGATATTGCGATGCTGCACGGCAGGGGTTTTTGCCGTCAGGCCGGTTTTGTGCAGCTGCTGTGCTGCCGTGATTTCGCGTACTAGATATTCCGTATTACCTTGTGACTCGGATAATGCGTGTCTTATATGAGGCCGGCTGTGCAACAAATTACATGCGATAATTCAGGCGCGTGACCCGGGCCACCCACCACGATGCCGGCAGGCATGCCTGTTTCTACGGCAGCGGCTGGGAACGTGTTCTTGTCTACTTTTTTTTGCGACATAACTCCCCACCTTGAAGCGTTAGTGAAGAAACGCTTCACGCACGTAGATGCTGTTTTATAATGTTGGATGCTTTATTATATATTGCTTCCGCGGTTGACTATAGGAATATGTTGCACATTTTCGTAATTAATATATTATATTCTATGCATGCTATACTGGCACTGTGCTTGAATGTTGATGTGATTCACGCGTTTTGGGTACTTTCATTCCTTCCCGTTCTCTTGCTGATAACCGGCACACCAGTGTGACTGAATGCAATTTAATGAGTGAGGCTGTTTGCGGCGCGAGGTCGTATGTTCAAACCTTGACCGCGCTATTTCTCTCTTCAGCAGAAAGGGAATGGAAAGACGCCGTTCTCTATATTCCACAGCGCGTTACAACGTATCCGTAATGAACAAAATAATAAACCTTTTAAACAATGCATGAAGGAACCCTTCGCAACGACGTGCTTCACTGTAATGTGTTAAAATGTCCTGCCACAAAAGGCGATAAAACATATAGAAACTGTGCCATAAGAAAACTCTGCCTTTCACTGTTACATTCCGTTACTTACGGAAAAGACCACATCTTTTGAAGGTGAGGTTAGTAAATGGATGAATTTACGAACTTTTTACTAACTTTACCACCTTCGTAGTTGCCTTTTACCACAGCCACACGATTTTGGAAGCTATAGATAGCACTGCATTTAGATATGTTTCTTAGTGTTCGTAACTATGTTGCTAGTAAGTCACTCTTATGTCGCCAACGCCGTATGCTTTGTAGATGGCTGCACCTGAATAGCAACCGTGGTAGCTTATACAAGTTTCAGTTATAATTTCTTCACTATGTTTTAAAAACAGTTTTGTACGACGTCATGACACGCATACGTACAAAGAGTAAGAATCTGAATTGAGAATGCGCATTACTTCTCTAAATTCATGGCTCCTCACCGGTACAAGGTGTGCTACCCTAAACTAAGACCATATATATCCGTGAAGTTGCTGAACATTCTTAAGTGGCGTATACGCGACATCTGGTCTTGGACTGTCTAGGTATGTCTGCCTGTTTTCGCCATTCGTTTGTTGATGTCTCCATGCATATTCTTACTCGAGCGTATCATAGTGTTGTGCATTTAGCACAGCAAGTGTAACGGGGCCCCGCTGTCTGGCCTCTTTTTTTTCGCTTTTGTAATATAAGTGGCATGATATGGAAATTTGAAACAATAAGCGCAAACCAGATTGCCAAGACACTGGTAGTGAATATTGCCACGAACACTCGTGTAATTAGTACTTTAACTATTACACTGCAAATGCTAAGAAGGTATTTAACTGCAAATGCTAAGAAGGTATTGGTCTTTGGGACTAGTATATGCTCAGTAATTTCTCAGTGAATGTGCCTATACATCTCCCTCCCCCCCCCCCTTTTTTTTTCTTTAGAGTGCAAGGTCGTCATCTTCCATTTAAGAAAAAAAAAAAAGAAAAGGTCACACCCTACGCCTATTTTCGTAAAGCGCACCGTCTTTGAATCCACTGGAAAGAAGGATATTTTTCACTCGACAGACCTATCTCATTCAATCAAGCAATGCCAAACTTATACTATGCGTTCTCTCTTTCTTTATTAAGGCAGTGTTTGTTATGGGTGTCCTAATTAAGAGCGAGAGAAGGCTCAGTACATAGTATCAGTTTTGCGTAGCTTAATTAGATGAAATGGGTCTCTTACCGAAGTACTATACATTTTCCGTTTTCTAGCCATGCATTTCTTGCGCTGTGCACACTCGGAATCCAGGAAAGACGTACAAACTATTCTAGTTTGATTTTAAAGTTTTCATCGCCCAGAACTACATGCTAACCCCAGCGCAATGGGCGCTACTATGACGTATGAACACAGTCTCTTGAAAATCGCTGAAATCGCTGTCAGAGTCACTGGACGACCGTGAAATTATCGTTGTTTGCGTGCCCCACGTGTTACTGACCATACACTGTAAGCAAAAGTTGCCCGATATTTGAGTTTTTGCGGCTCATGAGCCTTAAAAACTCCCTTGTTTTCAAAATTACTACGTCTCGTTGAGGTAGAATGAGCATATGACATAGTTTTACTACGACCTGTTAGAAAGGTAGTAAAAAGATGTTATTGCCCTATTTTACCACGTAGGGGGTTTTGTGTCACGTGATAAAAAACCCCAGTCTAGAGTTTAAAGCCACGTGATCAAAAACTACGTACCACGTCACGTGGTAAAAAACTCCAAACTGCAGTGGCGCAGGGGTGGAGGCCGTGATAGGCCTCGAATGACTATTTAGGCCTAGCCACATGGTACGCGTTTGCAAGCAACTGTTCACACTAAACAAAAATAACCAGGAACGGGAGTAAACAGCTTGTCCTCTAGCGCACAACCTTTTCTGGGTTTTTTGTACTATACGTAACAGTCAAGGTAAAAATTTACTCTCACGCTAACCGAGTTTTTGAACGTAGAAACGGCAGTAATTATTTACCCCCCTGGAGGTTTTCAGCGAGTATACGCGGAGTAATTTTTTACTGATTAAACAATGTTTTCTCGGCTTTTTTTAGAGCTATTTTTAAAGCTCATTTGAGGTTTACTGTGCCTGGGTAAACATTAGGCTTACGCAAAAAGCAGACATCACTCAATTTATTGAGCAGTAAACGAGGACTCACCCTTCGAACTTATAACATTGGAAGCACGTTTTCACTCGTTGAGAGCGCAACAAGCACAGGCACAAGCGCGGGAGCAGAGATACTCAAAGTGCGCTTTCACTTGGCCGCCGTCCACAAAGACCGGCGCTAGGACAGCCAGCATCGCTTGAACTCAGCACAAAACCACGCCGCACTGGTAACACTCGGGGTAGTTCGCCGTGTCGTTGTCGTACTGGTTGACGATGCGGTCAGTCAGGAACGTTTGCGACCGTAGTTTCCGTGCTTTCCCAGAACTCGGCGGTGCCTTCGAAACGACGGTCACTTGGCATAGCTGCCGGAGATGTCACGGTATCACGTTCTAGTTGACGGACGCCGGTGTACGCGTATCGGCACGCGCCGATACGCGTACGCGCTGATCACACTCACGCCGTTCACACTCACGCCCCGAGACGTCGTGTCCCCTCTTCCGCGACCGACGCTTTTGACGAACAGTTGCTTGCAAACGCGCACCATGTGGCTAGGCCTAAACAGTCATTCGAGGGCTATCACGGCCTCCACCCCTGCGCCACGGCAGTTCGGAGTTTTTTACCATGTGACGAGGTACGTAGTTTTGATCACGTGGCTTTAAACTCTAGACTGGGGTTTTTTTATCACGTGACACATAACCCCCTACGTAGTAAAATAGGGCAATAGCGTCCTTTTACTACCTTTCTAACAGGTGGTAGTAAAACTATGTCATATGCTCCTTTTACCTCAACAAGACGTAGTAATTTTGAAAACAAGGGAGTTTTTAAGGCTCATGAGCCGCAAAAACCCAAATATCGGGCAACTTTTGCTTACAGTGTTCGTCAAAAGCGTCGGTCGCGGAAGAGGGCGTGTGAACGGCGTGAGTGTGATCAGCGCGTACGCGTATCGGCGCGTGCCGATACGCGTACACCGGCGTCCGTCAACTAGAACGTGATACCGTGACATCTCCGGCAGCTGTGCCTAGTGACCGTCGTTTCGAAGGCACCGCCGAGTTCTGGGAAAGCACGGAAACTACGGTCGCAAACGTTCCTGACTGACCGCATCGTCAACCAGTACGACAACGACACGGCGAACTACCCCGAGTGTTACTAGTGCGGCGTGGTTTTGTGCCGAGTTCGAGCGATGCTGGCTGTCCTAGCGCCGGTCTTTGTGGACGGCGGCCAAGTGAAAACGCACTTTCGAGTATCTCTGCTCCGGCGCTTGTGCCTGTGTTTGTTGGGCTCTCAACGAGTGAAAACGTGCTTCCAATGTTATAAGTTCGAAGGGTGAGTCCTCGTTTACTGCTCAATAAATTGAGTGATGTCTGCATTTTGCGTAAGCCTAGTGTTTGCCCAGCCCCAGTAAACCTCGATTGAGCTTTAAAAATAACTCTAAAAAAAGCCGAGAAAACATTGTTTAGGCACTAAAAATTACTCCGCGTATACTCGCTGAAAACCTCCAAGGGGGTAAATAATTACTACTGTCTCTACGTTCAAAAACTCGGTTAGCGTGAGAGTAAATTTTTACCATGACTGTTACTTAGTAAAAAAAACCCAGAAAAGGTAGTGCGCTAGAGGACAAGCTGTTTACTCCCGTTCCTGGTTATTTTTGTTTAGTGTGATAGCCGACAGAGTTGAAGCGACGCTATCGTGAATTACTGTCCCTTACGTGACTTAGATGTACGTCCGGCTGTGTTGACGCGTCACTATACAGGAAACCGTCCCCTCGATGTCGAAACTGAAAGTGGGCTTTCAAGACAGCCGTATTAAAAATATATTCATTGCGTTGCAAGGCAAGACGACACTCTTTTTGTGGTTCTCCACGCCAGTGCTTTTATTTACAGCAACAATACGAGAATTTCAGAAATTCGTGTCAGTACTCCTTTAAGTGAAAACTGCCTTTGTTATGAGTAATGCCGCTGGACAGAACATAGATAAAATTATTTACGTTATGAATTCTAAGCCTGTAATGTTCGCCGTCTAATGAAATCAGCTCAAATCAAAATGTGTTTTACTGACACGTAATTACAAGAACCCGTAAAAGTTACATGGACCAATAGTTGATAGTCGGCGTTGGTGTTGCCCACTCCTCTTCCACTCCCACTCCTCTTCCTCTGTGTCCTTGTTCAGCACGCCTCTTCTTTGCATTATGAATCCTTACTACTTGCTCAGGCCCCGCCACGGTGGTCTAGCGGCTACGGTACTCGGCTGCTGATCCGAGGGTCGCGGGATCGAATCCCGGCCGCGGCGGCTGCGTTTCGATGGAGGCGAAATGTTGAGGCCCGTGTGCTGTGCGATGTCAGTGCACGTTAAAGAACCCCAGGTGGTCGAAATTTCCGGAGACCTCCACTACGGCGTCTCTCATAATCAGAGGTGGTTTTGGGACGTTAAACCCCACAAATTAAATCAATAACTTGCTCAGATTTCTGTCCTTTTCACTAATGGCCTACGCGGCTATTAGCCGGTTCAACATAGAAAGTACCCAAAAATTTGCAACGCACACGATTGGTCATGAGACGATAAGTTTTATACATATGCAAGTTTTAATGATGGACATGTCTACGAAGAAAAAAGTGTCGCAATTTACAAGCCAAGACAAAGCGTTTACAAGCGAGGTTGAAATTAAGCGTGGTTATTATTTCTAGTATTCCAGGTCAGAGCTCTGCAGAATTCTAGGACGCGTATTCGTAAACCTGCATTACCGTTATCGGTTGTTTTCGTTATCGCGGCTGTGCCCTTATCATGCTCCATCAACATATCATTCCAGTATCTACAAACGATACTTGTGATAGTCTTTCTCATTACAATTTCAGTGCCCTTAACGCGCCTTAATGGCATGAATGCGATAGGGGATACAAGCGATAAGGATAAGGTAGGTTTATGAATGCGGGCCTAACAATAGTTCGCCGTAAACATTCTTACAGGGATGAAGGTTTAACATAAGGTGGCTTGGCTGACTGGTGTTTACACGCGGGAAGTTGAGCATGGTGCTGGGTATGTGGAAAGTTTTTTGTGCAGTATTCTGGGAACTAGACAAGCAAGCCAATAATTTCTTAGCGCCGTAAACGAGAGAATACGAAGTTCATCAAATAGAACGCCACTACGGTAATGAACAGGGGAGAATGTTATTAAGTGCGAACCACTTCTTGGCGAACTTGAGCTACTTAGACCCTATCTATCTATCTATCTATCTATCTATCTATCTATCTATCTATCTATCTATCTATCTATCTATCTATCTATCTATCTATCTATCTATCTATCTGTCGCAGTGGTAGCTCATGGTCGCAGTAACCAGGTCGACGTTCCTGGTTATAGACCACGTTGAGCATACACACACTTTGCAACAAGACCTTCTCCTGAGACTTCGCATAATGTCATACAATTCGTCGTAGGCAATTTCATCGCTTAGTTCTTCGCATGAAGCAATTCCCACGATGCGCGGGATCTGCAGGATATTTATTCTATGAGCGCTCCTTTGTAAACGCAGTGCAGGCATTGAATAAGTTTTGTATGAATTAGCCCCATGTTTCGCAGCAATAACCGAGATGCGTACGAGATAAGGAAAAGTGTATGCAACCAAGAATGAGGAAACATCGCCGGTAGCGGGCCAGTGCATAACAGCCAGTTTTCTACACAAAGTGTACGTACATTTCTTTTTACTTCGAATTTAATTCACTGCGTGCAATAGTTCATAGTTTCGCATTATGTAATTTTTTTGTTTTAGATGCGGAGCATCTCTTGCTCGCGGGTATGTCACGCGTCCGGCGTCCGCAGTCACACTACGCATGCGCCACTCTCCTCTCTCTTCCCTCTCTCCAACAGCTGCTGCAATAAATAAAGCGGGTAAAGAGCGCGCCGCGCTTCGCTTCAGTAGTATGTCCTCCTCCTCCGATGAAAGAAGTTGGTGGTGTGTGATGGAAGCAACAGCTCCGTGAGCGAGTGGGTTGACGCAAGTACGCATGAGCATCAACCCACACTCTGAAAACGGTCACGCGATGCGTGGTAACGGACCAAGTTAACAACGTAATAACACGCAAGGTTCACCGCAAAGCTAACACCGAAAACACTGCAAACCTGTAAACACCGCCGTTAAATGCACCGTTGAAACTCCCAGCGATGCTGCGCATCACCCCTTGGTCCCCTTCGGGGAAATGGTGTAATTTTTCTATGTATTTTTTCATTTCCATCTTACGAAAACCATGTTTATGCGCCTCCCAACGGATAGCAGGTACCTTAGGTTCAATATAGATATGCGCCGGGCAGGTTATACTGTAGAAAAGTTAAAAAAAGAAGGAAAACAAAGAAGAACACGACCTCCTGAACGTGCTTTTAGCGACAGTTTAAATTGAGCAAGACGCTGGTTATGAGCATTGTCGCTGGATAAAAGCGTGCGCCGTGTGCACTTTTCATCAGTGGCTGTGTTATGAGAAACGACAGCGCGAGCAGCCAGAAATTTGGGCCTAGCATCATGTTCTTTAGCGCGTGCCATGAAGCGTTTCATGTTCAGCGTACAACTGGCTTAGTTTGATGATGAATTTGCCTGCTGTTACTTCTTTGTAGAATGAATTGAAGCATGCGTATTATGATGTCTCTATTTATTTCCTTTTCTGATCACTTCTGTAATTGATTCGCCAGTTACACTGGGCAGTTAACTGGACCAATCAAAACAGGTTACTACTGCTGTAATCGGTCCGTTTACTAGCCAGCCAGGCTATCGACGGACCACACTAGTTTTGTGAAGTTTCTGCATTGTGTGATCAAAGCGGCAATTGAAGGAAAAATTGAACTTCTCCATGCATGCGCCGCGACAGCTACGCGACAAAAAAATGACCTATGAACTTCCTCAAAAGGGAGTCGAACCCGTCTTCGTGCGACACAGCATACACAATCTTTCAGCATTTGAAGTGGCGCGCCAGAGTACACCGCGTATCTTCCAGTTACTGACCCTCGCTCGTCAAGCATCACCTGGCCGCCGGCGGCACACAAGTTACGCGTGCTCGTAACTCGGGACGCTCGTTTCCAGGTGGTGTGGGAAAACGTCGTCGTGTTCGGCCCGTTCTCCAGATGGCGCCCGGCGAGCTAGCGACGATGCCGTGCAGCGTTCCTGTTCCGTACTAACTGCGGTCCGCTCCACCTCGGGGTACTCGGGGTGGCGGTGGGGTGGAAGGGAGGGCGCGGGGGGAGAAGAGGCGTGTGGCAGAGTCATCCCCTCCCCCCCCCCCTCATCCCCCTGCCCCCTTCCCCCCCTCAAAAAAGATAAGTGAAAGAGAAATAAGGCATCGCACGATGATGGCGGGGTCTTGGCGGCGCGAGAGGTGGCTGGCAGCCGGGCGACGCACCTGACAGCCAGGTGCGGCGTCGGACAAGCCGCCGCCTTCGCAGGTGCCGCACAGCACGTGCAAACACGCACGCACGTATCCGTAAATGCATGCCCCCCTTGCGACGGCATCGGAAATTGGACACGCGGTTTCCCAGGCTATCCGCCACAACAGTTTGAGCTCGGCATCTGTAAACGTTGCGTCATCACGCGTCGCCGTAATTCTGTTCTCACGGATCGGCCGCGTCTGAAGGGAGGACCATATGCTGCTCTGAAACCAGGGTATTCCCGCAAATGTTCAATTTGACCGTTTGCTCAAATGTTATGCGCGCGCGTGAGCAAGTTCGTTTTCCAAGGAAAATAACCTCGGCCACAGACTAGTGGAAGGGATTGATTGAATGATTGATTGATTGTGGTTTGGTTAGGAAAGGACACTAATTTCTGCAGCCCATGTAGGGAGCACGGCTAAGCATCCGTGGGGGCGTAGGGGAAAGGGAGTCAAAGAGATCCATTCATATCGTTCAGCAACCGTCCCTGCCTTTCCTTCCTTTCGCCTCTGCGCCTCTCTGCCGCAGAACTCACATGTGAGACGTCACGGGCCTTAGAAAACTGCTGAGAATCTTTCGTGGTGGTCGGGCACTTTCGCTGGAATGTGCAGGTGTGAACGCGCCTAGAGCAGGAAAGCAATCTGAGAAGGAGAAGTTTTGCTTGGATAACGTCTTGCGGGAAAGCGACTTACAGAACTTCGCCTTCATATTTTATTTATTGAAAATGTTCTACAGGATCAATGAAGGGTGTCGAGTAAGGGGGGCAACAGTAATTATACAAGTCAGGAAAAGAAAGGTAACCAAAGAAATATTATATATCGGAACGCGCAAATAACACAGATATTGCGAACATTACAAACTTGAAGCAAATATAACAAATGGCACAAAAAACAATCACAGCCCAAGCACTCCGTACAGATGGTTAACCAGCGAAGCCGAAACGTGCGGGCCTGGTGTTTAGCAGTGGGTTAATCGTAACGGTGTATTGAAGCCTTCCTCAATATTATAGCTCCAATTCACGCTCTGAAGGTGGTTGGACAGCGGAGCTGTAATCTACACCCACAACTATTACCCATTGCTGCGTCGCTTGAATTTCACACTCATTTTAACGGAGTGCATACACTCAGCGTCTTGTGCGAGAGCTGATTTGTACAGCGTAAGCTGTTATGAGATCACAACAATGGCCGTTTTTGGCGCCGTAGTTATCCGTAACCGGCGGCAGCGTCGGCCCGTCATCATTATTACGAAGCGCTGCCTCGTGAAGCAGTTTTGTTGTATGGTGCCGTGCGTCACGCGAAAGGCGATGTGCGCCCGACAGCAACCTGACTTGGCTCTTCCATATACCTGATGGCGTCTCCTCGCAAGGTGCGGACCGCTGCTGAAGAAATGAACGCAGAGGTACGCGCGCGGCTGCAGCAAGGCAACGTCAGGCACAACAGACCGCTGCACAGAGGGAAGTCCAGACCGCAGAGTTATGGCACAGGGGATACCCACAGTTATGTTTTCCTTGTTCGTTTTCTCCTTGATGTGGATTGAAGTCCCGTCAAGGAGATGATCGACGTCGATGAAGCAGGAGGCAGGTTGGAGGTAATGAACTTGAAGGTATATTGCAGCAAATATTTACAGTCATCTGTACATCTTGCCGAAGCACACTGATGATAACATAGACATCAACAGCGTCTTACTCTTCTACTTAACTTTTCTTAAGTTAGAGCCTAGAACACTGTTACTACATACAACGAACTTAGTCTCACTGTTCGACCACCGAGTGGTTACGGCCCAGACAGAAGTTGCATCGTACGGAGTCTTACTGATCGATCAGTTAAGTGATTACAGCCTAGACTGAAGGGAAACGAATCCCGTCCAGTCTTTAGTACCTTGCGGTAACAAAGAAAAAGGGGAGGTGGCCACTGCTGGTCCGCCTCAACCTTCTGTTATCCAATCTGTTTACCCTCAGATTAAGCCACTCCCTAGTGGGCTGTCCCTAATCCCGACAGCAGCGTCTTTGCAGTTTAAACAGGCATTTTGGCATTCTTTCCCATCATGGCTCTCCCTCTCCTTATCCCACGCTCTCCGATATTCTCACAATCGAAATATCGGTATCGTAGCAGCCCTGCGGCATTCGGGCCATCTCCCACGCTCATCCAGTCGAACCCTTTCGTTCCAGGAAACACAGCGTGTCTTCGCCTTTCCCGAAGTTCGGACAGTGCACTGGCTGCGACTCAACGCTTCGTTCCAGTCGGCGCGCCGAAAGCGCATGCTGGTCGTTAAAGAATTGGTTGGGCCAAGCGCATTGTCGCTTCAAGCGAGGGCGCACTTCTCATGCATTGTCCTCCTACGCGTCCGAGCTGCTCTTCCCCGAAACGGCCACTAAGAGGACAAGTACGGTCGCGCAGCCGCGACCCCCCCGAGCGACGTTCAGCGAAAGGGAAGGGTCTCGTACCAGGAACCCCTGGGGGCCAGCGTGGGAGACCAGCCGCTCAATGGGAGTAGTTTGCTTTCCATTGATAATTGCTGTCCAAGAACATGCAGAGAGAGAGCCGAGAAAGAAGCTTTGTATAGCGTACGGTGCTACGCCGTTCCTCCTGCACGATCGCCTTATGAGCGGCAACATAACACGTCCCCCCTTAAGAGTACGCTGGGCTGTTCTACGCTCAGTGGTACGATAAATCACTGCCGCGATTAGGTCACTGGACTTTCTAAGCATACAACAGTATACACAAACATCAAACACCATTGCGAGACAACACGACAGGAGAATACAACAAACGAAAACAAATACATGCTAAACGATCAAGCACACCATTGCTGCTTCAAGCAGTAAGATCACTAGTGTCTGTTTCTTGGATTGTCAATCACACAGTCCACAATATACAGCAGCGAGTGGGCAGGAACATTCACGTCCCCCCCTCAGTTGGCATGGCACTGTTATTCTGATGGCTTCCACAAACTATTCTGGAGCCTCGATAATGCATCCGCATTCCCGTTACATATACCCTTCCGATGTTGTACCGAGACATGATATCGCTGTAAAGCCAGCGCCCATCTTGTCAATTTCGCCCCGTGCGGAGTAGAAGTTGTAAGGTACGACAGCGGATTGTGATCGGAAACGACGTTTACTATGGCACCGAAAAGCCAGTAGTCAAACTTCTTTAAGGCCCATATTATTGCGAACGCTTCCCTCTCAATTGTCGACCAACGCATCTGGGTCGGTGAGAAGCGGTGGCTTGCAAAGGCGATAGGCCTCTCTTCCCCATCGGCTGACATTTGCGCCAAACATGCTCCCGCCGCCGTAGCTGAGGCGTCTGTGAAAAGCCAGTAGGGCTGAGATGGCTCTGGGGTGTTTAGCGCCACGGCCTCGCACAAAGATTGTTTGAGCATCTCAAATGCTGCCTGAGCTTCCTCCGGCCCGGGTAACTTATTAGGTACCGCTTTTTTTTGTTAACAGCATGAGCGGGCTCGTCACCTCTGCATATCCTCGGACGTACTCGCGATAGTAACCGCACAGTCCTAACAGGCTGCGTAGTTCCTTTTTGGTGCGCGGTGGTACCAGGTTCTTAATCGCTGCTATTTTTTCAGGGTCTGGTGCGTGTGTCCCTGAACCGACAATATGCCCCAGGTAATGTATATGGGATCGCGCAATCTGACACTTCTCCGGACTGGCTTTCAGTCCCGCCTTCTCTAAGACATTAAGAATAATGTCGAGATGCTTTAAGTGCTCCTCCCAAGTGCTTGAAAAAATGGCAATATCATCAAGGTATGCCGTGGCATACATTTGATGTTGCGACAAGAGTTTATTCACCATTCTTTGAAAGGTTGCCGCGGAATTTTTTAGCCCGAAAGGCATCACTTTCCATGCGTACTGACCCTCGTGCGTTACAAACGCGGTGAATTTCTGACTCTTCTCTTCCATCGGTACCTGCCAGTACCCGCGCCTAAGGTCCACTACCGTAATGAACTGCGCTCTGCCTACTCGGAAAATCAATTCCTGAGGATTCATCATAGGGAACGCATCCGCTTTGGTGACGGCATTTAACGCCCTGTAATCCACACACATGCGGATAGTCCCATCCTTTTTTCCGACGCATACTACCGGGTGTGCAAACTCACTCTCCGTGGGGTAGATCAACTTCCAAGCCAAAAGTTCGTCAACTTGCCGGCTGACTTCCTTCTTTAATAGTTCCGGCACCCGATAAGGAAACACCTTTTTTGGCTGGTGGCCCGGTTCTATTTCTATCCTATGTTCGTCTACCTTCGCTATACCCGGGGTGCCGTCAAAGAGTGTGTAATGTCTTTGGAACACGGCCTGTATTTCCGCCTGCGCGTCAGCATCAAGGTGAGCAACCTTCTCGCTCGTTAGCACTAGCTCTTCCCGCTTTATAGTGGTTGGTTGTGGAGTATATTCCACCTCCCCAAAATCATGGTCCTCATCGAAGACTACCCCAATATGACTGACCCTTGTATAGTAAGGTCGAATGTTGTTGGCGTGGACACTTTTCACCTTTCCCTCAGATGTTTCAACGCGGTAAGAGTGTTCGCGCTCACGTCCAACGACTGTGAATGGGCCTAGCCATTTAGGTGACATCTTACAATTCCGATCATTGTCGAAAACCACAACCTGGTCGCCAACGTTAAAAGCTTTGAGCCTGGTGCTGCGATTATAGGCACTGGCGTAACTCTCCTGATGAGTTGCACTAGTTAGCTCAGCAATATTAGCGGCCGTCTCGAGCTGCTCCTTAAGTTGCTGTAAATACTTAGCGGGGCTTTCTCTAAATGTTGTGGGCACCGGCATTTCTCCCGTCCACGTCCTCTGCAATATTAGAAGCGGTCCCGTGGGATTCCTTCCATACAATAGACGAAACGGAGCTACTCCGGTTACCTCATGGGGAACTTCCCGATAAGCCCATAAAACCATTGGGATCAATTTGTCCCAATTCTTAGAGTCTCTCTGAATGACATGATACAACATGTTTTTCAGTACTCGGTTCCACCTCTCTACAACTCCATTACTCTCTGGGTGTTCTGGGGTTGAGAACCTTGGCGTGCAACCTAATTTCTCCATCATCGTTTGCGTGAGCTGAGATTTGAAATTAGTGCCCTGATCGGAGCAGATCATCTCCGGAACGCCTGTGCGACTGAATATCTCAATCAGTGCATCGCAAGTCGCCTTAGCGGTCAAAGAGCGCAGTGGAACCACCTCCGGCCACCTCGTGCACAGGTCCACTAAGCACAGCGCGTACTTATGCCCTCTCGCTGACGGTGTGTCGAGGGGTCCGATCACATCTACATTGACAACTTGGAAAGGGTGCTCGGGTCTAGTGAGCGGAGTTATAGGCACTTTATCTGTGCGACGCCTGTCTGACCGAATTTGACATTCATGGCACGAACGACAATGCTCTAATATCTCCTTCGCCATACCTGGCCAAAAAAAATTATACCTAATGCGAGCTCTTGTTTTCTTTGGCCCCATGTGCCCCCCGCATAGCGACTCATGGGCTAAGTGCATCACCTCAGTGCGCTTATCTTTGGGGACAACTAGCTGACTCACTCGAGTGCCTGCTATTGAGTCGCAGTGATATAACAGTCCGTCTGAAATGAACATGCCGGATTTCCCACTACGCGCATCTTCCCAACATTTCTTTAGCGTAGTGTCACCCAACTGCACTTTGCGGAACTCTTCTCTCTGGCCTAATGATGCCTCCCTTTCTTCATCAATTTGCGCATCTTCGCCGGAAACGTCTTTCATCTCCAGAGTAAGATTGCATGCCACGACCTTTGGTTTCTCTACTGCTTGTTCTGCCTCGGGAGCAGGCTCGGCCGGTGCTCGACAGGGTGCCAGAGGGCTGCTGGCCTTCGACAAAAGTTTCCAATCTTCCTCGGTCAACAAACAATCTGTGCCCTCGACGAGCTCATCAGTTAACGCGCAGAGTAGGTCGACGCTCTGAGGCTCCGTAACCTCTCGCGGGCTATTTAATTTGACCGGCAACGTAGCTAGCCTTGCCTCGATAGTTTTACCAAAAGCAGACACCAATCTCACCTTGCCAGACGGCTCTATAAGCAGACTCTCCCGAAAGACAGTTATTTCACTCCCTGTATCCAAAATTGCATCTGCGGATATACCTGCACATGATACGGGAATTAACTGCAGTTTATTTGTGCCTTCACCCTCGTGTTTTAGAGACTTCACCTTTGCGCCAAGTACTCCATCAGGTATTTCAGTTTCCGTCTCGTCGGATAACGTTACCTTTTGGACCTTCCGCTTTGGCTCGGTAGCCTTCTTCGGGTTGCTCTCCTTATCACTAGACTTCGGGCACTCTTTAGCGAAATGGCCTGAGCCGTGACATAAGTGGCACTTCAGAGCCCCTTTCTCTACTCGTGTCGCCCTTCTGCCCCATTTCTACAGTTAGTTGCTTTGAAGCACGCCCTTTTCCTTTCGCTTGTTCGAAAGTTTGCAGCACTTTAGCGATCTCAGTTGGCCTAAGCCATCCCTCGCCTTCTCTTAGTCTCACATACTCAAGACCCTCCGTGCTAAGGCCCGATTTTATGCGATCAGCAACCATGAGTTCTGCCATCACTTCTACCGTGTCGGCCTCTCTCACTTGGAGGTAGTAGGAGAAATAAGTTTTCACACGGGACGCGAACTGCGCCCACGTCTCTTCCTTCCGCTTTACCGCTCTGTCGAACCTCTGCAGATACTCTGCCGGAGAAAGCTTCAGTTCCGTCAGTACTGCTGCTTTAACTGCCTCGTAATCTGCACTCTCTTCAGAGTTGAGGTTACGCAGTACGTAACGAACTCGTTCAGTTAGTGCTGGTATAACCAAATGCACGCGACTCTCATACGGTACTTGGTAAGTAGCAAATAGCTTTTCTACCTCCTCAAACCATAATGGCACATCCGCGTCACTCGGCAGGCGGAACCCTTTCAGCACTTTTGCACATTGCTGGACAGAATCGAAACACCGTCGCCCCCGATCGCCCGTATCCGACCCAGAGTTGGACAACGTGCCATTGAGACGTTCCGCGTTCATTCTAGTTTGCAATAGCTTTTCGTACTCAATCTGGAGATTGAGCTTTTGAATTTCAAGTTCGAGCGTTCTCGTTTCACTTGAATTCGGCAAAACCTGAGATGCCTGTTGCATCGATTCTTGCCTCTGAGTAGGCACTCTCGCCTCATTTGACTGATCAGAATTTAGAATACCATGATTTGATGGCTCTCGACTCCGATCCATTGCTACCGCACTCGCACCTTCATCTCCATTAGACTCCATTGTTTCAGCACCCCCGCGTGTTCTCACCATGTGCTCTCCACATAAACTGCCATGCCAACTAGAGAAAAACGCAAGAAATCCTGCTCACCCTTTGCTGTATGCACTGTCGTTCCTGGATCTCTTCCACGGTGCCGGAGTTGGCTGCTGTGGGATCGTCTCGACGTTGCCGCTGGTGGCTGACGGATGCCTTGCCCCTCGGTCTCCTCGGCACTGGTCCAGTGTATGTTGCTGTAGAGCTTCGCCGATCCCTGTCCGACTGCGCCAGTTATGTTTTCCTTGTTCGTTTTCTCCTTGATGTGGATTGAAGTCCCGTCAAGGAGATGATCGACGTCGATGAAGCAGGAGGCAGGTTGGAGGTAATGAACTTGAAGGTATATTGCAGCAAATATTTACAGTCATCTGTACATCTTGCCGAAGCACACTGATGATAACATAGACATCAACAGCGTCTTACTCTTCTACTTAACTTTTCTTAAGTTAGAGCCTAGAACACTGTTACTACATACAACGAACTTAGTCTCACTGTTCGACCACCGAGTGGTTACGGCCCAGACAGAAGTTGCATCGTACGGAGTCTTACTGATCGATCAGTTAAGTGATTACAGCCTAGACTGAAGGGAAACGAATCCCGTCCAGTCTTTAGTACCTTGCGGTAACAAAGAAAAAGGGGAGGTGGCCACTGCTGGTCCGCCTCAACCTTCTGTTATCCAATCTGTTTACCCTCAGATTAAGCCACTCCCTAGTGGGCTGTCCCTAATCCCGACAGCAGCGTCTTTGCAGTTTAAACAGGCATTTTGGCATTCTTTCCCATCATGGCTCTCCCTCTCCTTATCCCACGCTCTCCGATATTCTCACAATCGAAATATCGGTATCGTAGCAGCCCTGCGGCATTCGGGCCATCTCCCACGCTCATCCAGTCGAACCCTTTCGTTCCAGGAAACACAGCGTGTCTTCGCCTTTCCCGAAGTTCGGACAGTGCACTGGCTGCGACTCAACGCTTCGTTCCAGTCGGCGCGCCGAAAGCGCATGCTGGTCGTTAAAGAATTGGTTGGGCCAAGCGCATTGTCGCTTCAAGCGAGGGCGCACTTCTCATGCATTGTCCTCCTACGCGTCCGAGCTGCTCTTCCCCGAAACGGCCACTAAGAGGACAAGTACGGTCAGCGAAAGGGAAGGGTCTCGTACCAGGAACCCCTGGGGGCCAGCGTGGGAGACCAGCCGCTCAATGGGAGTAGTTTGCTTTCCATTGATAATTGCTGTCCAAGAACATGCAGAGAGAGAGCCGAGAAAGAAGCTTTGTATAGCGTACGGTGCTACGCCGTTCCTCCTGCACGATCGCCTTATGAGCGGCAACATAACACCCACCACCTGTACTTGCACTAGTTTCCCCAAGCGTTTACACTGGCTTCTAAGAAGGTCGCTCCTCCAGCTCACGCTGTCACTGTCCTGCGATTCCTCGCACGCCTGGCTCGGTAGGCGTGCGAGGAAACGCGATAGGCGTCGGCAGAAGCAGATGATGATCCAGTTAAGGGCGCTAATTTCTGCAGCCAGTGTCAGGAGCACAGTTAGGCGTCCGTGGGGGTTGGGGAAATGGAGTGAAAGAGATAGAAAGGAAAGAAAAAATTCACAGCATATCCACGGAGTGAATGATGATGAGTGGGCGAAGCTCCGGATGTTCATCGTAGATCGTGCCGAGTTCCGGATTAATTAACGCGCGCGCTACGAATCCTTATGGTTCGACTACGCACAAGTGAAATCTTCCACCGGCACTTCATTGCAAGTCAAGATCCAGTCCCTATATATATATATATATATATATATATATATATATATATATATATATATATATATATATATATATATATACTCTGAAGAAAGGTTCTCTGGGCTTGGTTTTCCGACGAAGGCCGGTCCCGCGGCCGAAACGTCAAAAATATACTGCTTCTTCACCACGTCTGACTTTTTCTTCGTATATATATATATATATATATATATATATATATATATATATATATATATATATATATATATATATATATATATATATTGTTGGCCGGTGAACGGCTCTCCAGCGCGAGCAGTCGGTATTTTTCAATCAAGGAACTCGCTAGAAGACGCTGCCTGCGCCAACGTTGTCTCTCGCGGGTGAGGGCGCGTTCTCTTTCTTTGCGAGCTCGTAGAGCGTTCATCGAAGAAAGAGCTTTTCCATAGTCAACGCGCGCTTTTCGCTCTCTTTCTCTCACAAGACAGCAGATGGAAGAGTGAGAGAGCTCGCGCGCCGGGAGGCACGCGCCGAGGGCGAGCGCGAGCCTCCCGGCGGCGCGAGGTGGCTACATACATACTACTACTACTACTACTGCTACAGAGGAGGGAACGACCCACACCCTAAGGAGCCTCGCCCCTAAATTGTGGCTACCTGGTTTTCTTTAATGTGCAAATCTTCATCGCATTGGTCTAAGGCCTCGAACTTCGTTTTTTAAGGTTTCTTTAAATCCTTCCTTGTTTGCGTTGATTACCTCTGGTTTGCCTTTTTTCTAGTAACTAACTTGGTTCTTACCTTCTTTAGGTTAAGTACAATCTTTGTTCTTACTAGTCTGTGATCGCTACATTTTATGTTGCCTACTCAGTGTCTTGAATTATGCCTCGCAGGCGATGTCTACAATTGAACCCTGGCCCTCAGCGTACAGCGGCTGCAGAACATCTGACCACGGCAGCGGTCAGCCCTGTGAAGCAGCGGAAGGTGCTAATAATCACTGGATCCGGACAGGGCGCCACTGAGCTAAATCCTGGAACGTTGGACGCAAGATCCCTCTCGAGCGAAGGTATAGCTAGCGGAGCTACTCGAGGAGCTAGAAGGCGTTATGTGGGACATCATTGGCCTTAGCGAAGTTGTGAGAGCAGGTAAGCTTACACAGTATTAAACAACAGATATGTCCTCTAGTATAGAGGGTTGCCAGAAAAGAGAGTTTATGGTGTCGGGTTCCCAATTCGCAAAGATATAGCGGGCAACGTAGAAGAATTCTACAGCATTGATGAAAGGGTAGCGTGCGCCGTCACAAATCTAAATAAGCGATATAAACTTAACATAATCCAAGGATATGCGCCAACAGCGAGCTACGAAGACGAGCAAATAGAACAGTTGAATTCTACGAGGATATCGAATTAGCATTAAAAAGAATAAGGACACAATACACAATAGTCATCGGGGATCTCAACGCAAAAGTAGGAAGATAGAAAGCGGAGAACAAGTGATTGGCAACTACGGTGTCGATCATAGGAATAACCGTGGAGAGATGCCAGTACAGTTTGCAGAAAAAAACCGACTCCGAATAATGAATACGCTCTTAAAGAAGCATAACAGCAACTGGACATGGAAAAGCCCTATCGGAGAAAAGAAAAATGAAATTGACTTTATAATGTGCGAGCAACCAGGAAAAATTCAAGTGTATTTACATACAAACTGATATTTCGGGTAGGTTGCGAACTCTTCCCCTCCCGAAGTAATTTTATAGTCAGCGACCGCATTTGCTCGAGAAACGTAGCTGAGACCTTTTCCTGACTCCCATTTTAAAGGGACCGACAGCCAATTTTTAATCTACCTGTCTTTGTAATTCTAATAGAAAGCTTACCGGTTGGAGTCTTCGATCATGCAATTGCAACGGGCAAAACGCCGCTAAAAATTTTTTATCAGAATATTTTGCCTATGCAGTCTTTTACGCAACACATTCCGCAGACTGGCTAACGGTTGAATTTGTGCAGGCTCTGCCGCGACAGAGCGCATGCGCGCAACGCCTGGGAGACGCCTGGGATTTTAAGCCCCAGTTAGGTCGTATCAACAGCAGCAGGAAACAGACTGCAGCAATTTGAAGACTCCATAACGCAGCACCAAGACTTCAATTCACCACCAGGCTACGCCACGCTTAAGTCGCGGTGATTTTCAAGCTCATTTAAAAGATAAAAACCCTATTCAAATCGCGAATGAGTGCTCGATGCCATCACTATAATTCAGGTTTCTTCCAAATGCACAAACGTTCGTTCGTTCACACGTTCTGGCCAGTTGGCGGTTATTTTAAGCTTTGAACACATGCCCACAAGAACCTGGCCTACTACACAAGCATCGTTATAGTTAAGTGACTTTCTAGTAGTGTCAAACGCACTAATCAACACTAAGTACTACTGTTTTTTTGGTGCCGACGTCCCCTGTTAAGCTTTAGATATCAGACTTCCAATACCCTGCCCCCCCCCCCCCCCCTCCCCACACTCGGAAAAATCCCCTATGCGCTTCTGACCTTAGTATCCCGGTAATAGCAAAGGACCCTCGAATTGTTGGCGTAAATCTTCAAGTGTGAAAGCGTGCTGGCAGAGTTAGCGTTAAGCGCCTTCTCCTTTCGCATTGCATCACCTCGAGAGGCAGAGAAGATGACTGGTTTGCGCGAACGCCCTTGACTGATGCAGTCGCGTCCTCGTCTTTTTGGTTATTCCCATTGTTCCTCTCTCTCCCATCTTTTTATTCCCCCTTCCCATTCTCCCAGTGTAGAGTAGCCAACCGGACGAATTTATGGTTAACCTCCCTTCCTTTCTGTTTTTCCCCTTCCTTCCTCCCTCCTTTACTTCCTTCCTTCCTTCCTTCCTTCGAGAGGCACACAAGCTCCGACGCTGGCTCCGTGCATCCCTGTTTCGGAACCCATCACATCATGAGCTCGCGAGCCGATGCAGCGACTACTTTACGCCGATTTATATATACGAGGAATGCGCTAATACGTCCGCGCGTTGTTGTTTTCGTACGCCGTAAAGACTCTCGTGTGGTCTTTACGATCAGAGTGCCCGCGCTCTACGGTGACTTACCACTACGTGTAAGATGCGCCACGCATCTTACACGTAGGTCCCAGTACATCTTCGCTTTCAGTCAGTGCGTCTTCTTTTCGACCTTTGCTCTCACGTCCTGTTTGTTGCTGTGTCACTTGTGAGAAAGAAACGGAAAGGAAACATACGAGACCGTCCCGATGTAGCTTAGCCAGAAGCTACTACCAACAAAGTATCCGCGGATTAAGCACACACTGGTCAGGGCTCGGAATTGCTGGCAGGTGCTGGACGGTGGAGAAAGGGAATCGGGAGCGCGAACACGAGTTCTTTTCATTCAGTTTGTCTCTCTCTCTTTTTTTTTTTCTTTTTGCTCGCATGCGGCGGACCTGACAGCTGGCAAACACCGTGGGAAGCGGACCTCCAAGGTAAGAACGCGACTCCCGCTAACCACTCGCTGCGTAGCTGTCGCCGGAGTGAAAGCAGATGGCGGCTGCAGAGGAGATACGACTGCGAGCAACAGACTGTGAGCGTGCCGGCATCCGTGGCATGCGACGCTGTGCGGAACTGATGCGCGGTCAAGGAGGCGATTCAGAGCGCTGCGTACTGGAACAATCTCTGCCCCCTACTTCTCCAACCTTTAGGAAATAATTAGCTAAAATATTTCCTGCGTGTACTGTCTGTCGGCTCTGCCCTCGAAGCCCAATGAGGCTTTGGCAGGCCAATTTTGTGTTGCTTTGATGTTCTTTCAAGGCATTAATAAATTATTATTATTATTATTATTATTATTATTATTATTATTATTATTATTATTATTATTATTATAAGTTTGTTACCTTGGCGTCTTTTAGTCTATTGTTTTCACCCCTGTAATTTATGTGTATGAAGTGCTTTCCCAGCGACACCGTTTCGACGTGGACTGTGGACACTGGGCCTCGACATGTCGACTTGCGGGTGCTGACATTAGAGAATTTTAGCTTGTCCGGCTTTGCGTAGAGCGGAATACTGGGTGTAAACAGCGCATGCGCAAACATGGCCGCCCACCCGGAGCATACGCCTTCCGCTTCGACTCTTTCGAGTGGTAGTCGAGCGCTCTGTAGCCCTAGAATTACTAACTGGCGGTTGCATCCGCTTTAGCTTCGTATCATGAAGCTTCGATAGTAAAGAATCCGTGACAATGCGGCACCCCTTCTGAGCGCGACACTGAAATTGTCGAGACTGTAGGCTTAGCGAGGGGCTGCCAGAATCTCGGAGGACATACACCACGCGGTTTTGCATGGTCTATTTATCACCCGTAGCTGGCCCCACTTGACTGTGACAAACAACGCTCGTCAGTGCTGCTCACTTCAAGTAAAGTTGCGGCCTGGTGCATCGTACGGGTGTACTGTAAAGCAGAACAGTTTAATGGAGTTACACAAGCATGCGATCGAACAACACACTCAATCATCTCATAGAAAGTTTTGTGTTGTAGGAATCGCACAGATGCGCCCTAAAATTACAGTAAGGTCCAGGATCGTAGCCAGGGCTTCTTTCGTGGGGTGGGGGCACTTGCTTAAGGCCTTGAATGTTTGCGAAAAACATCCATTTTCATTATTTATTTTCGGCAAAAATTGCAGTGTGTGCATTAAGTGAGTTTTTTAAGGTCAACGTTATTTATAGGCTTAAATTGTATATTAGCACTACACGATGTTATTGACACTGCATGTACCCCCAACTAAAACTTCGAGAGGTGCCTGGGCCCCTAGACCCCCCCTCCATCCCTATTTTCTCTCTAAGGGCTTCGTATACGCTCCAATCTGCATGAGTTACACGGGTATTTCCTAAACAAAATTTGTCTAACGAGCGCTTGTGTACACCGGTGATATTTTTCAATAAATATTCTTGGATATTTTCTGGAAGGTGAAACAGCACGGTCGTGAAAGAACAGTATGGTTTTCGCTATGACAGATCTACGGGATCGTTTCTAATAAGCGTCAAGGAATACATTTTAGACAACATTGAAGATAGGCAATACACGCTAGGGATATTTCTGGAATCGGGAAATGCATTCGATAGTTCACAACATGACCAGCTTATTCGAAAACTTCCTCACTATGGCATTCTTGATACAACATTGGCATTCTTGATACAACATTAAAACTGATACAAAGTTGTCTCTCACATTTAAAACAGTATACTATAGTGAATAATAAACAATCGCAAACCGAAATCAACAAATGTGGTGTACCACAAAGATCTATCCTCGGCCATGTTCTCGTTTTGTTGCTTCATAAATGACATTGTGAATATTGAGGGAAACGACAAAATGATGCTTTATGCCGATGATACGAATGTCTTTTTTTCCCCCTCACATCCGGACCTTTGTGAACTGTATAAAGAAGCCATTGTTTGGATGAATAAGATAAATGTATGGTTGAATACATCCCAATTCCCACTAGATACAGCTAAAACGAAATTTGCTATTTTTCAGGCCCAAAGGGTTAAACTGTACCCCATACGAACCAATTTACGTCCAGGGCAACGCGGTTCAGCAACCGTCAACTATGAAATTCCTAGGAGTCCATTTTCACGAGTGACTTTCTTGATCCCCCCACATCGACATGATCAACAAAGACCTTTCCAATAGAATCGGCATTTTAAATAGGCTGAGGTACCACGTTCCAACAAAAGATAAACTGCAAAATTTAGTGTGCCTTAATAAACTCGTTTATCGTACTGTATTTTTAGTGTGGTTAACGATGACTCACACAAACCTGATTTCACTTCTAACTTTACAATAGAGTGCAATACGTGCAACTTTTAACATTTCCCTTTATGCAGCACACAAGTGTACTTTAAAAGCTGCAAATCACTCTGTTCAACATTTATATAGACACAAACTATGTCTGGAGGTACAACGTTAGTACAGAGTAAAGACATATCTTTTCTTGGATACATATCATGTAAACCAAACAAAGTATACACTACGCAGCAGCTTAATATTGAAACTCGGATCGCGTTCCAACTACGGAGACCATCGTGTACCTTCACAAATACCAGACATACTGAACGAATACCGTATACCGCGTTTGTTGGAGGGTACCACCTCATCTACTGCCTTTAAAAGTAATGAGATAACTATTGCTTGAAGAATCGCCTAGTTCACATAAGTGTCCAAACTTATTTAAATATTGGTGTCTTAAACGTTTTTCAGTCACTCGGTACAGTAAGGGATTCAGTGGTGCCTCAAATTGCTTAACCCACTATGTATTACATTTTATTTTCCTTTTCTTTTTTAAATTTCAGTGTAACCATCCGCTTATGCTTTGGTATGCACGGGATAAATATGTGCTTGTGTTATGTTAACTCCCATTGGCTGTTGAGACATGGGCAAATTTTCTCAAGCTGTTATTTTGTACATATATAGATATATTCAATGCCGTCGTCTTGTGTGGTTCTTTACTTACCCTTTTGTAAAATAGTAGGTGCTGCTATGTGTTTGTTCCTTTTGAGTTGTAGTGCATTTTGCAACTGCCATGGGGTGGCACGACCAAGTCACGCGTTTCCGCAGCCTTTATTCGTGTCTCCCACGAGAATTTCTTGTACACTTGTCTTGAATAAACAATTAATCAATCAATGAATTTATTGAGCTGAAAAGAAACACTTGCAATAGAAAAAACAGCTTGTGGCGCGAGCCCGAAACGCCGCCAAATTTGTCTCGCGACCCTGTTAACACTTAAGTTTCATGTGTAAAAATGGCTCGGAAGCTAAGGGGGAAATAAGCTCGGAGTCCATACTTTCTTGCCCGTGTCTTTTGTACAGCTCATTGCTTCTAATGATGAAAAGACTAGTGAACAGCAGACGCCCCGAAGGTATACTGAGGTATTCCTAAGGCGTCGAACACGGCGCCGTTTTGAAAAGGCCGCATGACGACCATTTTGTTTGATTCTGGGACTGGCTGGCGGAGTAACACGTATGCCTGGGCGGGGTCCGTCAGCCCTTGCTTTCAACTGCTGCTGTTTTTTTTCTTTTTTTTATTTTGTACCTTACACAAGCCAATTTTCTTCAGGTTAGGCATAATCACAGTTGTATTTATTAACCCAAGTTGAAGTATTTCAGCCACTTGATTTTGCAAAAAAAAAAAGAAAAGAAGAACCATGCTTCATCTGGGGGAGAGACGACTTGGGAGAAACCCTTACGTCGTATAGCGTTACGCGCTACTGGCGCCGCGTTCGTAAGTGCCACTCTAAGTGCTCGTGAGGACAAGCTGAGCCGCATGAGATGGCGGCGGACCAAGGCATCCCAGAAGCGCTTTCGAAACCACGTGACCTCTGGTACATGCTCGCTCACCGATTGCGAGAACCTCTACTAATTTTCGTTCCTCCATGCCCTGTGATATCTATAAGTTCATTCACAAGCAGGCCCTGTCGAAACTAAGTGCGGCTGTGTGACACTGCTTGTCACAGATGCAAAGACTCCGCGTGCGTATGACATCGATAAGTAATCGTAGCGCCGTTACACCAGCTTGATCGTCATCGAACCTGTCGAGATCAACATTTTTAATCACTATTGGCTTTTTGTTGGAAACTCTGGAAAGGAACGCATATAAAATGTCGGTGTACCATCGCCCTAATGTTAAAGCTTTTGGAGGTCTCGATTTGTTTTTCCCAGAATAAAGGAGCTCTCAAACAGGCAAAGCTATATGAATGAGCATCGTCACACAAGCTACACGAAGCTCAGGCAGAACCAAAAGCGGATGCATAAAAAACGTGCCACAATTTTTTTTTTCGGCATCCTTTCTCCCTCGTCGCCTAAGTATGGTTTGCCGAATACGTGCCATATCAATGCGTGGCGCCGGCTTGACCCGTAGCTGCTGAGATTAACGTAATTCCATATCTGTACTGTCTGCAAGACGAGTAGATGTACTGCTCGTAAGAGGTGTTTCCTTGCAGATTGCTTCGTGTACAGAACTTTTCCTATTACAGACTTCGGCGTGATGTGCGTACCACGAAGTCCCCCGCCGGCGGACCGTGCAGCCACTGTGCAGGACATATATGGCGCAAGAATGCAGGTGTGCTCTCAAGTGTGGGAAAAAACGGCAGGTGGAGATACGTTGCACGGAACCTCCGTGTCCCTCCTTTACAACGCCCCCCCCCTCCTTCCTCCCCCTCTCCCCCCTCCAACATCAAACCCCAATTTCAGTTTGGGACCCAGTTACGGTTCCGCTATTGCTCCCCCCTGCACCGGCTACTGCAGCGAAAGTTGAGGCAGCAGCTGCTGACCGACTTCGCGCGTCGCTGCCCTAATGAGGAGGTCGTAAAGGCTGTCGGGGTGCCAGGGGTGCGCTCTTTACACGCCCTCTTAACGGGCCGCCCCTTCGCGTACCGTGCATTCTGGAAAATGGGGCGAAGCTAGCGTACCTCGGTTTGTCTCCTGGCTGCTGTGCGTTTGTTTTTCGAGAGACTGTTCATATGTCTCACGATTTGGCGTCGGCGTTGCTTTCACTTCCAGGACCGACGACGGTGACGATGTCATTAATATTTAAAAAGAAAAAGCAAAGGGCCCAAAACACTGCCCTGGTGGACACCTGAAGTGGGACATCCCTCGACCGTAATTAAACATATGTGCTGTAAACTCTAACATTTAACCACGTACGGCGCACATAAGGTAAATGAACACACACACACACACACACACACACACACACACACACACACACACACATATATATATATATATATATATATATATATATATATATATATATATATATATATATATATATATATATATATATATATATATATATCCTCGGCCGAGGAATGCGAGCACGCGCTGCATGTGATTGCATTATCGTTAATCGCGACGCGAGTGACGAGCACGTCGCGTTATTGATGCAATAACCCAATATTAGTCTTGCATTCCTACCCCTCCATGGCAATCCTTGTTAGTGTACCAAGTGAACGATGCGCGCGACCTCTATTTTTTTGCCTCGCACGTGTCGTCGACGCCGGTAGGTCACATTTCGCTTCTCATGAGACACTTGTGTCCATCGCCTTAGTAACTCGACTCTCTGGCATTCAGGGTCACCTAACCGAAGACGTGCTGGTGGACTAGTTAATCATTACACGACCACGTCAGCGCACAACGGGCAGGACGACACGAAGAAAAAGAGCTCGTGGTTGTCTTGTTCTCTTCCTTTTGTCTGTGTCGTCCTGTCCGCTGTGCGCTGCCCATTGTCAGCTAAAGATGCCTGAAGAGGTCACCCGAAATCGTATTCAACGGATCGCTTGCCGGATCGCCGACAAGGAACAATGATCTGATAGGAAGACTACATAATGCGACGGAGCACGGCATCTCTACAACTCCGGCGATGATCCCTATATATACTGCCCTTCCCACATCGGAGGCGATGGCATTGCCCCGCGGCGGCCTGCACAATGACGCGACACCCTCACCGGCGGTGGAACCTCGAGAGCTGGTGCACCGAACGCGGTACCGCAATTCTGGGAATAAGCTCTTCCAGGATCCAGTGGTCCTAAACCTTTGAAGGTTTTGTATGATCCGCGGTTCTTAAACCGAACCCAGGCGCAGACGCGCCGCTAGTCGACCAACCTCGCCAAGAAGAGTTCACCAGTATTCCGCCAGTCGGTGCCGCCGTCAACTCGCATGCGAGCAACCACAGTACGGCCCGATATACCTTTTGGTGGTTCGGGCTTCCCCCACTTTTCCCTTTTATTTCCATATATGGGGGGGGGGGGGGGATACAATTAGCAATTAGCAGTACGGCTGGCCAGCCAACCCAGATTCACAAAACATATGCGCATGTCACCAAAAGCCACATGAGCATGTCATAGTACCGACAGAGAAACTTAGCGCTGATGTCCATGAGGAGAGAACGGCGTCGTCACCATCGTGACGACGCCGTCGCCACTTTTCGCTGATGCCTGCGCAGCCAGTCTCCCGGTTGCCCTTGTAGACCTCGTTCTTGTCTTTTCAGCGTCAAGCAGCCGGCCCTCCTCCGATTTTGCACGTGGTATTCCTCTTGCTCTTGTTCTTCATCCACGCCTTCGTGACAAAGTGGCGCCTCCCACTCGCAAACACCGATGAAGAGCTCAACACGATAAAAAGCTTTCTTCAGCATCGTCTGCACGCCCGCAGCTGTCTTCGGATACCACGGCCAATGAGCACTTCCTGCGAAGCTTCCCAGTCTGGGCGAAGGCGTCACCTATCTTCTTGGCCGATGACATCGTCGGTGCTGCGCCATTACGTAGGCTTGCTCGTTGGCAACTCGTGGCCTTTTGCTAGGTCAACTGAGGGAGAGCCGACCCAGCCACTCGCCTTTGCTCGTATTTTGCACTCCATAGACCGCCAAGATCACTAGGCAGCCTGGACACGTGCTCCTGTATAAGAAACGGAAATATCTAGTATGCATGTGTGTAAGAGTTAGCAACAGTAATAATTCTGAAAAGTAGCCATATTACATTACAGACTACTGCTGGCTGAAGTAACACCATTACCTTACTGTATTACCCTTGAAAAGTAATGGAATTTCTTTGAAAACACTTGCGCAAAACTTCGTCCATTCACGCACTAACTCATTTACTGTGTCCGCAACGCACACATGTCCAGCACACATTTGCAGCTCTCTGTGCCTGCCTCGTTCTCACACTTATGTTTGGCAAGTTCATTCAGATGCATTTGTCCTTGTTTGTTATGGCGATTTTTTAAATGCTCTACGGCAGCTGGTCTCAAGTGGGGGTCTGCGACACCCGCGACCTCACGCATACACAAACGGTCTTTTGTTGTTGCTGTTGTGGCCAGTTTACTAAGTTGGCTTCGCCGCGGCACAGTATAAGCAATGCAGCAAAGCCAACTTTGCAACAATGAACATTCACCGCACGACAGCACTGCACCGCGGTGAAGCCAGCCACGGCAGTAGCGTCACGCGGTGAAGCATTATGAGAGTGGGAAAGGGCCGCAAGACGCCGCCGGCTACAGTACAGTGCCCTATAACTGCAGGCATGGACAATGTGGACCAATAGCGTTATGCAATGCGTAGCTTTCTTGTGCGTTAATTTTTTTGTGTGCATTATTGCGCAATTCGCACAAGACTGCCTCGACTGGTCGCGCTTACTACCTATTTCCCGCTGTATATTGTTTTACTTTTCAGGCCCTGCCCCTACCCCCTACCTGTAGCATCACTGCAAGGGGCGCTTCATCACTCAAGCCTGTCGGGGGTGTCTGACGCATCCACGTCTGAGGACCACTGCGGACATGTTACATATCTTAGTAAAAAATAATTGGGGAAGGAACGAGTAATTTTTGTGAAGCTACTCGCTTGAAATATTTCATTTCATAACAAAATTTAGCAAATGAGTTCTGCGGGCACCCGCAAGGTTCTGGTCTCCAAAAGTACGGAAACCCGCACTTTTGGAGATCAGAATTAATGAGACGATAGTTTCGTGACACGCGGTCTACTTTACTGCGAGCAAGACATGCTTCGTATTTAAAATGAGACAGTTCACATGAATTTCCACGTACGAGCGTCTGAAAATTTCAGGCGAGCCAAGTAGAGCACTGCAAGAAACAATGCAGAATATCTTGTGTTACTTTGCCACAATGAGACAGAAAAGCTATGCATTTTCCTAAGCATCACGTAGAAGGGGTAAGCAGCCAAAATGCTCGTAAGCGTTACTTATGAATACACGCACAGAAAGGAATGTCACCTTGTTTCCGCAGAATCTCCGTCGACGTCAAAATTTAAAGCACCAAGACACATCTGCCTACTGCAGCACCATAAATATTCTTACATATTCCCTTGAGGAACATGGCGCTTTTTATTGCGAACTTGCATGTCGACTTTCAATAAGCGTTAGACGCTTAACAACTCTAAATGTTTCGGCAAACCTCGGCTATTCGAAGACAAGTACTACTCCCCGTCGAGTTGAAGTCACGTTGAAGAAGTGAGAACGATTATGGGCACTCAAGCTCCCTTGAATCGATTTCGCGAAATCCTTATACATCAAGCTCGTTCGAATCGTTTCTTTCTGCTTTGTCTATCTCGAAGAACTAGGTACTCCCTCACAGACCTTTTCCGACAAGCGTCATTTATCGCTTCATACACAGCAGGAAGTTGCACCGCTTGTGGCACCGAATAATATAGTCGCCATCCAGGCATGCAGTGACAGTAGACTTCATTACGGCCACGCATCTTTACCTACCGCAGTGTCCAAGCGTCCGCCGTTCGGACAGACCGTGCACGTCACGGCCTCATCAACTGCTACACGCGGCACATCGACCTCGGTGCGTACGGCCAGAGGAGAGATAGCGTTCGGGCCACCATCGAAGCCGGCGCACTCGGCGGTCCCGGTGGTCCAACGTCTTGGCAGATGACGAGGAGGACGACGCGATTGCCAGCGGGTGGCCGTGATCGCGGTGCTCGCAATAGACGTACGGGGCCAGCAAGGAATGCAAAGAAAGAAAGAGCGTCTGGCTGACAGACTGCGGAGTGCGCGCAGTTTCCTCGCAAGACGACGCACTCCTTGGCTTTCAGTATATGGCAAAGCTTCGAATGGACCGCACAGGGTAGATAGAACGCCCACGTCCTAAGCGCATGGTGGGCCGGTACAATATTGCGTTCTCTTAATTGCTTTGTGCCGGGGACGCCAAGGATCTCGACGAGTTCGCATTATACACTCCATATCCAGCGTGGCTTGTGGCATGTCGTATCGAGACAACGCGCGAGACGAGAGATCTTGATGGGCAGCGCATTTTCTTTTCTTTTTCGTGCACCTGTTGTGCTTTTTCAAAGAGCCAATTAATAAATCGCGGCTTAGCTCAGTGATTACTCGGCCCTTCGGAAGATAGCACATGGTATTTGCCCCTCAGCGCCCGTTTGCTTTTGTTTTTAATGGCATTTTTTCTGCTGCTTCAGTGGAGAGGTACGATTCAGTGACACGGTGGGTGGGCTAGTCCCAGTTCCGCAGCGAGCCGTTCGCGGAGAGATGAGAGGCAATCTGGGGCGTGGTACATTTCTGTCATTATATCTAATGGTAACCTTTCTCGCGTGCATGATATTGGAGTATTCTAGCTTGTTCGTAGTCTTTTTTTTTTTTACGTTCACGAAGGCCGATATACCGGAGCCATTGAGGGCATCGGCAGAGCTCGTAAAGACATCTTGCGTCTTTCTGTCGGACTCGCAACTGACGAGCGTTTTGATTGCTGCTGTATACCCCAATTATTGCGTATGTTAAATGTGTGTGGTGTTGGCCAAATAGAGATTTTTTTTTAAAACTGATTGTTGGCGTCTGCTATCGCTCCCCTCCCAGTAAAACGTGATTCTGTGATAGCCTGCACGACTGCCAATAACGAAGTTCGCTGTCGTAATGCGCGAGTCATCCTTATCGGTGATTTCAATTATCTGGCTATCGTTTTGTCGCACACGCGCTTATAACCAACCATCTGCAGAAGCCAACCATCAGTTTATTTATTACCACCTGCACGGATTGTGGTTTAACACAAATCGCTACTTCACCGACACCACGTGTTACCAATACTTCTTCGTCCCTCCTAGACCTAGTACTAACAACATTTGAGGGTACCACGTGATTTGTACCTCATATGGCAGGCCTGAGCAACAAAGATGTTTTGATCTTCACGTTCCATTTTACGTGTGCCCCTCCATCTATACGCTCCACAAGTATCATAGACTACAAAAAAAGGTAATTATTTCACTACTAATAACGAACTGAGCTCCATTTTAGACAGATTGTTCCCAGACCATCTTGAGCGATAAGCGGAAACGAATCAGTGGGGTGGGGAAGGTGCGTCTCGAGCCAGAAGCGTGCTCTGAACTTCTTTAAAGGGCCCCTAAATTACCCAAAGGTGAAAATTTTGTTTCGGTGTTGCAGTTGTGCACGAGTCAGCAACGAACACGCCGACGCGAGAACTTTTCCAAACGGTGCGGGAATAGTAACTGGAGTTACACGTTGTCTTGTGGTCGAAAACTGGTCCCCGCTGACATCGCTCCTTCCTTCGATAACCGGTGCCTTCTTTTCCTCGCCGAGTACTCCCCCAAACGTCACGTGACAGGCTATCGGCAACGAGCTCTATTGCTTCGTGGTGGCCTGTATTCCTGCGAAGGGCGCAGAATGGAACGGTATGGTGGCTGGCTGTGTTGAAGAGCCTCACAGGGTGACCCTTCTGTCGCCGTTTCTATTCTTTGTCTCCACTGGCTGCATTCAATGGCATGGCGAGCAACGCGACAAGGAAAAGGGAGCGTGCGCAATTTCTTGAAGACCTCGCCGTTAGTCGTTTGACCAGTGACAGCACCACACAGTGGTGACCTCAGGACGAGCCGGGGAGCATAGGAAATGCCCGGAGAGACCAACAGGGTAGTTTTCCTCGTTTTGTGGCTCTCCCGCGGCACTTAGCGCTGCCGCGTTTGGCATCGATGATTGTGACGTCGTTCTCGTGCCGATGCGCTTGTTTACGTGAAATGTTAATAAATAACGAGGGGTTGTTTAGGGGCCCTTTAAACTCTTACTACATTACGCATTAATGTACTGCGCGATGTACTCTTACGTACGTTACGCAGTGCCAGCGACGAAGAAGGAAACAAAAAACGAGCGTCTACTTGCAAGCTTTTTTTTTTTTGAAACCCAATGTGTAAGAACGTCCATATTTAGGTGCACGTTATAAAGAACGCCATTTGTTCAAAATTGTGCCTGAGGACTTTTCAGCTCCAGATTATGAGCGCGCGCGCGCGTGTGTGTGTGTGTGTGTGTGTGTGCGTGTGCGTGTGCGTGTGTGTGTGTGCGAGGCTGTAAACTTGTCTGTTCAGTCTTGTTTGTGACGTACGTAGGCAGTCCTTTGTTACTCGGTCGCATTAGCGAGGGAATTCTTGGGTGAAAGAAAACACTTTTGGTTATGTTCGGTCGCTCGTTGTTTATCAGTGTTGTTAACAGTGCCATTTTAGGGGACCTTATCGGTGGAGAAAACAACGGTTTGTCCCTATTACGTAGCAGTCAGCCATGACACGCGAGCGCGACTCAAGTTTTTTGGACGTGGAGAAACAAGAGTGCAGAAATTTGCTCATCGCCAATTGCGAAACATGGCAGAACAGTAAACACGCCCTTTTGGGATCTATGTAGAGCGAAGCGCCTTTGAATTTTCGTATCTTACCGAATGCTCATGCACTGACCACGCGACTTGTATCGGGTTTCTCTTCCACCTGCCTTCCGCAAGCAGGTCATGACGTCTGCGGTCATTTCTGACCCAAGGTGTCTTAGAGGGACTGTCTACCGTCCTTCGTCCTGTTTTACAGCGTAAGCTGTTATGAGATCACAACAACGGCCGTTTTTGGCGCCGTAGTTGTCCGCCGCCGCCGCCGCCGCCGGTGTCCGTAACCGGCGGCGGCGGCGGCGCCCCGTCATCATTATTCAGGACTGTTATTATTACGAAGTGCTGCCTAGTGAACCAGTTTTTTTTTGTCGTGTAGTTGTCGTGAACCTCGTGAACCGGCAGCAACCTGACTTGGCTCTTCGATATAGATGGCGCCTACAAGCAAGGTGCGGACCGCTACTGAAGAAGTGAATCGCAGAGCTACGCGCGCGGCTGCAGCAAGGTAACGTCTGGCGGAACAGACCGCTGTGCAGAGAGAAGCCGTAAACTGCAGAGTTATGGCGCAGGGGATACCTACCACTTCTACGTGCACTAGTGTCCCCAAGCGTTTAGAATGGCCTCTAAGAAGGTCGCTCCTTCAGCTTACGCTGTCGCTGTCCTGCGATTCCGCGCAGGCCTGGCTCTTTATTTGTTATCGCAATTGAAAGCTTACGATTGGAAGTGTGCAAGCTTCAGCGGCTTCTTTGGAAAGTCAGTAGAAAGATCTAAAAGAATTTTTTTTGACGTTCATGGTCACCTAATCTGCATGTGTTAAGGACTCCGGCAACATTGGTTACTAACTTGGTTACCGGGTTCTTGCAATATTAGTTTAAAAATAAAAATTGCTCTTCGTCGCGAAGGAACGCTATCATATGTATGTAGAAAACGCAATCTTAAGCAATCAACTTTCGCTTTTAAGCAAGATATAAGCAGACCTGGCTGCGCGGGTATTTCTTGGTTTTTCGTTACACTTGGAGTTTGACGCGCATTGTCGACGCCGAGGATGGCTTCACGGGCCATTTCTTTCACGACCTTAGGGCCAAGTTAACAATATCATTCCTTTTCTACGGAGTACGTTTCCTTCGACGTAAGAAACGATCGTCTCATTTTCATCACAACCGAAAGAAAAAAAGATCCGAGCTGTAGACAGTTCCTTTAAGCCTTCCTTGGGCTATAACCTGCTGTAATGCCTCGTAAAGTGGAAGTCGGAAATGAATTAAGAGCCATCTGGCGGTGATGCTAGAAAATTGGCGTCCACTTTCACTGACGTGAATACAGTTCGCGTTCTGAACGTCTATCACGCCTATGCAGCATTCTGGAGAATCTTGCTGGGGCGAATGTGACAGTTACGTGGCATACCACGCAAGAGTGACGAACTGTGACTGTTTGTATGTGCGTGCTATCTGCTGTCTTTCCTTCTCTCTTTCCTCTCTAACTTTCGTTCTCCCCCATATTTTCTCCTTATACTCCGTCTCACCAGTGCCGTTCGGCACTACCAAAGCTATACGGGGTGTAAGTAAGGCACATGTTCGCGCGGCCCAACATAGTTCCATATGTAATGGCCTCAGATATTATGGTTAACACATTTTCCTTCGTTTGGCACGCGTTACGTCACATCAGTACGTGATACGTGTATCGCGCTTCGCATATGCGTCGTATTATTTTACGTCTTGTATTGATGACCGCCGTTCACCCTGGTCGCAGATCAACATGGCAGCTCCCACGCACGACCGCCCGTTTTAATCCAAACTCGCGCTTTACACTTGCCCACTGTCCTGTGAGCAAATAAATAAATGGTGTAAGCCGCCATAGCATTGCGTCATCTCAACCCGCGATCACATATCATCAGATATGTTCCCACTTGTTCGTTCAGCCCTTCCTGCTAATCCTACAGCGCCTACAGCACTGATAGTCTGAGTGTCTCTAATTGGAACCATGCAAAGTGATCGCAACTATTTCTGTTCTTAGGCGTCAAGACACCAATTGAAAGCAAATGCAAGCGTCATGGTGGACCTTACGGACCACACAACGCACGACACGGACTGGGTATATCCGAGGCGGAAAGCACGATCGCCTCCACGGATGCAGCCATGTTTATTTTTAACCGGCGTTGCCCTGCTCGCGGTCACTCTCCCTATACAGGCCGCATGGAGGCGCTGAGCGGACGACGCTGTGCGTATGAATACATGTTGAGAGAAATATATCGTGAAAGGCGAGGTCAACTAGAATGGAAATCCAGTTTCCTATACCTATAATTGGGGAAGGGGTAAGGTGACATTTGTGACCTTTATATTGGCTGAGCAACCCTGCAGCTCCCTCAGTGATCATGAAATGAACTCCTGAGTAGCATACGAAATGGTACCTATACGTATTCTAGGGAATCATACATGCCGGTTTTCAGGAACTGGTTAAACTCCCTGCATTTCCTTTCCCCCATTTCTTCTCTTGCTGGGGCAAATAATACGTTATCTCTGTTTCTTTCATTTTCTTTTTTTTACGCGACAGTGTATCATCGAAGTTGACCCGCCTTAATGGTCCGTTGCTTCCCTTTTTTATTTTTTTATTTTCAGCTGCGGACCCCCTATCTATTCTGATGCGTTCTTTGCCGCTGGGCTTCCACCACGCTCTCGAGCGCGAGTTGGCGAACCGCGACGACTGGAGCGACACCCTCGCCATGAAGGGTGCGCGGGAAGTCCTAAGGGGCGTCAGGTACCCGAACGACGCCACAAGGCGCTCGCTCTACGCGTCGTGGCTGAAGGTCTTCGCCTCCAACGTATGGGACAAGTCGTTCGACCACCTCATGCTCGAGTGCGTGGCAGCCACGCCGTCGCCGACGGCCCCGTGGAAGCCGCTGTTCTTCAGCATCTACAGCGTCCGGGACGTGATGGACCTGCCGCTCCCGGACATGCCGACGCCCGTGCTGAACGTGGCAAGTATGTCCAAGCTGTTTGCACGCAAGCTGGATGATGTCGAGCCGCTCCCTTCGTCGCCAGGATTCGTCGACTACCTCGCCGATCCTGATCAGAAAGAGTAGCTGCTCCCGAGCGGTCCTAACCGAGGCGGGCCTCATCATCGGCTTCTACAGCCTGGCGCTGCCCGTAGTCGTAGCCAAGCCGGTTAGGGAAGTGCAGGGCTTCTTCCGCACCCGGATGAAGAGAGCTATGACCACGGCCGTGCCTACGTCGTCCGATGGAGACGCGTTCTGCTGCAGCGGCAGGTTCCTGACCGAACTGGCCCGCAAGACATTCTCGGACGAAGGACTGGTGAAGCCTTACCTCGTGCTACTGGTGCTGGCTCAGTATTCCTACCACGTCCACGCCAATGAAGCGCCACCCGGGTAACCACATTTGGTGTTCGACATGTAGATATATATCCACAGGGCGTCCGAGCCTGCTTTCAATCTTTTCAAAAACTTTACGAGATACGTTTGTGTCTAAATCTTCAATCCTTTAAGCCACTAAGACCGTCTTTTGTTGACATATTGCTGAGTTATGTGACAGCTAGCTTTTATTTTTAAACTCTATGGTATATGTCTAGGGTAAAAAGCGGAGAGTGTGTGTGGGATTGCGAAATTTGATGTGGGTGTTACGAAATATTAAAAGGTTCGAGGAGCAGGCTCAAAGAGGCAAGTTAGAGACGCCTCCGAGGGGAGCAAGGAAGAGACGCAAGACGCTGGTTGGCACAACACACTCACATATATTTGGAGCACACAAAAACACGGAGACAAAAACGCAGTTAAAGATGAGCACACACAATACAGACAATAATATATGCAAAATATGTACAGCGTCTCTACAGTAAGAGTTGAAAAGAGTTCAAGAGGCTCAGAGGGCTCACGCGTTCCGGCTCGCCGACGGCGTTGACACAGCGTCCGTCGAATGTCCTTGGGAACTGCGAGGCAGGCACCAGGAGTGCTGTGGACGAAGGGTCGACGAAGACTCCCAGTCGTCCGCTCGGCGTCCGGAGCAGTAGACGTGTCGTTATCGAGGTCCCTCGGGCGTTGGCGCTCCACTGGGTCCCTCCGACAAATGCTGGCCTCCCAGGCGTTGACGCCCGACCACGACAGCGCGTCTTCTCCGCTCCGATGTCTTCCCTCGTCTGACTTGGCCGCCGTGGCTCGTTCTTCTTTCTTTTCTTTTTTCCACGCGCCACGCGGGCACGTGCAGAACGGCGCCGAAAGAGCGGCAGCACACCGCCACACCAATGCGCGTTCCACTCTAATGAGACGCTTCGTCGTGATCGTTTCGGTGTTGTGGCGTTTCACCACAGTGGGCAATACTTATCACTTGATAACTTGAACAAAAGGTTTTCTTCGAAAGAAAGAAAAATAGCAATGCATGTTTACCATTGTGTTACTGCAGGCGCTTTTATAGAGACCTGTTGAGCATTTGTCCCACGAATCAATATCATGCCCCGCCACGATGGTCTAGTGGTTATGGTACTCGGCTGCTGATCCGAGGGTCGCGGGATCGAATCCCGGCTGCGGCGGCTGCATTTCGATGGAGGCGAAATGTTGAGGCCCGTGTGCTGTGCGGTGTCAGTGCACGTTAAAGAACCCCAGGTGGTCGAAATTTCCGGAAACCTCCACTACGACGTCTCTCATAATCAGAGCTGGTTTTGGGACATTAAACGCCACAAATGAATCAATAAATATCTTGGTTTTCTCTCTAGTTTATCCTAGCGCCTCCAGGTGACACCACCAAAGCAGCGGCTGCATGTTCCAGTGACTTAAGGCTGCTCATGCCCGCAAGCTGGAGCTGTGTACTTTCGTACTTGCATGCTTTCATTTTTCTGGAAACAATTTGCATCACTTATAGGTAAAGTCCGTAGATTGGAGTCTTATAAGGAGCACGGCTCAGCGGCCATGGGGCGGAATTCAATGAAAGCGTGGAAAGGACACGGACGCCGTAGTGTGGGGCTGCGGAAATTTCGACCATCCGGGGTTCTTTAATGTGCCTCTAAATCTAAGTAAGGGGGCCTTTAGCATTTCTCCTATGCTGATGCGCGACCGCTGCGCCCGGGTTTGGAGCTGCGTGTTTCGCGATAAGCATTCAACCACCATAACAAGTGGCGTCCTGTTTTCCTCTGTTCTTTATCTCAGTTCCGACGTGAACTTCCTGGAGGAAGGTTTTCTGACGGAAGCCAAGTTCGGCCAATTGCAGATAATACGACTCCTGTACGACGTTCAAGAGAAGACAGCACTCAGCGCCAAGGTGCTCAACCGCATACTGGGAGACTGCGGTTCGCAGGAGGCAGCCATGTCTATTCAACGCGTCCTCGAGTTCCTGCAAGACGCCGACGAGCCGATGCAGAAGACGAGGCCGTGGTGTCGTGCGGCCAGCGTTTGTTTCTTTGTGCACCTCGACGTAGGCGATCATCTGGACTACGTCATGAGGCTGACGGCGTTCCTTGCCCCGGACCCGAACGACCTGTTGTGGCAGTGTCCAGAGTTAGCCGACGTGCCAGGTCAGCGCATGAGAGACGCTCGTGTTTGGGCTCGCAACTTCAAGCGGGCTCTGCGCAAAGTACAGCGCTGGCATTAGGCTGGACCAGTTCTAACACGGTTTCAGAAACCGCGTTGCTGCCTATTCAGGCACCTTTACTACTCATAGTGCAAGTTACGAAGCCAAGCATCAAGGGTATGCTGGAACATTTACACGTTTCTCCAGCCTCAACTCAGCCCTTATAGCTAGTCTACGGTGGTCCCAGTGCCAGATCCAGCATCAAGGGCGTGCCGGAATGATTCACTTCGAGGAGACACCATTTAGCGTTACATGCTAAGTAACCAGTTTGCAATTACTGTGCCATCGCGCTGCCACTGCCAAGTGCGCGTCCAGAATGCACCTACACTCTTTTCACCTCGAGAACCGGGCGACGAAACTTTTCAGCCGTTCCGGCATTCTGCTTCAAAACGAGAACAGTGCCAAGTACGATGATCCAGTCCGCACAAGAATGTGTTGTCTCGACGTTTGCCCCTCAATGTTCTAACTGCTCCAATTCTTTCTTTTGCCCTTCAGATTCTTTAGCGTTGTCCTTCAAGTGCCAACCTTGTGTAGAAAAGAAAAAGCGAAATGGTTAAATGTCTCATCTCTGAACATTCATTTTCCATTAAAGATACGCAGAAACTGTGTTTTAGCAATATCTGCGCAGTTAATAAACGAATTCAATATTTTGGTTTCGTCGCATTCCTACATCCAACTGATAATACTGTTGTCCCCAAATGGTCGTCAGCTCATCGTGTTTACAGGCAAGGTTAAACAACCGTCAGTGCTTTCGGCCCCAGCCGTAAGAGGTTAACGTTTTATTTCTGCTTAATTTAGTTTTTGCACCCATATAATTAGTCACTGACACGCGAAATGAGTAGAGGAATCATATTCAGTGCGCAAAAAGGCTTTTATTTCGATTTCAGGCCGTGTAAAAATTTGCCAAAAAAAAAACCCAAGGCCATATACTTACCCCCGATGGCCATTTCGGGAAAAATTATTAGAAACCTCATTAGTATTCAGGAGCACTCGTAATAAGTGGAGGAATCATGTTCAACGCGAAAAAAGGCATTTATTGCGAATTCTCGTCGAGACAAAATTTGCACGGAAAACACAAGGCACTTACCTTCGATGACGATTCTCGGCAAAATTTTTGCACCCATATTAGTCATTCACACGCGTAAAAGGTAGAGGAATAACATTCAATGCGAAAAAAGACTTTTATTTCGATTTCTGGTCGAGTCAAAATTTGCCAAAACACAAGAGTGTGTAGGATTGCCTCCGAAGGCCATTTCGCGGAAAATAATTAGCGCCCATATTATTAGTAAGGTGCACTTCTAATAAGCAGAGGAAACATCCCTTACGAAAATTTTTAATATGTTTTTTTAGAAAGCCTTTTGATCTTGCTCGATAGAATCTTATGGTGTTTATTTTGACGCCCTATAGAATTTTTCTATGGTGTTCCAAAAGTGATTTGGCCACCGCATTCTGATAGAAACTTTATAGATGGTTTCCTATAGAGCATGTCTATCGAGCTTCTTTTAAGATCGTACAGAAACATTTAAATAGAGAATTTCTACCGAGTTCTTTTTGAGACTGTAAAGACAAATTTCTATAGAGATGTTCCATGATGTTTCTTTAGGATGGCAATAGAAATCTATCGCAATAATTTTTCGAAAAAAAACCCCTTTTTATGCCACTCGCTCGCCACATTGGGGGATGTCCTCTCGAGAGGGTACTGTACTCAACAGAAGGCGAAGTCCGGCGCTCTGCTTTTTTTAAGATGAACCGATGGTCCTAGGTCCGGCAGTGGGATTCGAACTTGGTACCTCTCGCACTTGACGCCGATGCTCTACCACTGCGCCACCGCCGCGTTTGCTTTTCCATGCGCAAATTTCAGTCATATGCTAGTCGAAGTCAAGGTCATCAAATTAGCATATGGGAAGGAAGTGTAGTGCGAAGGGAAGGTAACCAATGGTCATTAATGGCGACAGATTGGATTCCAAGGGAAGCAAAAAAAAAAAATCGGGGCGGGGCGGGAGGCGGCAGGACGCTAGCTGGTCGGATTAGATTAAAATGTTTGTGACGATAACATAGCCGCAATTACGACATGACCATGTTAATTGGAGAAAAATATGGAAGAGATTTTTGCCCTGCAGTGGGCGTAAATAGGTCCCTGATGAAACATTTTTTCATAAAAATGTTATATGTATTAATACACCGTCTATAGATCCCTTATAGAGGACGTATAGAAATGCAGCCTATAGACAGGTAGCGTTAAGAGTTCTAAAGGTACTCTATAAAGGTTACTTTATAGAATTTAGTAGATACATCCCTTATAGAGCGCGTATGGTGAAGCAGTCTATAGAAAGAAAGCGTTAAATGTTTTAAAGACGCTCTATAAAAGTTACTTTATAGAATTCAGTACATATGACGTCAATACGCTTTCTATTGTGCGTGAAATGACGTGTTTCTATAGAAGGTATTTTTAGACTTTCTATAGTCGTCCTATGGAAAACATTCTATAGATGGCGAGTTCCTTTTGAGTTCCTTTAGACCCTATAGGAACTCATTAGGAGTTCTAAACGAACTCTAAATCGATTTTCGTAAGGGATGTACTATGCGAAAAAAGCCTTTTATTTCTCATTCTATACGTGTCAAAATTTGCTAAAAACCAGACTATAGATTTGCCTCCGAAGGTCATTTCGGGGAAAATTATTAGCAATCAAAATCGACTAAAATATGGCATTCTCTTATTACAGCCAGTTTAGTTCGATTTGATCGGGGGCGCATTTTTCTCGAAAATACCGAGTCTATAGCCTTGGTAAATTAATCAAAATCGGCTAAAATACGACATTCTCTTATTACAGCCTGTTAGTTCGATTTTATCGGGGGCGCATTTTTCTCGAAAATACCAAGTCTATAAGCCTTGGGAAATTAATCAAAATCGGCTAAAATACGATATTCTTTATTACAGCCAGTTTCGTTCGATTTGATCGGGGGCGCATTTTTCTCGAAAATACCAAGTCTATAGCCTTGGGTAAAATAATCAAAATCGGCTAAAATACGACATTCTTTATTACAGCCAGTTTAGTCGATTTGATCGGGGGCGCAGTTTTTCTCGAAAATACCAAGTCTATAGCCTTGGTAAATTAATCAAAATCGGCTAAATACGACATTCTCTTATTACAAGCCAGTTTCGTTCGATTTGATCGGGGGGCGCATGTTTTCTCGAAAATACCAAGTTCTATAGCCTTGGGAAATTAATCAAATCGGCTAAAATACGATATTCTGTTTATTACAGCCAGTTTCGTTCGATTTGATCGGGGGGCATTTGTCTCGAAAATACCAGTCTATAGCCCTTGGGTAAATTATCAAAATCGGCTAAAAATACGATCATTCTCTATTACAGCCAGTTTCGTTCGATTTGATCGTGGGAGCATATTTCTCGAAATACCAAGTCTATAGCCTGTGTAATTAATAAAAAATCGGCTAAAATACGACTATTCTCTATTACAGCCAAAAACCTTGCACATTACAGGAATGTAACTAAATTATTGTTTGCTTCCTCTTTAACATATCTCAGACCATATAATTAAAATGAGTATAGGTAACATATCATCGCATATCAGAATCTTCGCTGATGACTGCATGCTCTACAGGCCTATAAACTGTCCTAACGACCACTCCATCCTTCAAGATGATCTGAACACTATTTCTGACTGGTGTAGCACTTGGCTTATGAGGTTGAATACTAATAAGTGTAAAGTTGTTTCTTTTGGACGTAAACAGGTCATGCCTAACTTCAATTACCATATACAAAGTGACAGGCTCTCCACGGCGACTTCTTACAAGTATCTTGGCATCCACCTTACACCAGGGCTTTCCTGGTTTGATCACATCACCAACGTTTGTGCAAAAGCCTCCAAAACATTGGGGTATTTACGCCGAAACCTTCGTCATTGTCCCACTAACATTCGCAAAATGTCATACCTAACTTTCGTCCGCCCGCAACTTGAATATGCCTCATCTGTTTGGTCCCCTTCCGCTCAATATCAAATTAACATGCTGGAAACAATCCAGAACAGAGCCACCCGTTACATTTCTAGGAATTACGACATCAATTCTAGTGTGACTCAGCTTAAACTCCATCATTCCCTCCAAGCATTAAATGTTCGTCGTCACGTGTCCTTGTTATGCCTATTTCATAAGTACGTCTACAGTAACAAAACATCGTCGTTGCACCTTCAACGCCCGCTCTACACGTCACGCAGATTACATAACCATCTCAGCTTCACTCGCATCTTTGGAAAAACAAACGCGTTCAACACATCAGCACTACCACAAGCCATCCGCATGTGGAATAATCTTCCCGACGATATCGCCTCTGATAGCAACCCCAACACGTTTCGGCAAAAACTTCGGATGCATTTCATTAATATTTCATCTTGATGTTCTTTTAGTTGTTTTCCGAGCCTTTTATGTTACGGAGTGTTCTTATATATTTCATCACCATGTTTACGAGTCTATAGCCTGCGTAAATATTCAAAATCGGCTAAAATCGACATTCTCTTATTACCAGGCCATTTAGTTCGATTGATCGGGGGGCGCAGATTTCTCGAAATACAAGTCTATAGCCCTTGCTAAAAATAATCAAAAATCGGCTAAAAACGACATTCTCATATTACAGCAGTTAGTTCGATTTGATCTGGGCGCATTTTTCTCGAAAATGCCAAGTACTATGCCGTGGTTAATTAATCAAATGGCTAAAATACGATATTCTCTTATTCGAGCCAGTTTCGTTCGATTGATCGGGGGCGCATATTCTCGAACAATACAAAGTCTATCGTCTTGGTAAAGTAATCAAAAGAAGCTTTAAAATAGACATTCTCTATTACAGCCAGTTTAGTTCTATTTTTGATCGGGGGCGCGCGCATTTTTCTCGAAAATACCAAGTCTATAGCCTTGGTAAATTAATCAAAATCGGCTAAAATACGATATTCTCTTATTAGAGCCAGTTTCGTTCGATTTGATCTGGGGCGCATATTTCTCGAAAATAGCAAGTCTATAGTCTTGGTACAATTAATCAAAATCGGCTAAAATACGACATTCTCTTATTACAGCCAGTTTAGTTCGATTTGATCGGGAGCGCATTTTTCTCGAAAATAGCCAAGTCTATAGCCTTCGTAAATTATTCAAAATCGGCTAAAATACGACCTTCTCTGATTACAGCCAGTTTAGTTCCGATTGATCGGGGGCGCATTATTTCTCGAAATACCCAAGTCTATAGCCTTGGTAAATTAATACAAAAATCGGCTAAATACGACATTCTCTATTACAGCCAGTTTCGTTCGATTGATCGGGGGCGCATATTTCTCGAAAATACCAAGTCTATAAGGCCCTTGGAAATAATCAAAATCCGGCTAAAAATACGACTATTCTGTCTTATTACAGCCAGTTTCGTTCGATTTGATCGGGGGCGCATTTTTCTCGAAAATACCAAGTCTATAGCCTTGGGAAATTAATCAAAATCGGCTAAAATACGATATTCTGTTATTACAGCCAGTTTCGTTCAATTTGATTGGGGGCGCATATTTCTCGATAATACCAAGTCTATAGCATTGGTAAATTAATCAAAATCGGCTAAAATACGACATTCTCTCATTACAGCCAATTTAGTTCGATTTGATCGGGGGTGCATTTTTCTCGAAAATACCAAGTCTATAGCCTTGGTAAATTAATGAAAATCGGCTAAAATACGACATTCTCTTATTACAGCCAGTTTAGTTCGATTTGATCGGGGGCGCATTTTTCTCGAAAATACCAAGTCTATAAGCCTTGGGAAATTAATCAAAATGGGCTAAAATACGATATTCTGTTATTACAGCCAGTTACGTTCGATTTGATCGGGGGCGCATTTTTCTCGAAAATACCAAGTCTATAGCCTTGGTAAATTAATCGAAATCGGCTAAAATACGACATCCTCTCATTACAGCCAGTTTAGTTCGATTTGATCGGGGGCTCATTTTTCTCGAAAATACCAAGTGTATAGCAAAAACCTTGCACATTACAGGAATGTAACTAAATTATTGTTTGCTTCCTCTTTAACATATCTCAGACCATATAATTAAAATGAGTATAGGTAACATACCATTGTATATCAGAATCTTCGCTGATGACTGCATGCTCTACAGGCCTATAAACTGTCCTAACGACCACTCCATCCTTCAAGATGACCTGAACACTATTTCTGACTGGTGTAGCACTTGGCTTATGAGGTTGAATACTAATAAGTGTAAAGTTGTTTCTTTTGGACGTAAACAGGTCATGCCTAACTTCAGTTACCATATACAAAGTGACAGGCTCTCCACGGCGACTTCTTACAAGTATCTTGGCATCCACCTTACACCAGGGCTTTCCTGTTTTGATCACATCACCAACGTTTGTGCAAAAGCCTCCAAAACATTGGGGTATTTACGCCGAAACCTTCGTCATTGTCCCACTAACATTCGCAAAATGTCATACCTAACTTTCAGTCCGCCCGCAACTTGAATATGCCTCATCTGTTTGGTCCCCTTCCGCTCAATATCAAATTAACATGCTGGAAACAATCGAGAACAGAGCCACCCGTTACATTTCTAGGAATTACGACATCAATTCTAGTGTGACTCAGCTTAAACTCCATCATTCCCTCCAAGCATTAAATGTTCGTCGTCACGTGTCCTTGTTATGCCTATTTCATAAGTACGTCTACAGTAACAAAACATCGTCGTTGCACCTTCAACGCCCGCTCTACACGTCACGCAGATTACATAACCATCTCAGCTTCACTCGCATCTTTGGAAAAACAAACGCGTTCAACACATCAGCACTACCACAAGCCATCCGCATGTGGAATAATCTTCCCGACGATATCGCCTCTGATAGCAACCCCAACACGTTTCGGCAAAAACTTCGGATGCATTTCATTAATATTTCATCTTGATGTTCTTTTAGTTGTTTTCCGAGCCTTTTATGTTACGGAGTGTTCTTATATATTTCATCACCATGTTTACGTATTGCTGACTTATTGCTTTGTTAAATTTGTGCACCGCATTTTTTTTTGTTGTTGTTCTTACTAACCGACATTGTACCGTTGATGTTTGGAAATTTACATGCGTTTTTCACTGTAACCCCCTTACTCAATGCCTTCGGGCCTGTAAGGTATTTTCAATAAATAATATAAATAATTAAATAAATTACAGCTAATTATGAATAAAATATTCAATGAGTTTGTACAGCACATTAATTGGTGCAACGACCGTTTGTTTATGTAGTAATAGATATACATTGGCCTAAAGGGACACTAAAGTGAAACACTCCATCAGTTTGTGCTTATGGATTATTGTTTGATAACTGTTGGTGTTGATTTTGTCATCATGAGTTCGATAGTAAAGGAGAAAAGGGAGGTCAACATTTCATTTTTTTAACTTTGCATCGAAATCTCTCCACGTCAACGCAAGCTGACATCAGATTTCAAGCCTTTAGTATTTTTGTAGTATTTTTTCCACATTGGCTCAATGAAATTTTATGAAGCTTGCCATGTTAATGCTCTGGCCACCTAATATAGCGCAATTCATTTTTATCGGTGAATAATTATGTAGGCCCTAGCAGAAGCTTTTAAAAATCTATGATGTCATGGAAAGCTAGTGTGGGAATTTCAAGGCAGTGTCGCCACCTGTACGGCCACCAACGGCCCGCGCCTTCCAGTGGGCGTGTGAACAGCTTCGTGCTTCGGTTGCTTCACAGCATGCGTTTGTTCATGCAGATAGCGGGATGCCTTCAAATCTGCGTGGCGTCGAACGATCCAGCCGTTATCGCCCCGTGTTCGCCTACACACTGCTGCCGCCATGGGGACTACGCAGGAAATGACTTGCCATGGCAACCCTCCTGGACCATGGCTCCATCGCACAAGTTCAGTTCATCGACTACGACATCACCGTTTCCTCTGGATTTAAACGGCCACCAACGGCCCGCGCCTTCCAGTGGGCGTGTGAACAGCTTCGTGCTTCGGTTGCTTCACAGCATGCGTTTGTTCATGCAGGTCAGTAATGACACTTCGTTGTTTGCTAAGAAATCTAGCAATGCTTGTCTTCTGCTGTTCCCATGCCCACGAGTGCTACTTGGTTTGCTTGTGCAATCAATTGATGTGTGTGGTCAGCTGCTTTTGCAATCAGGAGACATAGAGCTAAACCCTGGCCCTTCTAATGGTGCTTCTGGCGTTGTTACACGGTCCAAAGACAATGCAAGCGATGATGTACTACAGAAGAAGCTTAATGACATGTTAACCCTGTTGCAGAGCGTTAACTCACGCACAGCTAGAATGGAAACCGAGCAGTCACGTTTAATTACGTCTATTGCCGAATTAAAGGAAGCCCAGGAAACCATGAAGAACAACATATCTGATATTGATGCAAGGCTCTCCGCAGTTGAAACTAACCCGCCTACCACAGACTCTGCCCAGCCAGATCTGTTGGCCTTGCGTAAACTCGCGGATAACCTAGCCCATGAAAATGACAAATTGCGACTTGGTCAATCTCAGCTGGAAGACAGGCAACGTCGTGACAATTTATTGTTTTTCGGTGTACATGACAGTTTATCGGAAACATGGGAGGCGACAGAGGAAAAGCTGTTAAACATGATTTCTAGCTGCTTTACCCCAGAACTTACGAAGGATGCGCTTGAGCGGGCTCATAGAATCGGTGCATTCACAGAAGAAAAATGCCGTCCTGTTATTGTGAAATTCCGTTCATTTAAAACGAAGCAACTAATTCTATCTCAGTCAGTGAAGCGCAAAGACAGAGGTATCTCCGTAAGGGAAGATTTTTCTTTGGAAACGCGTCAAGCCAGGAAAAAGCTGCTTCAATTTGCAAAGAATCAGGGCTCACATCACAAGCTTAGGTACAACAAACTGTACATTAACGGTCAGTGTTATAGCTACAGCGCTGCTCATGACCGCGTTTTTATGGAAAATAGTTTTCGGGGACAGGCACTACTTCATGATAACGATTACCCTAATATCTGTGACTCGTCACATACTGTGCACGCTGATCGCTCCGCTTGTGCGCAAGTTCACAATCAGCAGTTAACCCGCGATGTCACCGTTCCACCACGCACTGCGTCATAGGGATGCGCGAGGGGCAGTGGTTTAGTGCCTGCTACAGCAAACTCTGTTTTTCTTTTTACCAGTATAAGAAGTATATTACCAAAGCGAGATGAACTTGATTCTGCAATTGATTCCTGTGATGCCGATGTTGTTTTACTAACCGAAACGTGGCTTTCTTCCAAGGTAATGAATATGGAACTGTTTAACTGCAAAAAGAGGTTTAACGTATTTCGCTTTGATAGAGGCCAAAGATATGGGGGAGGTGTTTTAATAGCTGTTGCGGAAGATTTTGTTGCATCGCCAATTCATTGTCCAAGTAACCTGGAACTAGTCTGGGTTGAACTTTGTGTACGTTTTAAGAAGATGATTTTGGGCATATGTTACCGTCCCCCATCTTCGTGTTGAACTTTCGCTGACGAATTGCATGACGCGCTTAACATGATCACTGTACGCTTTCCCAACATTCCTATCCTTTTAGCTGGGGACTTCAACTACCCCACTATTGTGCGGAATAGTGCAACGCCTTATCTTAGCCCCTTCTCGACTGAATGTAACAAGTCTTTAACGACCTGTTTGGATTTCAACCTGTCACAGCTTGTCTCTGAACCTACTCGAACTACTTCCACTACATCCAGTATTTTAGATCTCGTTCTAACTAACGTACCGCATCTTATTTCTTCAGTCATGCGTCTACCTGGCCTCAGTGATCATTCCTTGCTCCATTTTGTTGTTGAGATTCCAGTATGTAGACACATTAATAAGATAAAACACATTAGGAACTATAAACGGGCAGACTTCAATGCGATTAACCGTGAACTAGGTCTTTTTCTGGATGAATACTTGCCGGATTTTTCACTGCGTTCTGTCGACGCTAATTGGGAATTGTTTAAGGACACCATTGAACGTCTTACTAACGTTTTTGTGCCGCTTAAGTCTCTGAGGTGTGACAGAGAATCGCCTTGGTTTAATAAATTTTTGAAAAGACTGTCAAATAAGAAGAAACGTTTGTTTCGCTCGGCAAAGGTGTTGAATTCTAAGGTGCGCTGGGAATCCTACCTTCTCGCGGCTGCTGAGTACAAAGCTGCGTTAAAAAACGCCAAGGATACATTCCTCAACCAAACTTTGCCTGCTATGCTGATTAACAATCCTAAACAATTCTGGAACGTCATAAATAAGAAGGACACCACCTCATTGCTACTTACAACCCCTGATGGAGTTTCATTCCCATCAAACGAATGTGCTTCTGTTCTCAACAATGTCTTTGCGGCGGCTTTTTCTAACGATGTTTCTTGTGATAACAGCGACTACCCTGTTTTCGACGCTCCTCGCATGGACCCAATTGCTTTTGACGCACCGGGCATTCAGAGCATTATAGAAAATCTTAAACTTTCCTCCTCCTGTGGCGTTGACAACATTAACTCCAAATTTTTGATTAATGCCAAGTCGTACTGTTCCATAACACTTACTAAATTGTTTGAACAATCGCTTGAAAGAGGTTGTATTCCCAGTGATTGGAAAGTTGGGAGGGTCATTCCTCTGCACAAGTCTGGAAATAAACATTGCCCTGACAACTTTCGACCCATTTCCCTCACCAGTATACCGTGTAAAATCATGGAGCACGTCATATACTCTCATCTCGTCTCTTTTTTAGAATCTAATAACTTCTTCAGCACAGCCCAGCACGGATTCCGTAAGTCATTTTCATGCGAAACCCAGCTCATTTGTTTCACACATGACCTTCACTGCATCCTCGATCACGGATCTCAGGTAGACTGCATATATTTAGACTTTTCAAAAGCGTTCGACAAAGTCTCACATGGGCTGCTATTTCTTAAATTACGTAATCTTAACATTGACCCTAATGTACTTGCATGGCTGATCTGCTTTCTTTCAAACCGTTCTCAATTCGTAACAGCCAATAACATTGATTCACATCCCTTACCTGTCCGTTCTGGCGTGCCCCAGGGGTCCGTTCTCGGGCCCCTCCTCTTTCTCATCTATATAAATGACTTACCGACTAACATTTCATCTTCAATAAATCTTTTTGCTGATGATTGTGTTATTTACCGCGAAATAAACGACAATAACGATGTCTCTTGCCTTCAGTCCGACATTAACAAGGTTCTCGATTGGTGCAACACTTGGAGTATGAAACTAAACATTAATAAGTGCAAGCACATGCGCATTTCTCGTAATTCCATTGAACCTCCTACTTACCACATTACCAATGTTACTCTTGAAACTGTGTTCTCTTATAAGTACCTCGGTGTTCACATTTCTTCTAACCTGTCCTGCAAAACTCACATCGATCATATCATAAATAACGCCAATCGCATGCTTGGGTATCTTCGCAGGAACTTTTCTCAATCATCCAGTTCTATTAAATTACTGCTTTACAAAACACTGGTTCGCTCGAAATTAGAGTACTCTGCATCACTCTGGAGCCCTGGCATTGATTCACTCATTTCAGACTTGGAAGCTGTTCAAAACAGTGCCTGTCGTTTCATACTCTCTAACTATCACCGAAGAAGTAGCGTAACCGCCATGAAATTGAGTTTGTCCCTCCCTTCTCTCTCTCATCGCAGGTCTGTAGCTTCATTATGTCTTTTTCATAAAATTTACTACAACAGCTATCTGAAAAACAAATTACTCACAAGGCCCTCGTACATATCAGCCCGCATTGATCACCGCAATAAAGTTGGGATTCCATCTTGTCACACTAAATGTTTTCATGACTCATTCGTACCCAGAACTTGTGTCAGTTGGAATGCCCTTTCCCATGACGTTGCTGACATAGTAGATATTAATATGTTTCGTAAAACAATTGCTATCTTGTGAATATATTTATACTTGTTACTCTTTGTATAATTTCTTTTTCTCTTATCAAAATTGTTCTCGTGTATTCCCACTGCTTTTTTCCTTTTTTGTCTTGTGAGTTTTCGCCAGCCACTTTGTACTTTCTTGTTCCTTTATGATTTGCTGTTTATTGTATTCTTTATGTATCCCCACTCCCCTCTGTAATGCCTTCTGGCCCTGAGGGCACAGTAAATAAATAAATAAATAAATAAATAAATAAATAAATAAATAAATAACCCTTCTGCGCATTTTCTTGCTTACCGAGCGCCTTCTCGCTCAGAAAATGGTGCTTTTGGTATTGTGAAAGTGATTTATTGATAGGAGAAAATTTGTTTTACTCTTCAGTGACGCTTTATTTTTCCCAGCTCCTAAGTAACGGTGAAATACTTGAAAAAGCACTGCACAACCTAGCACTTCGTGCAGAGATTATTGCCCGCATGCATGCTACATACAAATTATCGTGCTTGCTTCGACACATAGGATGTGCTGGTATGAACCACACATGAGAAAGACAGACAGGTTTCGCTTGTGGCTCATAACTGTATTGGATGCGTTGGTGTAAACGAGCCCACTAACCAGCCCATACCCAGAGCTTAATTAACTGCCCCAGTAAACCAAAAGTACGCCAAGCAGCAGAGGCGAGCATCATTTAAGACATTTGAAGCAAAAGTTCACCAAACGCTATAGTCTAGCCCCATTCAAGACATATTAAGCTCACCTTAGGACTTATATTTGGTCAGTCGGGTGCAGCATGACTTATGGACTCAATGTGCAGCATTTTAAATAATAAGAGCCCCTGCATGTGTTGCTGAGATGTGCTAACGCCCAAGGTTCATCATTAGAAATTCCCAAATGCTTTTGTTTCTGAAAAAAGGCACTTAAACCCAGCACGTGCTACCACTAAGATAGACTGACCACTACACAACAGCACAAACTTTATTTTGTAAGCACGCTGGTGGCACCGCTCAAGCATGAAAGATACAGAGGCTTCGGGAGTGTTGCTTAAGTAGGACGAGGGAATATAAGTAATCACGAGGAAAGACTGGCAGCATGGGTCCTCGTTGCTTCCTCTGTACCATGCAAGATCACATCTCAACCATTAGCCATTAGCGTTATGCAATATGTGTGGACACAGTAGTCATGCACACAAAAACAAAAACTTATATCAAAACTGGCTCGATCAGCATTGAAGAACTGCAGCATGATCGAATACCAAATGGTTCAAAAAAGAGGTAGATGATATCAGAAAAGACAGCATAGCAATGTCGCATGTAGGCAAATGTGCAAGCAAAAAAGAGGGTACCTTCATAAAGGAAAGGTTCTTCATCTTATCACACAAAATATTCTTTTGCTTCTAAACAGGCTACTACCATTTTGTACAACTCCCCCTGACCCTTCTAACCACCTATGCTATTCTATCAGCAGGATAAACCACTCGACATAAATTAAAAACATTTTTGCAGAAATTTCACAAAATATGGAGTCTTTCCGACGAAGCAGTTATTTCTGTCATAACTGAGTAAACATTTTTTTACAGCAAGGGGGCGGGTGCATATGCTATGAAATATGTGGTGCCAACAATGTACGAATCCTACGGAAATTTCCAAACATGAGTTGGTGCTGCTATCCTCCTGAGACCCAGCAATGGGAAATTGTCGAATATATTGGACAAGAGAAAACAGCGCGCGGCGGCTTTCGAAACGCTTTTCTCCACCTTGGAATCACTTTCGCGGCTGCTACTGGGACCCGTGCTGCCATCTAGCGACTATGGGCAAAGTCGCTATGTTTCCCGCCAAATCTGAAGCATTACACATGGCGGGACTGAGCACAAGCGACTTTTACGGCTGCCGCCTAAGAAGTAAGTGAATTTAGATGCCTTCTTGCATGGATTAAAGCATATTTAAGCATTTATTTGTGTTTAGAAGAGCTTGAAGAACACCATGAAAGGCATATTTGAGGAGAAAACATGGGAGGTTTTTTGCATGCGTTGCGTATTAGGCAAGCTCCAATATATTGGACAATGGGCCTCAATGACTACAAAAACACGAAAATGCACACGTGTGCTCCATTGACGCTCTACGGAAAATAAGATGGTTTTAGCTGGAGTTATCTGAGTATTATATTAAAGCTGCACGCATTTTACTTTCTACGCAATAGGCCCCGTGTGAGTGATGAAACTGCTGAAAGAATCTTGGAGACAATTGCTGAGCAGGACTCCTCCGACTTGGACCTATCGGACAGCGACAACGACTCTGCTGAGGACGTTGCCTATACTCCAACTGCCGCCGTCGATGAGTCAAGTTCCGAAGAGGAAGACGCAATTAATGAAGATTCCCTTGTGACATCCGGCTCTACTGCCACATCTGTCACATCTGTTGGAACGCAAAGACGGAGCCGCTGAAAAAAGACGGAGCGGTAAATATTTAAACTCATTTTAGAGCTGTCATTTATTTTTTTTTGGGAAATGGTGGAAAGTATACGTATTCATACAATTAATTCTTTTGCAGGGTGAGCAACTCGAAGAGGCAAACTTTTCAGCCCATCGTCGACAAACAGCATCGGCAATCATGGTGTCCTCTTGATCACTTCAAGCAGTACATTCCTGACGAGTTGTTTGAAACAATGGCGATGGCAATGAACACTGCTGATGTTTTCGAAACCGGTAAGAGCCTAAATACGACAGCCGATGAGTTAAAAAAGTTCTTTGGAATTTCTATCACCATGTCATGCCTTGGATATCCCCAAATGCGCATGTACTGGAAAACGAAAACAAGAGTGCCAGCTGTCGCAGACAAAATGTCCAGAAATCGGTATTTTCAGCTACGATCCCGACTGAAGGTTGTCGACGAACGCGGTGTGGCCGCAGAAGAAAAAGAAGACAGGCTGTGGCGAATTAGACCTTTTGTCAAAGCCATCCTTAACGGCTGCCTCGAACAGCCGCGAGATGAATGCCTAAGTATCGACGAGCAAATGATACCGTTCAGTGGGCGAACGCAGTTGAAACAGTTTGTACCCCGTAAATCCAACCCTGAAGGCCTCAAAAATTTTCTACTTGCGACGCGAAGTGGCCTTATTTTGGACTTCGAAATTTATCAAGGAAAAACGTCTACTTTGTTCCAAGCCATTTCCGGAATCGGAGAGTCGGCTGTGCTGAGGCTTTCAAACAATCTCGCACCTGGAACACAACTTTTTTTCGACAGGTACTTCACGTCCGGTCCATTACTCGACAAACTCACCGAGAAGGGCATCTCTGGTACAGGACCAGTGATGAACAATCGCATTCCGAAAGGTGTGAACTTGTCCAGTGAAAGTGAAATCAAACTTAAGGGACGAGGAACATCGGAAATGGCGGAAAGAGATGACAAGAAACAAATAGTGGTCCCTTGGTATGACAACAAAGCTATTACCCTGATGTCTTCTCTTCATGGCAAGCAGCCTGAAGACACGTGTCGCAGGTGGAGCAGAAAAGACAGAAAATGTATCAATATTGCCAGGCCAAACATTGTATGCTTGTACAATAAGAATATGGGAGGTGTGGACATGGCCGATCGGATGATCAGCTATTACCGAATGAAGGCCAGGGTGAAGAAATGGACCATCAGGTGCTTTTTCCATCTCATGGACATGGTCCTAAGCAACTCATGGTTACAGTACACGAGTGATATGCGCAACCAACAGAAAAGACCGAGAGGAGTCCTCAAATTTTTGGATTTAGGCGTCTCTGTGGCAGAGGCTCTAGTGAATGAAGTGCTGCAGATGGCAACTGACAGCGGTAGTGACTCAGACTGGCAGCAACCCACAAAGCGAGCCCCAGTGCCTCCTCTTCAAGAGAGAACAAAGTCAGTTGGTCACTTTCCACGACTTGCGGATATTCCCAATGCTGCTCGCTGCAGAATGGAAGGCTGCAGCATGAAAACGAAGTTCTCTTGCACGAAGTGTCAGTTATTCTATTGCATCACCATGGAACGGCGATGTTTTGAAAATGCCCACTCGGCTTAATATAAGATTCATTGGCTTGAATCATATTTTTCTCAAGGTTCTCAGTTTTTCACAGATTTCAATATTTCAGAGTTCAAGCACATAATAAAAGTCTATTTGTGTCGCAAGATGTCTTTTTTCGGTCACTGGCCTCAACTACGCCCTACCCTCAGTTCCCAAAGAAAGCAGCCCTAGAGACCCAATGTCCAATATATTGGACAACCTGCTACAGCGAAGTAGCGTTAGATACAGAAAAACTATGCAACACTTTTCACCTTTGCACTGAGAATAAGCATTTCTGCAAGTTCAACAAAAATCTCTGGGCCTCAGGAGGCTCTACACGCAGAAATAAGCAAGTTATGGCAATGCAAGCTGATACTACAGACATTAACGAGGACACATTTCTATGCACTATGACTTACTCATTATCGCGGTGATCTTGCTGGGCATTGCCTGCTGCTTGGCCGTGCTGTCAGGTGTCAGGTGTCAGGGCCTGCAAGACGGCCAAGCCGCCACAGCGATTATCATTGGCCTACGCATCACGTGCATCGTGAGGTCATGCGGGGGACCGGCGGCGACATAGAAACTGCAGGAACCATGCGCGCCAAAGACTGCCACCCCGCTAGTCCATTTTTTCTTTGGCAGTCACCACTTGACAGCACCCGAAGCACGTAGGAGGTGGCCATTTTTATGCTGACGGCGTTATGGTAACGGTGTCGCTCGTTCGCACTCTTATTCTAACGTGCATATAATTTTTGGGCACGGGGCTGCTAAAACGACTCGCTAAAACACGATTTTCCACGCGTGTCGACCTTACTGTCAGACAAATTCTAGAAACCATGACGTCCTGGATGTCGCGATCAGCAAAACTAAATCTAGGACATTTTGGAACCAAATACTGTAAGAAATAGTAACGCGAATAGAAATTATCGCGCATGAAAGGCTTTGAAATAATGTACGTTCAACGATGCGGAGCCGCTGCAGTCGGGACCGCCAAGGGTCGCAGGTTCGACGCCCAATCCCGTCCCTCCCCCCTTTTTTTTTTTTAAAAGGATGTTTGTTATATTGCTCAACATTACGTCGGTAGGAGGGCCTGGCGACGGTTGGGTCGCCAGGCCACTGGAAACTAAATGTTGGAGCGTTTAACGCCTTATCCCTCTCCAGCGAAGCTAGATTAGCGGAACTACTCCACGAACTAGAAGGCGTTAGTTGGGACGCCATTGGTCTCAGCGAAGTTAGGAGAGCAGGTGAAGCTTACATAGTCTTAAACAATGGTCATGTCCTCTGCTATAGAGGGTTACCCGAAAAGACAGAATATGGCGTTGGGTTCCTAATTCACAAAGATATAGCGGCAACGTAGATGAATTCTACAGCATTAACGAAAGGGTAGCATGCGTCGTAATAAAAGTAGATAAGCGGTATAAACTTAAGCTAATCCAGGGACATGTGCCAACAACGAGCTACGACGACGAACAAGTAGAGCAGTTCTACGAGGATATGGAATTAGCATTAAAAAGGGTACGAACACAATACACAATAGCCGTGGGGGATTTCAGCGCAAAAGTAGGAGTAAAGCAAAGTGGAGAACAGACGATTGGCCACTACGGCGCCGGCCATAGGAATAACCTTGGGGAAATGCTAGTAGAATTTGCCGAAATAAACAGACTACAAATAATGAATACGTTTTTTAAGAAACACGCGAATAGGAAGTGGATGTGGAAAAGCCCTCACGGGCGCGTGAGGGCTAAGAAAAGTGCAATTCAATGTCTTAGGGTAACTAAATAACACTTTCTGAGGTCCATCATTGCTAGCAGACCGTAAGTGCAAAATTTGTAGTAGGTGCAGATAACTTTGTAAGGTGAAACTTGTAAATATAGACCATATTTCATCATCATCATCATCATCATCAGCCTATTTAGGTCCACTGCAGGACGAAGGCCTCTCCCATCGATTTCCACTCCACCCTCTCCTGAGCGAGTTGGTTCCACTTTACGCCCGCAAACTTTTTAATTTCATCGCTCCATCTAACCCTTTGCCTGCCTCTGTTGCGTTTTCCCTCTCTTGGTATCCATTCCGTCGCTCTTACTGTCCATCTGTTATCTGTTCTCCTCATGACATGTCCTGCCCAGGTCCACTTCTTTCTTTTAATTGATATAATAATATCGGCTACTCCTGTCTGTTCTCTGATCCATTCCGCTCGTTTTTTATCTCTTAGCGTTACCCCTATCATTTTTCTTTCCATTGCACGTTGCGCGCTCCTTAGTTTCATCTCTAGTCTTTTAGTTATCCTCCACGTTTCTGCACCGTACGTTAGTACTGGGAGGATACAGTGATTGAATACTTTGCGCTTTAGTGAGAGCGGTAAGTTTCCAGTCATGATTTCGTAATTCCTTCCGAATGCGCTCCAGCCCATCCTTATTCTACGGAGAATTTCTTTTTCGTGGTTGGGAGTTCCTGTTATTAACTGTCCCAGGTATACATATTCGTTTACACATTGTAAGGGTTCATTGTCGATTGTAAATTCCTGTTCCTTAGCTAGGCTATTGAGCATAACTTTGGTCTTTTGCCTATTCATTTTTAACCCAATTTTAATACTTTCCCTGTTTAGGTCATTAATCATGTTTTGTAGTTCGTCTCCATCATTGCTAAAGAGTACAATGTCGTCTGCAAATCTTAAATTGCTGAGATATTCTCCATCTATTCGAATGCCCTTTTCTTCCCAGTCTAGACGTTTAAAGATTTCCTCTAAACATGCAGTGAATAGCATCGGGGATATCGTATCTCCCTGTCTCACACCTCTCTCGATCGGGATTTCTCTGCTTTTCTCATGTAGGAGTAGTGTGGCTGTGCAATCTTTGTATATGTTGTTTATGATTTTCACGTATACGCCAGGTACCCCTTGTCGTCGTAGAGCTTCTATAACTGCTTGTATTTCTATGGAGTCAAATGCTTTCTCGTAGTCGATAAACGCCATATAAAGAGGTTTGTTATAGTCGGCGTACTTCTCAATTACTAGGTTGATAGCGTGGCTGTGGTCCATTGTCGAGTAACCTTTCCTAAAACCAGCTTGTTCTCTCGGTTGGTTAAAGTCGAGGGTTTCTCTTATCCTTGTAGAAATTACTTTTGTAAATAGCTTGTATATTACTGGGAGTAGGCTAATTGGTCTGTAATTCTTTAACTCCTTTATGTCACCTTTCTTGTGGAATATTTAAAAATACAAGCTTACATAGACCATATTTAAATTCACATAACTATATATAGCAGCACATATCTAATTAGAGGTAGTGGTGGCTAGTTAAATAATAACAGGATATTATATATACTAATCAAAATTTTGATGGCTGTCATAAGAGATGAATACTAAATGACAGCAGTTAAATATTAATAGCAATAGTTACATTTCATTAGAAAAATGAGTAAATTACACAGGTAAATGGAGGATATGACTGTTATGTTGTAAATGACAGCAATGATGAATTAACGATCTCGAAATGGTTCATTCATATGAAAAATAAGAAAAGTAGAAATGTAAGCAATATAAAATTCGGCAGGATTCAGACAAAAGACCGTTAGTACAAAAGGCATCGGCACATGGATGTGCATCATGTCAACATTGTGTATCTTCCAGAGTGCAAGCTAGCATGCGAAGGTGCTTGACACATTTCCACTTCTAAATGAGCGCCGTTGGTATGACACCCTATCAGCCATGTGCTGCAACGCTTTGCATTATGTAGATTCAAGTAAAATCACATCAGCAAATATTGAAAACAAGCCTCTCTCTATGAATTAATTATAGGGTGCTGGAGGTTTGCGAGAACGCAGCAGATATGGAATATGTCTTGCATTGCCGGGATAAGTGAAATGGGCACATGTTCTAGGATCCCATACAGCTTGATTCTTTGTATTGCCCTCTCCACGTGAACACGGACAGAAGCTATTCTGTAGGTTTCTTCCATTTCTTCAGGAGTAAATGGAATGTTGCCCCCAACCGAGAAAGGAGGCATGACCATTACAACTCCTTTGCTAGCGAGGTGTGTTCTTATGCCGGGAAAGCCTTTATCTGCCAAAATCATGTCACCTTCTTCGACAATATTAAGAAAACCAGACTCCAATGTGATATGAGTGTCAGAACAACGTCCACCAAATGGCTTTGATGCAAAAACAAAACCATACTGTTAGGTATAATACCAACTAAAAATTTGAGCGTGTAACACCCTTTGTATGAAGAAAAAAGCATGTGCTGCTGCCCAACCTCTCACGGTGTCTCTGTCTTTATATCAGTGCAGTCGATTATCAGGGTGCACTCAGGGTAACTTTTCCTGAAGCAAGCTGGCTGTTCCATCTTTATGTCACCAATGGGTGACTTATAAATCCAGTTTCTGGTTACCTCGGCCAAAGTATGTAGAACAGAAAAAAATACACGATTGGCAGTGCTCTTGTGTGTACCAAATATAACAGAGATAGCACTGAATGAGATTCGAAGCTTCATTTTCATTAAGAACATCAGCAACTTATTCTCGAGTGTTACATCTGTGATCTGTCTCTAACTGTGGGGAGAAGGCTGAGCAACAAAGCAAATACATTTGCACTAACACCACACAAACTACATAAAGCACCAAGGCGGCCTATGATACTGCTGTAGCCACCAAAGAAACATGTCCGCGAGGAAGGCCCAGCTGCGGTTGTCCACATGTGTGGCTGCTCCGTTTGTGCAGATGAATCTGTTAGCTGGGTTCCTGCTGAAATGATGTCTTTGGAGGGATCAGGACAAGGAATGGGAAGCTCTTTGTCCTCTGCAACGAAGCTGCTTTCTTCTGTGCCTGGCGGCTGCACAAATGCCGGAAGAAAAAAAGAGAAAAAGTCGAGGTCGTGAAGCATAATTCCTCTCGTGATGAGAATTGTGAATGTACGGAAGAAATTAGGGATCAAGATGAAAAACACGAGTAATACATCACCGAAGTAAACTGTTCGGGACTTACATTCTCAGGTTGTGCTTCCACAATATGCTGAGACACTTGTGAGTCAGTGTCAGCTGCAGTGCCGGAATTTGGGCCCTTGCTACCTGGTTGTACCTGGAGCAACGAAGTCTCTTGGCCTCTTTTTTGCCATCTCAGCGTATGGAAAGAAGCGCTATAAAACACACACACTCACACACAAGCGACTGTTGTGCTTCGAAAACACGGTAGATACGTAGCAAATCTCTCCAGTCCAGTGGAGGGGTCCGCTGGAAGAGGCCTGCTGTACGCTGCCGGGAAAATTGTAGAAACATAGGCAGGGTGCCCCATGGCCTCGTTCTTCTTATTTCCCAGAAAGTGCCGACTACATATTCTTGTATTCGCCGTCGGCAGCCACGGCGTCCCGTCCGGACTGCATACAGTGCACAAAACACGTGCAGGAAATGCATTAAGCACCGTATACATAGCAGACAGCATTTATCTTGCTTACTTACTTCACGCGTCGAACAGCGCGTATCCAGCGCTCCCGTCGCTCCACTTCGTACTGCTTTCCGGGGAATCGGTAGAAATGCACCTCAGCGTTACTACCTTCGTGACAGTTCATGTGACAGTTCCTGACAGTTCACGACGCAGCAATAACGGCGGCGACCACGTTTCGGGACCGCGCGCGCTCCAGCGTAGTCGCAGACTACCTTCACTTTGCGATCGCTATGCCGAAGCGGCGAGCGCTCCATTTCTATGACTCACGTCGCAGGAGGAAGCGCACGAGTCCCTACGTACGCTTCCAGCACTTCTCGAGCAAGCGAACTGCGCACAGCACTCAACACAACGCACAAAGCGAGCGTGAACTGGGTAACCTACGCGATGCCGTCCATGTTGGCTACTCAGCCAACTTACTGAACGCCACCAGGCTGCGCCACCGTACGCTCAAAGCTCCAGCGCGTCGCTCCCATTGCGGACTCACAGCTGTAGAGCGCAGAGCAGATGCCAAAATTCGGTAAGTTGCTGGCCAGTTTTCAAAATGGGACGTGACGCATTTAGTTGTGATGTTAAGGCACCAGTTCCACTTTATATATTATTTGCGTCGTGAGGTATGTAGGCTCTTTATTTTCGAATAAAGAGCCTACGCACATTGTCCCAAAGCAGTTTTACTTCATGTAGTTTATCCTGTGCTTGTATCAAACACCCATTGTGTGGTGACTTGCAGTTCTCGCCACATTATTTTTTCTTGCCCGTATTTTTAAAGGTAACGTGATACCGAACACGCGATCCTTGGTGTTGGACACGTGCGGGAGTACGGCACGCGATGGCATTTTGAGCAGCCTTGAAAAGATGTTCCTTCTGTAATATCTGCTCATAATGCAACTTGCACCTATCATTTAAGGACATTCTTTGCCTAGCGGCCCCATCCCTGGTGTGTATCGTGTTAGCTCACGTCTACATGTTTTCCTTTCCGATGTATGCCAAAAATATTACATTTATTATAATGCAAAATGCACCTATTTCAAGTAATATGCCGCTTTTAAAGTTGCTTTGCAACAGAACCTTTACTCACGTTTTTTCCCCTTGGGTATTGTTGCGACCTCACCGCTGCCACCGCTTGTCGTGGTTCATCCCACCGCTTGCCAGCCAGTTGTTGCGATCCCACCGCTGCCACCGCTTGTCGTCGTTTATCGCTGCCACCATTTGTCGTGGACTCGTGTCGCCTTCAGGCCAGGAGTCCACGGGGCAGGAAGGAAGAGTACGAGGAGTTGCTTTGGGGATGAGAATATTTACATTTATTTACAACATGGTTTTAAGGTGATGGCCGAATCTCAATCGAAACCTCTAATCCCGGGGTGCTCCCGTGGATTAAGTAACTAGCGTCGTCCGGCGACGCCTTCTTGGGAGGGCCCAGTTGACGCTTCTTCTTCCAATCGGAGGTTGAAGGTCCGAAGGGGAAGAAGGTTGTGGACCTCCCCCTTTTTCTTGGAATGTGGCCGAGGTGACATGTGTGCAGCCGGACCATACGATGGCGCATCTGGACGCCTTCCGGTGGTCATTCGCCACCTCCGGCCGGAGGTAACGAGCAAATCGTTACCGGCACTCGGCTCGTTCAACTCGCTTTTCTGTAGCGACAGCTGCGTTAACAAGTTTCTGCTGGCGCCGCTCCGTCCCCGAAGTCCCAGACGTAACAGTATCTAAAGCGACGCGAAGCGAAGATCTGGGGATTGAATACTGAACATAAATTCATTATATAGTTAAAAGGACAACTTTCTTTTGTTATTTTCTAAAGTAGTGCCCGATTATGAGATGTTTCTGACATTTCTTGAATTTCTGCGTTTGTTCATCAATCGAACATAATTTGCATACAATGATAGCATTGTGCTGATGTGCTCCAAAGCTGTGCTAACTATTCACGCCTTTTCCCGCAGGTTCCACCCTTGCCGAAACTTTTCCACTACGACGGTGCAACACGAGGATAGCATATGATCAATTCAAAGTCCAGAAAATAAATGAAATAATGCTTTTCTCTATAAACCTCTCTTGTTGTGTTATTTGGTTTGTTTAGAGCGCATTAATAGAAAGTACAGAGGATCCACTTAGCCCCGCTTATTAGTGTGTTAATAAAGCTTTGGCGTATGCATGAGAGGCACATTTACACAAACTACTGTTCAGTGGCGGTCAAAATTTTGCGGACCACGGGAGCGCGTGGCGTATAGCACAGCGGCGCCTACTGACGGCTGCCTGCGAAGCTCGAGAGCGCGCACTGCGCACGCGCGCCCTTTTTTACCTGCCAGCCAGCTCGTTCGCTCCCTTGAACAGCTCGCGGACCGGAACGCCAGAATAAGCGCAAGGTGTCACTTCTGCTATCGCCGCGGAAATACCGAGCGGTGATACCGCGACGAAAACACGTAATTTGTACTGGCAATGCTCGCTGCGCCCCGCATTGTATACGCCTTAGTCCAAGAGGCTCCGCGGCGACGGAAACATGCATACGGCGTCAGCTTTTCGGTAGTCGACCTTTGTGATATGGTTGCTCAACAGTGATGCCTTTTGCGCTCGATTGCGGTAAACCAATGCACATATTAATACTCCTTATACATGTTATGGGCTCGTACACATCCAGATATCGAGCTGCTGTAGAAAAGACGCAGAGAAGTGAACGGAAACAGACGTGGTTTATGTTTTCTCGGGAACTGAAAGAAATCGCGGAAGATTAAAGATGCGTCACCAATTTCAAGACTCGCGTACATTTCCAAAGATGACCATCACATTCTCCACATGGAGTAGCTGAAGACGAAGTGGCATTAAATTGTGAATGTCTCCCTTTTCAAGCATCTGTGTGGTTTTCGCTCGCCTTGTTTAAAAGGTACTGCGGCTAATTTCAGGAAAGCACAAGTAAACTGAAAATGTTTAACTGGTTTGTTAATTTCCTAGGGAAGTACCGCATTTACTCGATTGTAACGCGACCACGATTGTAACGCGACGGGCGACCTTTCATTGCGTCCAGGAAGAAAAAATATTGAATTTCGTCATTTCATTGTAACGCGAGGGTCGACTTTAGGTACGAGTATCCGAAAAAAAAAAGGACCTTGCGTTACATTCTAGCAAATACGGTATTCATTTTAAAATGAGCCCTGCAAATCGGGCACTCGATAGATGCCTGCGTACTTGCAGCACATCCGCAGTCCCCTCGTGTCATATGTTGTCTAATTCATCGCTTCTTCTCGTCGCGATATCACCGCTCGGTGTTTCCGCGGCGATAGCAGAAGTGACACCTTGCGCTTATTCTGGCGTTCCGGTCCGCGAGCTGTTCAAGGGAGCGAACGAGCTGGCTGGCAGGTAAAAAAGGTGCGCGTGCGCAGTGCGCGCTCTCGAGCTTCGCAGGCAGCCGTCAGTAGGCGCCGCTGTGCTATTCGCCACGCGCTCCCGTGGTCCGCAAAATTTTGACCGCCACTGTTGGTCCTTCGAAAATGCCTTCACAGCCCTTCGAAAATGTGACAACATAAAAATAAAAATTTTTGCAATCCAAACGGCGCTACACACGTGGGGTAAACACTAGAAACTCCATAGTGGCTGTGAACGGTCGCGCAAGGAGTTTCCCCATGTCGGCGGGGCCGAAAAAACGCCAAAAAAGCCTGAATGCCCGCAAAATCGGCCAATGCTACCTAGCCAAATCCGACCCATTCTGGCTGGCCAAATTATAGCCCACGATGACTGGCCAAATTTCGGCCACTCTGGCTGGCCAAATTTCGGTCACTCTGCAGCTGGCCAAGTTCGACCCGTGGTGGCTTCGCCACAGTGGAGCCATTCTGGCTGGTCATCATCGGGCAGATGTGGGTGAAAGTAGCGCGAGCGCGATTTGCCGACTTAGGCCCGATATCGCTGCCGACTTTGGCCGACTTCACGCGTACATCAGTCCTGTGTTGGCGTGCTGCCTGTGGTGTTGCGTCCTCGTAAAACAATCTGGAAATCAAGGGAAAGAAAATTGCATCCAGTCGGCGGTGGCACATTGAGCAAGCGACTAACTGTTCCATGTTATTTATTTGTGCTGCATAGGGCTGCTGACATCAAACCAGGAAGCTGTGGCCGAGGACACGTGTATCAGCGCAAGTGCACCGTGTCATCTACGGCTGCGAGAGTAGTCAGCACCAGCAGCATCGTGACGTCACCTGCTACCGACGTTATAAAAAGACCCCTTCATCGGATCTGCCGTCCAGTCGGCGGTGGCACGTTGAGCAAGTGGCTAACTGTTCGATGCCATTGACTTGTGCTGCATAGGGCTCCTGACATCATACCGGGAAGCTGTGGCCGAGGATACGTGTATCAGCGCAAGTGCACCGTGTCATCTACGCCTACGAAAGTTGTCAGCACCAGCAGCATCTTGACGCTATTGACTTGTGCTGCATAGGTGAGTGCATCAGTGCATAAGTGTTCACCACTGCTGGTTGAAGTCTTTTAGGGGCGAAGCTCCTTAAGGTTTGAGTCTGTCCGTCCGTTGTTCCTAGTAGCGCGTTACCTTCAACGTTACCATGCAACGCCATGCAACGCCGGGAGGCTCGCGCTCGCGCTCGGCGCGTGCCTCCCGGCGCGCGAGCTCTCTCACTCTTCCTTCTGCTCTCGTGTGTGAGAGAGACAGAGGGCGAAATGCGCGCGTTGACTATGGAAACGCTCTTTCTTTGATGAAGGCTCTACCAGCTTGCAAAGGAGCAAAACGCGCCCTCACCCGCGAGAGACAACGTTGGCGTAGGCAGCGTCTTCTAGCGAGTTTCTCGATTGAGAAATACCGACTGGTCGCGCTGGAGAACCGTTCACTGGCCACCCATATATATATATATATATTCTATCAGAAAGACACAGTGACAAACATAGGATTTATTCTGACGTTTCGGCTGGAGACCAGCCTTTTTCAAAGCCTTTTTCATCTTGGAAAAAGGCTGGCCTCCAGCTCCTATATATAGGGGCACTGGATCTTGACTAGCAATGAAGTGCTGGTGGGAGATTTCACTTGTGTGTAGTTGAACCATAAGGATTTGTAGCGCGCGCGTTAACTAAATTAATCCGGAACTCGGCACGATCTACGATGAACGTCCCGAGCTTCGCCCACTCATCATCATTCACTCCGTGGATATGCTGTAATTTTTTTTCGTTTGTCTTTTCCACTGCCGACTGAGTGCTTGTATTGTAATATATGATCACATGCCTTCCACGACCGATGTTACGAAGGCTATCGATGACTTCAAGCACGAAATGCGCGCCGAACTGCGCACGATGAATCATAGCATAACATTTTGTTCTAGGACAGCCGACAATATCAAGAGCGCTCTAGCAGAACTACAAACTTTGACTGCAGAGGTCATGAGGACAAGAGAGATCTGTGCTGCTTTGAGGCAAGAAAATAAGGACCTAGCTTAAAGGCTAAGTAACGCGGAAAAAAAAATCCTAGAACTAGAACAATACAGCAGGCTCAGCAATGTAGAAATAAAGGGCTTGCCACTCACCGTTAAGGACAGAGCCGCCGAGATGGCCTTGAAAATGGCGCAGACTGTCAGTGTTCCTCTGGACCTAACAGACATTGACATCGCCCATAGCGTCAAGACCAAAAACAGTAATGATGCTAATCTAACTATCAGATTCACGACCCGAACGAAACTGCACCTTTTGCTTGAGGCAGCAAAGAAAGCGAAGTTGTCAACTGTTGATATTGGCTTCACGGGGTCCAAACAGCGGATGTACATCAATGAACAATTGACGCCACACAAAGACGCCTTCTTGGCACAGCCATCGGAAGGAAAAAGGAAACGTCTTGGAAATACGTGTGGACAAAGAATGGCAGCATACTAGCAGCAAAACTGAGACTTCCGATGTCATTCGGATGAACTGTCAAGCTGATCAGCTTGACAGATCGATTTGTTGAGAACGACGTAGTCCGACGTCATAACTACTCATGCATGACTCGGTTGCTCTTTTCTCGCCTCTGGAAAATTGCCCGGGTACCACACCTCTTCTCACGTCCTCACAGCTTAATATACATGCTGGCACAGAGAAAAATAGGTCGAAAATAATACATTTCAACATGCAACCTCTTGTGAGTAAAGTTGACCAATTGACCCGTTTTTTGGCATGCTTAACAAACTCGTTTGACGTCATCTGTTTAACCGAAACGTGGTACCGGCATGATATTGATGCTCTGCGCATGCCCGGTTATAATTCTTTTTATGTTAACTGCACAGCGAAACGTGGGGATGTGTTGCCCTACTGGCGAAAAACAAGTATGTCTGCGAACTGTTATCTGAACACTGCTTTTGCAACGCCGATATTGAAACGCTATCTGTGAAGACGGCCTCTCAAACATTTTCTGTCCTTTATCCCCCCCCCCCCCCCCCCTGAGGGAAACTTATCTACATTTTTTCTATAACTTTGAACGCGAGATATTCTTTTTTCAATACAGAAATTTTTTTCTTCTGGTATAGCTGGAGACTTCATTGATTTTTTTTCTTTTTTTTATTCATACTGTCAGCACATAAGCCAAGACAGAAGTTGGGGTTACATAACTGTCATGTACAAACGTAGTACATGCTAAAAGAGATTTCACACGGAACGCTCAAGAGTTGCACAACATAACAGAATAAAGAAACAAAACACGAAATCATATTAGAAAACATCCCGTACAGCTCACCGATTTATGTAAAGTAACATGTTCGAATACATACCGTAGACGTCACCAAAGAAAAGAAAAAAAGAATATTTGAAGTGATATAGCACATTGAAAATGTTCAGGCAACGGGTAGCCAACAACAAGACTATTGAAGGGCGAACTAATGCTAAAGCAATACAAATCGCTTACAAATATTCTGAGAAAGCCTTTTCAAAACTTTGTAAATCACAACATTCGACTATGTTTTCAGGTAACCGGTTCCAATCATCAATGCTCCGAACTAAAAAAGAATGCTTGAGTAAATCTGTTCTCTGGTTGATTGGTGTAATATGTTTGGAATGTTTTGTTCTGGATGAGGTAGTTTTCTCTAATGCGATGTGTTCACCTAGGTTAACCCTGAAATCTCTGTTCAGTATGTGAAAAAAGAATATCAGTCGATTAAGTTGCATTTTTCGTTTCACCGTCATTAGTCCGGTTTTTTTCTCTAAGCTCGCTGATAGACTGAGTTCTTGAATACGAGTTTGAAATGAACCGTAAGGCTCTATTTTCTATACGCTCACATTTTAGTGTATTTGTTTTAGTGTTAGGTTCCCATATATGACTTGCGTAGGTCAGTACTGGAAGAACAGTCATTTTGTATGCCATTGCTTTAGCCTTTGGGGTAGCATTGAGTAGTTTTCGTCGTAATGACCATAGTTTGCGCATGGCTCTATTGCAAACATCATCAACATGTACTGACCAGTTCAAATCGTGTGCAAGGCGAATACCTAGGTATTTAACATCTTTTACTTCAGTTAGCAGTGCGCCTTTAATGCTGTAAGGAAAAGATAGCGGGTCTTTTTTACCTGTCATGCGCATGAAAAGGGTTTTGGATGCATTCAGTTCCATTTGCCAATCATCGCACCAAACACTAATTTTTTGTAAGTGGTTATTAAGTACCAGTTGGTCGTTAGAGGAGCACTTCTAATAAGCACTTCCAGCCCAGCACAACAACAGCTGTCATTGCTCATCCAGGCTACTGGTTTTCACAATGTAACTAATAGTCCTAGACGAATCACCGCTACTTGCTCTTCGGTGTTAGACCTTATAATTACTAATAGCGATAGTGCGCTCTTTTCGGGCCGCATAACAGTCGACGTAAGTGACCACTTGCCTGCTACCTTGTTTCTGGACCAGCAAATCTGTTCAAATGCAAAAGGATCAGCGGCAACTTATGTCTCTGGAGAGGCTCGAGCAATTCAGGAACCACATTGCTTTAGTAAATTGGGCCCCAGTATACCGAAAAAACACAGCTGAGGGTGTCTACTGCAAATTCCTATCAATTTTTCTTTCATTATGCAACGAGTGCTTTCGCGTTGTTGCCGTAAAAACATCTAAGAATGCTCGAAAACCCTGGATGACCAGTCAGCTTACACTACAAGTGAAAAAGAAACACAAAATGTTTGCGATGTTCTTCAAAACAAGAGAGGCAGATGTGCTAGCAGAGTAGAAATCACTGCATAACCGCTTAAATAGAGAAATTAGAGTAGCTAGAACTGCTTGTTACAATAATTTAGTTGATAGAAATCTTTCTAAAAAACAAACAGAAAAAAGACGATGGCTAAACATGCTTTTAAACAGAAACACGCATGGCAGGGATATAACAAGTTTAGTACTTGAAGGCAACGAAACATCCGGCCCGCATCTCGCTGACACATTTAATAAATTTTTCTCCGAGGTAGGTCCCAGCGATTTCAATGCTGGTATCTCTAGTTTCCGAGGCGACAAACTAATGCCATCCCTATTGTTTGCACGAACGGATGAAACCGAAGTTTTTTCGATGTGCAGAAAGGTAAAAGATACCTGTAGTCTTGATGCGCACAATATTCAAAGTCGGCCAGTGATGTATGTTCTGGACATAATTACGCCATGTCTAACAAACATATACAACACCGCACTTGGAACTCCTCGATTCCCTGCTCACATGCAACTAGCCAGGGAGACCATGATTTATAAAAAAGGAGACACGAAGATTTTGCGAAACTACAGGCCAGTGTCTATTCTTCCGTATTTTTTAAGGGGTTAGAGCAACTAATCCGCATTCATCTCAATGGATTTTTTCTTAAACATTCCGCAATAACTGAATGTCAATATGGCTTTGCACAAAATAGATCTACGGAGCACGCGCTACTTGTTCAAAAAAAAAAAAACACACACACATTAAAAATTTTTGAGACACAGCTTTTAACTCTTGGTATTCTTGTTGATTTCAGCAAAGCCTTCGTCTGCTGAAATCGCGATATTCTTTTTGCGATATTAGAGCACTATGGTGTACGTGGACACGCCCTTAACCTAACAAAGTCATACCTGACCTCATCATCTCAGTACGTAGACATTAACCACTACGCCTCACAGATTCTAATTATTTCGGATGGTGTCCCTTACGGTAGCATTTTGGGGTCACTGCTATTCAATGTATGTATAAATGATGTTCCTAACGTCAGCACTCATGCGAAATATATAATGCATGCAGACAACACGAGCCTATTTTTTTTCTTCTTCTAATGATATAAAACACTTAGCGGAAATCGCAAACGACGCGCTCTCATCACTTGCTATGCGGTCATCAGTTAACTCCTTGAAAATAAAGACGCAGAAAACGAAAGCAGTACTCTTCCTTCCTAAAAGGAAAGTATCTCTCGGCCCTCCTTATACCGAACCGGTACTGTGATTGAGTTCGTAGACACCTTTAAATCGTAGGAGTAACGTTCAGCAGTACAATGTCATGGGATGCACATGTTAATAACACCATCTTCCCAAAGGGAACCCTGATGGGATGCGAAGCAGCAGCGTTGCGCACGGGTGGCGTCACGGGCTGAACGGCGCTCACGCGGGTGCTTCGCATCCCATCAGGGTTCCCCTTGGGAAGATGGTGTTAATTTTGCGCGTGAACCGACGAGTCGGCGGTGTAGCGAGCGGCGGTAGCGGCAGGTGTTGCGGGCGAACGGACGAGGTGGCAGCTGCGAGCGCGCGGCAGGCGAGGGAGTGACGTCAGCGCGCTCTGCGAGGGGAGCGTGACGTCAATGCGCAGCTGCGGCGTGACCTACTTGGCGGCGCTCCAACACCTTCGGCGAGGGGAGCGCATTGCGGCGCGTTCGTACGGACGCACGGAGGGAGAGCGTTACACAGGCTAGTCAAAGAGCTGCTTCGCATCTAATAATCTTTCTTCAACACTCTCTACAACCATAGGAATCACTTCGCGTAACACTGTGTGACCTGCCCTTTCCTTGGAAGTTGTCGCATAACCTAAATACAGCTTTATATATATATAACTGATAAGTTCCGTCCATATCTGATATATGACTCTTGAAACATACTCTATGTATCCCACATATCCCATATCCCACATTCTTTCGGCGCTGGCACTCACGGGAATTTTAACGTACTGCTTGCGGAAAGCGCGGGCCAATACGCCATGCGCAGCGCCTATAGGGGCGCCACTGAAAGCCGCATAGCGGCGGCCGTTGGAACCGGTGGTGGGTCGCGTAGCAGACGCCTCATTTCACTGCAAGCATTGCGGAAGTGCGCGCGTGCGATTTGCCGCTTGTGCGCGTCCCAGATAATTACTTTTGCGGCGATAGTGTGTGCAAAGGAGCTGCACATTATAATAGTGGACATGTGTCCGATGTCACAGCTGTGTGGGACGACAATGTCACCATACGCGCCAAGTGTTTGCCACAGACAAGCGTCAACAAGCTTCCCTACGAAGTGGAGCTCATCGCACCGCTTTCTTTATAACGTCCCGATCACTAATGCCTGCATGCATGCGTTGACGCTTCGTTTACTTGCCATGTGTTTATATAGTAGATTTTGAGGGATCGCTGTCGCACCGGCGCATAGATTTCACGGGTGCGGCCACGCGAAGGGTCAGCGTTGGTAAAACTGAAACCAGCACGATAAACTTGTGAATATATTGTTTTGTTTTGTGGGGTTTAACGTCCCAAAACCAGCTCTGATTATGAGAGACGCCGTAGTGGAGGGCTCCGGAAATTTCGACCACCTGGGGTTCTTTTACGTGCACTGACATCGCACAGTACACGGGCCTCAACATTTCGCCTCCATCGAAATGCAGCCGCCGCGGCCGGGATTCGATCCCGCGACCCTCGGATCAGCAGCCGAGTACCATAGCCACTAGACCACCGTGGCGGAGCTTGTGAATATATATCTCGGCAGCTTGCGCTAGTGGCGCGAGACTGAGTCACTGCGGAGCTGGTGGTCACCTAGCTTGTCGTAGCAGCTTGGCTACGTATTTGCTAGGTTTTTTGCAGCTATTACCAAGTGTTGCAAAATGACGTTACATTCTACGCGATCGTCAAAGTCTTAAATGTGCATAGGTGCCATGTTTTACAGCCAATATGCAACTTGAGGCGAGCGCACAGCGAACATTCTGCACCGGTGATCGCATTCCAGTGCCATCAATAGGTAGAATGCAGCCGATTTCGTGCAGCACACGTGTGATTCCACAGCGCTTTTGTAAAGGAGCCGTCACCTGCCCCACATTCTCTGACATTGCGCTTCGCGCCATTCGTTTTTCAAGAGAGCCTAAGCATCGCGTCTTATCAGTACTAACAACCTCATGTGCATTGTAGCGTCTACAATGCAGGCGAGGCGACCAAGTGTAAACGTAGTAGGGTTCGCTGAAGACGTAGCGACATAAATGGAGAAATAAAACACGATAATCGTTCTAACACTGCTGTTAACAAGAAAAGAGAAATAGCGGGCGCGAAAGAAGACGAAGTAGGATCGCGAGCGCGTGATGTTCTGGGTTTTTCTCTTTAGAAAAAAATGCGGCATCGTAGGGTCGCGCGTCGCGCTGCTCGGCGCTCTTCAGGCGTATTGTCTTCCGCCTCACTTCGAAGCCTGGTTTATTCTTCATCGAAGTCTTCGGACTTTACACTCCTGTAAACAGCGCGATTGCTTGCCTTCTGCGTCGTACAGCCGCAATCAACCGCCGCCGTCGCTCTCGCTCATGAAATAGCACCGGAAATCTGTATAAGTGCGTTCGTGGCGATTCCTTGTGTGTGTCTGAGTAGCCCACAACGCAGCAGTTATTTTTCGGCATCTCTGAAGCCCGAGAGAGTCGTTAAATCACGATGAAAACACATCCATCCGCGCACACGCGTACACGCTCGCGGGAACACTGCTCGCTCGGACCCACCAACGCTTCCGAGCTGTGGCGGCAGATGGCGTCGTCGGCGCTTTGCGCATCGCCTATAGTACGTTTCATTTACTCTTGCGAGTGTTCGTGAGAAGCCTACGTGGCCAGATGTGGGTTCGTCACGCCAAGCGAAAAGGACGTCATCGAAGAGGGTGCCTTTTGGAACAACCAGGAGGTAAGTGCAGCTGTTCGAACGAGCGTTCTTTTTGTACAGCACGCTGTCTCGCTGACAGAATGATGTTAACGATTGTGAAATATGACGCGGTATGGTTTTGCCACAGTCCTCTAAATGATCATGTATCGGGCGAATCTCTGCATCATCTCGCTGCTGTCTGCTCAATTCTGATAAGCTAATGGCGTCCAGGAAACCGTCATCGTCGTCTGTTTCCTGACTCACAAGCTGAATGGGTGCGCGAGACAGTGTGTCAGCGTTTTCATGCTTACGGCCAGGCTTATAAACGAAGGTGACGTCAAATTCCTGCAGGCGCAATCTCCACCGTGCCAGTCGTCGTGAGGGTTCGCGCATGCTCGCCAGCCAACAAAGGGCGTGGTGGTCCGTCACTGCTTTGAATGGACGACCGTAGAGGTAGGAGCAAAAGAAACGAGAACGTTTCATTTTATCCTTAGAACATCATTTGTGTACTGATCGGGCATTGGTCCTTTTTGGAGACTTCAACTGTGTATGTAGCGCGCAAGATCGTACATCATTGCAGCTGAAACGTGATCCAAGTAGTGATGTGTTACATCGCCTCATGTGCGATTACCAGCTTGTTGACATTGGAGAAAATGAAAAGGCAGGATGTCGCTATACGCATTTCCAGGGTTCTTCACACGCAAGGCTTGATCGAATTTACGTTTCGCTTAACACGCTATCTCTCATTTCCGGTTACAATGTGCACCCTGTATTCTTTAGTGATCACTGCCTAGTGTCGGCCTCTTTTGGGAGTCGTCGATACCAGAGTCGGCGTATGTCCTGGGAGTTGTGGAAATTTAATAACGAATTACTTTCGCGGGAGTGCTTCCTAAAGCGTGTTACTGAGCTTTTAACTATTCTGTCACATCGCAAAGACTTGCTCTCTTTGCTGTATGGGAATTATTCAAACAAGAAGTTAAAATGATAGCCATCGCAGAGTCAGCGATATTGGCGTTTGAAAGAAAGAACAATTACAAGGTATTGTATAGACTACTGAGTGAATTACACGAGCTTGAATGTTTGCATCCGGGACAATATATTGATGACATCCACAGCACCAAAGCGCAGTTACAAGCGTTGTACGCAGAAAAATACAAAGGTGCACTTGTACGCGCGCGAGCGACCCGCTTTCTAGAACAGCCTTGTAGTAGGTCCCTAGGCGATGAGCGCCAGCACGCGCTGTCTAAACAAATTGTAGAGATAGAGTACGATGGAATTATTGTCAGTGAGCCTACTCCAATAACTCAAGTGTTTTTCGCACACTATGAAAAACTTTTTCACAATCATGAGCCATTGGTTAAAGGTGCCTCGGCTAACAAGTTTATAACGTTGCTACCACAGTTGAATCAAGATGGTCGTGACTATACAAATGCAAATTTTGATATCAGTGAAGTAACTGCATGCATAGATTCGTTAGCGAGAAACAAGACGCCAGGTCCAGATGGCCTCACTGCCGAATTTTATCAGTGTTTTCCCTCAGTGTTGTCACCATTATTACTTCAGGTGTACCGCGAGGCCTTGGAAGTTGGGTACCTAGCTGCTACAATGTATGAAGGGCACACTGTCCTTATAGCCAAAAGCAATGACGAAACTAAATTGCAAAGGTCGATGGCTACCGGCCTATTTCCTTATGCAATGTAGATTATAAATTTTTGCAGAGATGCTAGCGAACCGTTTACAATACGTGATAAGGTCAGTGGTCGGTGTACACCAAACATGTGGCATTAGAGGTCGATCCATTCAGACAAACATCCATGTTGCGAGATTGGTGCTAGAGTGTGTAGGTGAGGGGAATGGGCAGGTTGCGATGGTACAGGTAGATCTGGCTAAAGCGTTCGACAAGGTGAATAATTCGTTCCTGTTCACTATACTAGAGCATATAAATATCGGATCCCAGCTCCTGAAAGGTATCAGAACATGTTATGCTAACGGCTGAACGAGGCTCATAGTGAATGGCTCGCTGTCTGATCCGATCAGGCTTTTGTCATCAGTAAGACAAGGGTGTCCTTTGTCACCTCTTCTGTTTTGCCTGTATTTAGAACCACTTTGTCGGAGCATTCTGAAAGAACAAAATTTGCTAGGGTTTAAATCCCCGTCAAATGAGATTCGGGTTCTCGCGTATGCAGATGACGTGGCCTTTTTCTGTGCGGATAAACTGAGTGTAAGGACTGCCCTTGGAATTACAGAAGAGTTTTGTGCGGTTTCTGGAGCTAGTGTTAACTATGAAAAAAGCTCAGGTTTTTGGTGTGGGCTATGGGCCACAATGCCGTCACACTATGCCGGCATTCAGTGGAAAAAAGATCTATGCTACTTAGGTGTCCCTCTCTCACAATACAGGAATAGCAACAGTGATTGGTCGGGGGAAGTTAAAAAGGCACAAAGTAAAGTGAGCTCTTGGCAAGGGCGCAATTTGTCGATGTTCAGCCGTGCTAAAGTATGCAACGTGTTTTTAGTTACCCGTCTCATGTACGTGCTGCAACTACTGCACTGCGCACGACTCCGAATTCAGGCATGGCATCGTGTATTTTGCAACATTTATTTGGAGCTCCAGTTATGACTCCATGAGACGCGACAATCTGCTCGTCCCACTTGATCGGGGTGGCCTCGGATTGGTCCATCTCTTTGTTAGGCAAATTGTTTCTCGACTGTTTTTCTTTCGAGAAAGCGACCATCCGTTTTTGTGTGAAATGCCACAGGTCCGATTAGTTCAGCATCTTCCTAATATAGTAGTTTCATCAGATGTCATAGGTGTTTCACAGGCTCCTTGGGGCTTCCTCAAGGAATTTGTAGACTCATTCCTTTTCCGGAAAGTTAAATTTAGCCTAGAGTATCTATTCACCGCGAGTCGAAAAGCGATTTCTGTTGCACCGGTGGACTCCATTTTCCCAGATCCTTTGTATCGGACACCTTATTTAAGTCGGCCTTATCAGGATGTACTTAGAAGGGTTTCAAAAATGTGTGTACCTCCCGGTGTTAAAACATTTTTCTTTAAACTTCATTCGGAAACTCTCCTTGTCAAAACCTGGTTGAATTCGAAGGGCTGCTTCGTGCCATGGTCCACGAACTGCCGACTCTGTCCATGTGCGGAAACAATTGATCACTGTTTTGTTGACTGTACAGACGCAATATTTTTTGGGAACATTCTCCAGCGGACTCTTAAAAGGACATTGACATCAATTCGTACACTTAGATTTCTACCTTTTAAAACGACTGCCGGTCCACCCTATGACATGTTTGTAGTACTTGGTTTGTACAGCCTGTGGAGATCGAGACTGTGTGATAGCCATGCAGAAAATCCGCGTTCCACAAGATCTATCTAACGAGAAACCGTGGCCTATGTCAGAAGTGTGTACGCTGCCCAGGAAGTACCTCCTGACTGGACGCACTTGTTGGACGTCTGTGGGCGCTTTCCCGAGTTTTGAGTGTGTAGGCGTTATCTCCCTGTGACCTAAGTTTTCATTTCCATGTAATAAAGAAAAAAAGTAATATTGTGGCTTTGTGGTAGGACACCTGCTTGTCACGCAAACGGCCCGGGTTCGATCCTCAATGGCACCGAAGATTTGTATTGTTTTATTTTCTTTATTTGCATCTTTCTTGATTTTCGCTCACGGAGAGACACCGACACCGACGGCGGTATTTCTGCGAAACGAGCTCTCTAACGCTATCGCGTTAAAACTTGGTAATCGCCCAAACGACTGCAAGACACTCTTTCTCCGTAGTCGAGTAATTTGCCTTGGCACGGGATAGTGAGCGGCTGGCGTACTCTATGGCTCGTTCCACTCCATCTTGACGCTGGACGAGGACTGCGCCAAGGCCGATGCTACTAGCATCATTATGTACCTCTGCGTCAGCGTCTTCGCCGAAATGTGCAAGCACGGGTGCTGATTACACGCGCTGCCGTAGTGCAGCAAAAGCCTGCTGTTGTTCGCTATCCCAAATAAATGGCGTGCATCTCTAGTAAGGCAAGTGAGGCGTTCCGCTATATTCGAAAGCCCCTGAATAAACCGGCGATAATAGGCGCACAAAGCAAGGAATCCCCGTTCGGCCTTCTTATCGGCAGGAGCCGGAAATTCGGCTACGGCGGCAAGCCTGTCCGGGTCGGGTCCGGGCCCTTTAGCGATCACTGCATGTCCGAGGAACTTTAGCAGTACATTAAAGGTTGCCGTGAGTGCCAGTGAGTTCTTCAGAAAAAGGCCATACTAAAGACCATAAAAGGTGCAATAGCGTGAGCACACAAGGACGAGAAAGACACAGCAGTACGAGCGCTAACTTTCAACTGAATGTTTATTGCCAGAAACAACAGGATTTGTAGACCCGTGTTAGAAAGTGGCCAGTTATCGCGCATAATAACCTGCAGCATCCAGAAATGATCACTCAAATGAAGTCAGCACCACAGAGGGGCAGCTGACTCGGCCATCAACAATTGTTCACGTACACGTATGAAATTACTGAAGCCGCCCTGATAGCGAAGGCCCGCAATAGCTGCGTCAGCTGCCCTGATGGGGCAACTGACTTCATTTGGGTTATTTGTGGGTGCTGCAGGTTTTCATGCACAATAACTGGACACTTTCTAACATGGGTGTACAAACAGCGTTGTTTCTGGCAATAAACATTCACCTGAAAGTTAACGTTCAGCCTGTTGTGCCTTTGTCGTCCTTCCCTACTCGCGCTATCAGACCATTTATTGCTATGAGCCAACTAAGGCAAAAAGCCACATTGATAGAAAAGAGAACTGCAAGCGAAAATAAATGTGCTGGAATAAAAAAAGAAAGAATGAGTACACACAAAAAAGAAGAGCGGACGAGATAGTGCAAGCACAAGTAGGTTCCATTCCGGTGATCGAAAGTGCGTCCAGCTCGTACATACCAAGTGCTAAAAGCACCGTATTAAATAATCAGCAAAACTAACATGCACTGTTTTCGGAGCATTTTGGTTTTTCGCTTTCTATCATGACTACAAATACATAGTGGCCCCGCCACGGTGGTCTAGCGGCTATGGTACACGGCTGATGATCCGAAGGTCGCGGGACGGAATCCCGGCCGCGGCGGCTGCATTTCCGTGGAGGCGAAATGTTGAGGCCTGTGTGCTGATGTCCTGTAAAGCCTGTAAAGCATGCAATGCCTGTAAAGCATTCCGTATAGAAGGAAGTGCCTGCAAGTTGTTAATGAAGGAAATATAAACAAAGTGCTCCTAATGGAAATTTTGAGTGCTGCTGTACGTGTGTTTTCATTTCGCTATATGTTGTTACACCGAAGGAAAAAATGCACAGTGGATGCAAGCACCGATACCTGCTTTTTGCGATACTGCTTCCAAACGGTCTGCTTCCGTAGCAGGCCTTAAATCTAGCTTACAGCATTATCAACATATCTATTGTGGGCTCGGGGCCAGTGGTCGGCCGAAGCCCTCAGAGAACACGTAGGCGACAAGAATCGATAGGCCCCGGCATTGACTTGGCCTCTCGTACACTTTCACCAGACATTTACAAATCTGCGCGAGGTTAATAAAAGCGCAAAACCACTTTTTTCCTCGCCACATGCAAGCGGCGCCAACAGCGCGGCAGCTTTTCCGATCCCAGTAAGTGCGCCGCGGTGCGGAGAAAAGAGCGCGCCACGCCCACCTCGGGAGATACGCTCTCTCCGTGCGATTGGGACGGCCGGAGAAAAACCCGCCGCGCGCCCGCCATCTCGGAGGCCGTGCTTCGACATAGAATTGCACAAATTTGTATAAACTCTCTCACAACGAAACAAAGACACTTTTGAAGTCTTGTAACAACAAATACCGTTCGATGTGTTTACAGCATATCATATAAGTGTACATCAAGTAAGTGCATAAATTTATTGGCATCATTTGTATTTACTACATCACTCGGTCAACCATTCCATACCTCAATTACGTCATGGAAGAAAGAATACCTGTACATCTTCGTCCGTGCAAAGTAAGGCTGCAGCACTCGTCTGCGATTTGCCCTCTCGCTTCGTTTCCCAGGTTGTTGTGTGTAGGTCTTTCTGTTAATTTTAAAATCCTCTTCCATTAATTGAAAAAGAAACATTAATCCATTTTTAACTCTGCGTTTCTCCAGTGTCTCCAGGCGACAGCATTGTAGCATTTCTGTTACAGAGTCGTAATTCTTATATTTTGAACATATAAAGCGAGCAGCAAGCCGTTCTACATTTGCACTTTATTTACGAATACTTTGGGGTGAGGACTCCAGGCAATAGTAGCGTATTGAAGTATCGGTCGTATAAACGTTTTAAAAGCACGAAGATTTACTTCCATACTTGCGCCCTGGAGAGCGGGAAACTGGACACGTCTGCTGTTGTTTTGGACGGTCTTGACGCTTTGAATAATACGAGCACAGGTGCAGCTGATAACAGGTTACACAACTATTTCCCCTCTCTGATGTGCGCACTGGTCCATTCGTTTGTCCAAACAAGTGATAGCGTTTAGCAACGTGAGCAGGTTCCACATCGTTTCTGATACGTTTGGCATCAGCCTGCCAAAATAATTGACTGTTCAGCAGCTGCTGCATTCTTTGCTTCGAGGTGGATGGCAGCATGCTGGAAAAGCATTGCATTTTATCAACTCTGCATCTGGTTTGATGCCGTCTTTAGAAATTGCCTCCCAGAAACTGTTCTTCCTCAGTAAGAAAAACGCATTTTTCGCGATTGAGAACGACCCGGAGACGCCTGTCATGCTTCTCTTGCGTTATCGTGCACACAAGCGTATTGTCAATGTGGACGCGCGTTCCTTTAAGGCCGTCAGACGTGCTATGCATTGCCCTCTCAAAGACTTGATTTTCTGTTCGAATTCCAAATCGGAAGCCTGAAAAAACGTCAGTGGCGCTGCGGTGTCCTAAATGTCTAGATTTTGGCTCTCTTCTAGTGAAGCAGAATCTGGTAAAATCCACAGTTGCGTCGAGTTTGCTGAACAATTTGGCTCCCGCCAGCTCCGACTATTTCATCTAGAGAGAGAAGCTTATATTTTCCCCGTTTTAAGCAAAGACTAACGTTCCAAGGTTCCATGCAAATGCGCAGACCACCATGCTTCTTTAGGACAAAGACAAGAGCACTTGCCCTTCAGAGGGCTCATCTACCTTTTCAATGATTCTGTGTCGGTCCATGCTTGCACCCTCAGGCCGAATTGGCTGTGAAAGCGCGAAACTCGGCGCGCTGGCAACACAACTGGCGCTGAGCATTCTTTGAGGCGTACGCTGGAACTTCCCTTCAAGCCACCCCGATCGGGAAAACAGTTGTGGAAATTGGCTGATAATTCTGGCCTCTAGATGTCCTTTAACCTGCAGGCACTATGCCCTTGAGATAAGACCAAAGCCTTATCAAGTGTGCATTCCCAACAGCGCTTGTTTCCCTTTCTTGACGACGAAACAATCTGTTGGCTCCTCGATTCGGCGGATTCTGAGCGCTAGCGTAATCCCTCGAAAATGCTTGATTACACCACCATTGTTGCGGAGAGTGATAACCAGAGAGTGGAGAACAAGGTTCAAAACTTGAAGTGTACCAGCCAGCTGGAAAAATGGCAACATTTTATTATTACACCGAAAGGGAAATGTAAAACATTTGAAGGAATACAGGCCAATCGGTCTACTCTCAGTACTTTACAAAATATTCACAAAGGTTATCTGAAACAGACCAAGGGACACACTTGAATTTAATCAACCAAGAGAGCTAGTAGAGTTCAGAAAGGGATACTCCACCATAGACCGCCTTCATGTGATCAATCAAGTAATCGAGAAATCCGCTGAATACAACGGCATTATGGCTTTCATAGACTACGAAAAGGCTTTCGACTAGGTAGAGATACCAGCAGTTCTGAAGGTATTACACCGGCAAGGAATATGCGATAGCTGCGTAAACACAATAGCCAACATCTATAAAGATTGCACGGCCACCCTACTCCTCCTTCAGAAAAGCAGGGAAATACCTATGCAGAAAGGCGTCAGACAAAGAGGTACAATTTCTCCGATGCTATTTACCGCAAGTCTAGAAGAAATCTTCAAAAGGCTTGGCCGGGGCGTGACAGGACTAAGGATTAACGGCAAAAATCTGCGTAACTTACGCTTTGCTGACGAAATGGTCCTCTTAGTAATAACGGCGACGAACTGCAAGAGATGATTGAAGACTTAATCCGAGAAAGCGCTAAGGTAGGATTAAGGATGAACATGCAGAAAACAAAGATAATGCGTAGTAGCACGGCGAAAAAATCATGCCTTCATAATCGAAATCCAGACATTAGAAGTCGTGGAAGAATACCTGTGGTCAAAAGGTAAAAGCAAGACGCCGACCAAAAGACTTTTATAAATAACACGACGTTTCGGCTCCCGTACGGGGGCCTTGTTGACAAATCTGTGAATCTTGTTCACAGATTCGTGAACAAGGCCCCCTTACGGGAGCCGAAACGTCGTGTTATTTATAAAAGTTTTTTGGTCGGCGTCTCGCGTTTACCTTTTGACCATGATTATTCCCGACCAGACGAGCTTTCGTCGAACTCTTGACTTCAAGAATACCTGTATCTAGGACAGCTACTGACAGGAGAACCCACCCACATAAAACAAATCCACCGTAGAATAAACGTGGGATAACGCACATACGGGAGATATTCTTAAGTCATGAACGGAAACCTACCACTATCACTGAAGCGGAAACTATATAACTTCTGCACCTTGCCAGTACTGACATACCGGGCAGAAACTTGCAGAATTACAAAGAAGCTCGAGAGGAAGTTAAGAACCGCACAGCGGGGGATGGCACGAAAAATGATAGGCATTACATTAAGACATAGGAAGACAGCCGAGTGGGTCAGAGAACACATGTGGTCGCCGACATAATAAACGATATTAAGAAGAAAAAGTGGACATGGGCAGGCCACGTGACGAGAAGGTTAGATAACCGATGGACAATTAGAACAACGGAAGTGATACCAAGAGGGGGTTAGTCCAGCTGTGCGCGGCAGAGAGTAGGCGGGGGGCGGAAATTCGCAGGCATCAAATGGGATCAGCTTGCGCAGGACAGGCACGGATGGCGAGGATTGGGAGAGGCCTTCGTTCTGCATTGGAAAAAAGATATGATGATGAGCATCATCATGACGATCATGATGATGAAATGGTACAAAGTACTTTCAATGTTTCGCTGTCGATATTCAGAAAACGTGCTAGTTTAGGCAATGCTAAGCCTAAGTCGCTACCGTTAGCCTCAAACGTGGTTTCATTCCTACCCACCAGACAGCGTTACATGCAGCGCTTCCCGCTAGCGGTATGACATTTTACGCCAGCATGACGCCAGTTGAGGGCTGCCGACGCCAGTTGATGCCAGCGCTGGCGACCACGCGAAAAGCACAGTTGCTGCTCGAGCGAAGCCCCCCTCGCGTCTTTCAGTGCTCATTAGAGGCGTGCGGGGCGTTTCCTCTACGCTTCGACGGCAGGCGTCCTGATTGAAGTGATGTTATGACATTCCGAGTGATTCAGGCCGGGCTCGTTCGATATCTGCTTCAGCCGTGTTCGTCACCTCAACTCGCGCAGTTTTATCAGCAGGTAGACATGACGGGGTCGGCGACGCCAAATACCCGTGGAGACTGTCCATATAATGGCTGTCGCAATACAATGAAGAGAAGACGAACGCGCACGCAGGCGCAGACACCTCAGAGGAAAAGCATACACACTGCCAGTTACAACAGCCGCAACACGCACCGCCATGAGAGTGACTAATAACAGTACTTGCTTTTTCACTGACGGAGAACCAGGAATAGAATACAACCAGGGGGAACGCCATAGCATTGTCTCTTGTTGTGTTCTGTTATTTGCGCGACTTCACCAGCCAGGTGCCACACGAGTATGGAGTGGCAGTCATCCGTTCCCACAATTTTCACATGGCTGCAAGCGGAGCCACCGACACAGAAATAATCATTTTCGTACTACCTATGCGAGGCTGCGCCAAACGCTGAAGCAGAAGCGACAGACTTCACACAGAGGGAACATGACGGAAGATTTGACCTGGGCGTACGTGGCCCCGCGTACAAAATACACCCTGGAAGACGGCGTCCCGCAAGGCGTACATTGTACTGAACAAGAATCCGTTGATAGCAAAAGTGAAATCCTTGCATATTTCACTTAAGCTCTTAACGTCTTACTCAGTTCGGGCCAATGATATGCAGATCGCTTTTCGTCGGATGTGCTGTCAACAAGCAAACGGCTAATTCAACTAGCGCGAACAGCAAGCTTTGAAGCGACTCACTGCTTCGTCTAATGGCTATAGCGCTTGACTACTGGCCCGAAGGTTGCGGACTCAGGGTTTTATATAACATCCGCCGTACACGCCCCTACACATCCCCAACCAGGCCCCCCCCCACAACCCCACCCCTCCAGAAAGCATTTTAGTTAACCTAGAACTCTATAATCCTCCCGCTCTACCCTCTGCGCTGTAGTAACACTATGGATAGCACCAATCCAAAGTCAGTATCCTTGATAAACTCCTGGCGGGGTTGAATCACGACCACGGTAGGCGCATGTCTATGATGGAGGTGAAATGCCAGAGGCCTGTGTACCGTTCGATGTCGGTGCACCTTGAAGGACCCCAACGTGACCAAAATTTCCCGAGCCCTCCACTGCGGCGCCTCCAACAATTACATCGTGATTTTGGGACGTCCAACTCCAGAAATTAATATGCTTTTAAGCGGGCAGATGAAAACGTTTACGCCTTCAACGTGGAAAAACTGCACACGACTAGCTTAAAGAGTGCGCATTCCTTCAGACCGTCACAAGTGCAGAAATCGAGCAGAAATATCAGAAAACGATAAATTTACAGGAAAGATAGACCTACAAGTGATCCCTGTTTCTGTTCAATGCCGAGACTTTTCACCACTGGGGGCGCATTGACATTGAACATTTTCTCTTTCTTTCTTTTTCTTTGAGTGTATTCGGTCTTCCACAACAACGACACGCGTGCCGCCAGTGTCGCAGCAGGAATGTGGTGGGCGCCGCGTGGGGAATGCGGTAACTGCGTCCCCAAATCCACGGCCTCCGTGATCCCGTGCACGGTCGCGCGTGCGTTCTCTGGGGCCATGATAAACCAGCCAACGGTAGTTCCTACGTGGTCCGTGGCGTTCCATTGCCATGATTTATTAAAAAGAACCGAAGGTGCTTTCCAGCTGTATTTTGACACGAAATACGAAATTCCTTGTTACGCTCACTGCAAAAATATATGGCAGGCATGTAGAGACGGGGCTCCACGATTGAATGGCAGATTGTGGCTACGTTCAAAGTGTGTAGCTCGGCCCTATGAACACGAAAATCGACTCTGCAATAACATGGCTTGTGTCCGTAATTCACACAGCCCACCTGTTTTCAATTTAATCCAGAAGCATCACAGAAGAACAATTGTCTGCGGCGGCCATGCATCCGGGCCCACTTTGCTATATTACGAAAGCTTGCACAAACACTAGAATTTTACTGGACAGGCTTATGCAATTTTAACTCTACGGAGAACACATTGCCGACTGAAAAGCTGACAAAACTTTTGTCTCCACAGGCTCAGTGCGCGTTGTAAGTACACTGTGTGCTGGAAAAGCGCAGCGGAACCGATTATCAATCTCGAAAACCAGTCACTGCGTGTCACGGGGAGCTGCAGATTGCCACATGTCGGGTCATACCGGCATTCTTATACACACTTCTTATATAAGGCATCTTAATTGCACATTACAATGTCACGTTATTACTTGAAGCTGCATTGTGTTTACTAACTACCAAAATAATTTATACCATGACATAAATTGACCGCTGCTTTCGCGTGCGTTTTAATAGCCTTGATGTGCTATGGTGGTTGAAATTTCTATGTCATCCAACACTGCCAGTATCAATAAGAGCCATATTTACGTTTCCAAAGCACAACGTGAGTTCCTTAAGCAGTACCAGTGAGATCACCATTACGCGGCCCCGCAACGGTGGCCTAGTGGCTAAGGCACTCGGCTGCAGGTCGCGGGATCGAATCCAGGCCGCATCGGCTGCATGTCCATTGATGCGAAATGTTGGGACTCCCATAATGTGCGATCTAAGCGCACAAACGCCAAGTGGTCGAAATTTCCAGGCCTCACTACTGTGTCTCTAATAATCATATCGTGCTTTTGGGACTTCAAGCCCCAAATTTATTACCAGAATGCGACAATTGTATTTATACAAGCCAGATCTTACCAAGCAAAGCCAAATTGTGTCTCATCTTGAACTCTTAAGGATATCAACGAGAAATTCCGAAAGCGTGCTGCCAGGAACGAACTTCTTAAGAATGGTTCTCTTTTACGGTGCTGGTGCGAATGTAGCTCTCCTTTAAAACATATGTCTTGAGGAACTCACAACTGTAAAGTCGTAAACATTCCACTTAAGCGCATATTCCATACGAAAATCCTGAAATGCTACAGCACTCGTACATTGTACCACTTTCCGAGTGGCGTTCGCAAGATCATAAACAACATAGCAGTTGGCGTACAACATAAAACGTAAACCTATCGCATTTTCCTTTGCTACTGCAATGGTGTCTTTCTGATACCGAATACACCTGCAAGAAAGAGGCCCAATTTTAGTTCCTCTGACTTCGATATTGTTTTACGAGGACGCACCAGACTACACGTTCCTTAAGGGATATCCTGAAAGGCGTGCTTGGGAAGAAGAGGAGGAAAGAAGATAAGAAAAAAAGAGAGGGAGTTTAGGCCGCCTTGATACCGACTTGCTACACAGTGCGGGAGAAAAGGGAGTAGGTAATAAGAGTGGAAGTCCATAGCGTTGTGGCACTTCGTTCGCATCGCCTTTTCGTTCGTTAGGCATGATCTTGTGCGACGTAACGGTTTAAGAACCACGGCACTACATTCCTTTATTAGCTCCTGTCTGCCTTCGTGTTAACGCGAAGGCAGACAGGGAACAGGCCTCCCTCGAAGTCAAGTACAAGTTAACGTTAGTGCCCCAGGACTAGCCGCTGGTTAGCAAGGGTGTGAAGTGCGCGCGGCACGAGGACACGGCGCAGAATCCATCCCAAGTGTATGAGGAGCCAGCGTTCGATGCGACGCACATTCTCCTAGGGCGTTCCTAACAAAGAAAAACTGGCAGATCCCACGTGCAGTGAGAATCAAGGATATGCGAAGCACGCATCAGGAACGTAAAATGGTTTTGCACTGCTGTCTCGCTATACCGAGTTTGGTACATATGAATTTCACGACACAGCAGTATAGCGCAAAGACCGTGGCATGTAATCATTTGGCTCATGACATGCATGTCATGATTTTCGTGTTATGACCTGTCATTTAGGCTAGTCATGCAGTCGTACTGTGCCATAGCAATGTTGGCGTGCATCCCATTAACGAAACGAGTGGCATGTAGATCATGCCGCCCATGATATCCATGTCGCGATTTTCATGTTATGACCTGTCATTTGTGATCTTCACGCAATCATGTTGTTCCAAACCACTTTTCGTACACGTCACATTAACGAAACGGCCAGGAGAGCACCAAGACCATGGCATGTAAATCATGTCGCTCAGGGCATGCATGTCATGATTTTCATGTTATGACCTGTCAGTTACGTTCGTCATGCAGTCATATTGTGACATGCCAATTTTCCCATTAACGAAACGCGCGGCATGTAACTCATGTCGCTCATGACATGCATATCATGATTTTCATGTTGTGGCCGGTTATTTATGTTCGTCAAGCAGTCATGTCGTGGCATACCAATTTTCGTATACATCCCATTAACGAAATCGCCAGGAGAGCACCAGTACCTTCGCATGTGAATCATGTCGCTCATGACATGCTATTCATGTTATGACCTGTAATTTATGTTTGCCATGCAGTCATGTTGTGGCATACCAATTTTCGTATACATCCCATTAGCGAAACGGCCAGGACAGCACAATATCGTAGGCGGCTAGATAGATAGATAGATAGATAGATAGATAGATAGATAGATAGATAGATAGATAGATAGATAGATAGATAGATAGATAGATAGATAGATAGATACGCTCAAAGTCGCTGAAGTTCGCTAAGAAATGCTTCGCATTTAGAAACCTTTTCAGGGACTTTACTAGCTAACATCGTTTTTGCTTTTCTCGATATCTGCAAGCAGCGGAAAGTTTCCACGCATTCGGAAATGTCACGCACACAGGCGCCGTCTTGGTGCCCTTATCTATAAAGTGCGTAACAGAAGTAAGAGATTCCTCGTAAAAGTTTTCTTGTTACCGAATTACAGTGCTGTGAGCGCAGGTTCCTGAAATCGTAGTTGGGTGTATTGAGAGGACAGACCAAGAGGGGTCCCGACTGTGTTTTGTTTTCAGCGAAATTTTCTTATAAGGCAGGCGAATGCCTCCTCACAACGTTCGTTTTGCGAAATTTCACAAGAATTTCTCGAAAGGAGTTCAGAATTGAACTACATGTAGAAAAGGACACTTTGTACATTAGAGATATTGCAACTTTGAAGGCCTATAATCTTCAAAACAATACATTATACCTGCAAATATTTTTTCTTAGTTATTGTCGGTCAGTGGTACTTTTGCTTCAAAAGATGTTGATGTGGCGAATGTCGCGCTCTCGAAAAGTCGCCAGACTGATTTTGGAGTAACTGCCTCCGGCTTACCCCGACTTGGCGGTGTATTTTGGAGGTTTAACTGAAGCAGTGAGGCTGAATATATTTCGGTCAAGTCTGTCAAAGCTTTTGTACAAGCTAAAACGAAAACACCTAAATGGGGTATATTTTTCATTAAATATTCTCATATATGCAAAAACTACAGAAACAACGAAAATTGAGAGATATGAAAGGCGTTTAAAAAGAATTGGTTGTTGGGAAATATTTTCAGAACACGGAAACATCCATCGCAAAATTTCTGCTTCAAAAATATGTTGCAATAAATTGTTCCGAATGAGAAAATTCAGCCCATTTTGGGACCATGTGTGGCTACTTAATTATGTGCAGGTTCCCAATGATAAAATACTTGTTTGCTTCTCTCCTTTGTGCCGAAAGAAGAAAGTGAAGGATGAATGATTGAAATAAATATTATATATATATTGACGCGAGGGGATGCGCCCACTACTATTACCTCCTGCCGGAAGCAAGCTACCCACTAAGGGCACCCCATCTACAGTGCGAAGACGAAGAAGAGCTCTGTTGTGCCAGCGTTGTTCGTTGAGGTGTACGCCATAAGTAAAGCAGGCTGTTCTATTTTGCTGAGCTGTGTTGATCACCTTCGTGACAGCACCCGGAACACGGTCTGTTGCATACTTGTAGCCACGCCATGAACCCGGACCCGCAGCCATCTGCCGCGGCTATTGCATCAGCGCACCAGGTCATCGTCAACAAGCCACAGCCACCGATTGTGTTCCACGGAGACGCTTCCGAAGCCTTGGAAGACTGGCTTGACCATCTTGACCGGGTCGCCGAATGCAACGGCTGGACTGCAGAGCGTAAGCTGCGCTACGTGTACCTCGTGCTCCAAGACTCCGCTAAGACGCGATTCCATAATCACGAAACGGCGCTAACCTCGTGGGACGAATTTCGTCGGCAGCTCATCGCCGCATATTCGAACGTGGACAGGAAGGAGAGAGCGGAACTGGCTATACAGACAAGGTTTCAAGCCCTGAATGAGAGTGTCACCACGTATACCGAAGACATGCCTCGACTATTCAGACGTGCTGATGCGTCAGTGGCCGAAAGCTTGAAGGGCAGACATCCGATGCGGGGGGTGAAACTAGAAATATTTGCTGGCCTTATTAGGTATCCACCCGCTACTCTCACGGACTTCCTCGTTGAAGTAACGTCGATGGAAAGGGCTCTTCGACGTATATGTTATTCTTTCCGCACTGCTCTTGACACAGTAATGACGAGTGGCTTGGGGCGTCTGTTCTTTGTCGCCGGTAGTTCACACGCGTCCTGCAAGCGTGCCCATTCGCTGGGGTGTCAGAGAAGGAGCGCTTATACCACATCTCTATTTATTTATTTTGTTGTAATAAATTAACCGATAGAAGCTTATTCTGGTTATATCCCTCATTTTCCTCTCTTGTCTGAACGGACCCTTAAGCGCCAGAACGATGCGCCAGCTTTGTGCATCTAGGCAAAATGCCGCGATGCCACCGCAGTGGATCACGATGCCATGGAGAAGTTCGAAGGGTCAGAAACTGCGTCCTTAATATGTTTTAACTTTTATTTATGTCTGCCGCGAAAATTATTCGGCACAACGCGACTGCGGATACGTTTCGAGCATTCCTGTTTCCCATAGGCAGGAATTATTAACTGTAACGAGCTGAAAACGTCGTTTTTGCTTCACAAATTGGCTTAAGGTTCAACACGCGTGTAGGAGAGGAGAAAGCCTTTTGCGCATTAACCGCATTCTTTCATCTCTACTTGTCAGTCTTTTACACGTCCGGAAGGCAAATGCGTCTCATTATTTATGACGTTTAGAAGGAGTGACTGTACCCTTTCACTAATCAAAGGAAAACTTAGGGGTTCTTGTACAGTTTTTGATGACATACGATTTCAGCGTGAGGTAATCGCCCATCATCACTATCCCTGTCCCTGGCTCAACAGAGAGCAACCTTTCGAAGTGTACCAGCGTGCTGCGGTTTCTCCAGAGAGTGAGTGGAAATTTTTAAAACATGATAGGTTCATCTACGCAGTCACGCCTTTTCTACGTGTAGAAACGGCGACAACCATGGTTACGCGGAGCGCCTTCGCGGGCAACCCTTACGGGCTCGGGCGGCCTCTTTCCAGCATGAACCGTTTTCAAGGACTACATTCGAGAGCTGTCGAGGAGGCGAGGCGAGGAAAAGGCGGCGCGCTCGGGGGGCGGGGAGGGGGTCGTCTCGGACATCCTGAAAAAAAAAGCCAGCGCCGCCATTCAAAAGCAATCCTGTTTAGGACCAGGGGTAGACAGATATCTTCATGCGACGAACTACTGCTTGTAATGTACCAATTGAGATTGTTAGCAAACATGAGGTACTTGGTGTCGTTTTCAATACTGTACTGAATTGGACACCCCATGTTGACATGTTGTCGAAATCCTTGGTATCAGGAACGGATGCATTGTCACGATGTCGCCATTTGTTTCCGGAAAGCGTGAAATTGCAAATTTATCAGGCAATATTTGCGTCACACATTACCTACTGGACGCTTCTGTGGGGCACCACTACAAAAACTACCACATACAAACTTCTTGTTCTTCAGAAACGTGCACTTCGAATTATAGCCAACGTTCCATATCTCACACAACATTACACCTTTTCACCAAATTTAACGTAATCAGAGTTACTGAGGTGTATCAATTTCGTTTTATGCATCCATACTTATTTTCCTCTAAAAAGTTCTCACTTCTGAAATCGCTGTCAGGATTACAACGGCAGTTAGGTGACCAACGCACCCGTAGCCAAGACAAATGGCTTGTCCCGAAAAGGCGTACTAATTACCTAATGCAGTCACTAGTCTACAATGTCCCTTCTCTTTTCAATAAATATGAAAACGAAACTATTGACGTGCATGTCTTAACCCGGAAAGAAATGAGACGGCTTTCTTTTGTTTGATCTATGACGCCTGTGTGTGAAAACAACAGCGCAGATCTAATAAACTGTTGTTAGTGTATCGTTATCTCTCTTGGTATACTTATGGTATTTACTCTAGTTTTGATTATGACATGAAGTTGCGTTGTTTTCTGCTTTTTAATTTTCAATAACTCTGTGAAATGACCACTGGTGTGCAAAAACTGGTATCTAATATATTTTCATTAATACAACCTATGTACGCTGTTTGTAGTGCTGTAATAAAGGGCCTTCAGGCACTTTCAAGCTGTTTACACAGCTGTTCGCCTGAAGGACCCCGCCAGAATATGCAGCCAAATGTTGGAAATAAAGATTTTATTTCATTTCATTTCATTTGAAAAGCAAGACTACCCGCCGGTACAGGCAGACGAATTCGAAGACAGCGCCACCTGCGCAACCCCGAAAGCAGCCCACGCTATAAACAGCTGTCTTATAGAGTGCAGCGCGCTTGTAAGTTATGAATAATAGCTTTCCAGCAGAATATGTAAATCTGCCAGTGTTTGTTCTATTACACTCGGAAATTGACAAACACACTACTGAGTGACGCTAGCGGCGTTTATCGCACAACTTTTAGAGCAAAATAAAAACATAATTCCTTTTTTTGTCGAGTAAAAGAGTGCTGCTTCCCGCTCATGTGGCGCACAATCCTTGTATTTATGACAATATAAACATTTCACCTAATCATAGTGTGTCCCTTTAACCGATATAATAATATCGGCTACTCCTGGCTGTTCCCTGATAGACTCAGCTCGCTTTTATCTCTTAGCGTTAAACCTATAATTTTTCTTTCCATTGCATGCTGCATGCTGTTTAATTTCATCTCTAGTATTCTTGTCATACTCCATGTTTCTGGACCGTGTTAGTACACCGGGAGAATTCAATGATTAAATATTTGCTTTAGTGATAGCGGCAAGTCTCCAGCTATGATTTAGGAGAATCTCTCGAATACCCTCAACCCTATTCTTATTCTGCATGAATTATATTGGTTATTATCATATTGTTAACATGTAATAATGTCATATTATCTGTTACTATATTGATCAAATGTATACTGACTCGTAATGATAAGGAAGGTCACCTTGGGTCACTCCTCATTACTGCATCAAAAAGAGTGAGTCAGGAATTCAATATATCAATAATTCTTATTTAATTATTGGAACGCAGTGCCCTCTTGAGTAACCGCATATATGTCCTAGAATGCGCTAAATTTTCTCATTAAGAGCTATATAATTTAACGTATTTTTGCGACAGAAGCTTAATAGTCCGTGTTTTCTTATTCTAAAAAACCTTTCAATATTCTTTGTTTCTGGACTTTTGGCATGTTGCAGATTTTTTGACGAAATAAATACCCCGTTTAATCATATATTTGCTAGTTTAACTTGCGGAACACCTTTTCAAGATTATACGGAGATATTTTCAGTTTCACTGCTTCAGTTAAGCAACCAAGGAAGACCAGCGAATTCGGGGCCAGCCAAAGGCAGTTACTCCAAAATTAAGGTTTGACGATTCTTGAAAAACTTACTTTGGACGACATAAATCGAACTTCTCATGAGACAAAAGTGCAAGTGACCTGAATACCTGAAACAAAATTTGGCAGATAAAATGCGCTAGTTTCCGAATTATAGGCTTTCTAATTTCTGACATCTCAAATGTGCACACGTTCTCTTTTCCACCTGTAATGAAATATGAATTTTGTTCAAGAAGTTCATGGCAAATTTCCAATACGGTTGACTGCTTTCTAAGGAGGCACCTGCCTGCCTCATCAAAAGGCCGCAGTACCGCTAGAAGTCCGAAGCAATAAATGAGATAGCAATGCATGAGATAATATTCGGGGCTTTCATTTTGCACCAGCGGTTGCAGTTAGCGGGACCTTGACTTTACTGCACTTCAATGAACCTGCAGGTTAGGTGCAGGTGTCAATGGCAACTGACCATGCCATAAATTCGGTGCCTGACCATGGCGCCTGAAAATGCCCTGGATTATAGCAACATTAGAAAAAGACATTGTTGCAAAGCTCTAGGTTCAAGGCAGAAGGATCCGAAACGAAAGTTCGGTCGGCGAAGCCTGAAAGATGCAACAGGTCGGCAGAAGGCAGGGTGTTAGAACGGACGTACGGCGTATGCGAGACATGATTGTTACGGAGCACTTCTTCCTGAAATGCCAAGAGAAGTTAATAGTTCACTTAAATGAGAGGAAGTGCGATGGCCTCGACGTGTTAGTGGAAGCTAGTGGCCATTTTAAGGAGGTGCAGGGACTAATCAACTTCACCAAAAGTAAAAGCGGCAACGTACCCAGTAAGGCACCAGATCAAGCACGGACCTCGCAAGGTAACGAGGAAAAAGAAAGACCACGTTGTTACCTTTGTGGAAAACGTGGCCATACAGCAGGTAATTGCTGGCACCACAAAGGTCCAAAACACAAAGCCACCTGTCGATGGTTTGTTCTGCCGTACTGGGCATAAAGCATCTCAGTGCTCCAAAAAGGTCACCGCAGCATGAAGGACGCATTCTGCTCAATAAAGCACTCAGACGCATCCAAGGCCTTTAGTGAAGGGAGACGCTTCATGTGTGAGGTCCTCGGAAGCTTGAAATGCGAGAGCATACACACGTCAATGATACGGAAGTACTATGCCTGCGGCCGAATGTGTACATCAAGGTGCCCCTTGAAACGTGTCGCGCGACACAGACGCAACTCCATTATCGCCAGAAGGCCCCTCGTGCCAAAGTGTAATCTCACTGGAAAGGTTTCCTTTGTGTGTTTGCTGGACAGAAGGCTGTCGAAGCATCCTGAGAGAGAGGGAGAGAGATATAAACTTTAATAAACAAGTAGGTCCGGCATCTGGTCGGGTAGGCCCGCAAGTACCCTAGACTAGGTGACGGCCTCGAGTCCTAGGCCAGGGGCGGTTTCCTGGTTGTGCCGGACGGCGCAGCGTTGATCATCGTTGTTGTGGCTAAGTAGGGACGCCTCCCATCGCGGCCCCGGTCAGAGACTGCCATGTCCATCCCATTGCTGCTAAGGGACTCCTCCTGTATGCACCCTGTGCATATCCAAAGCTTGTGCTGCGGCGTCGCTCTGGCTCCGCACACTTTACACGTATCAGACGAATGTCTGGGTAGAAGAAGCGAGGGATCACCAGGTTCTATACGTGTGCGTAGGTAGTTGTCTCTAGGCAACCGCCTGTTTCTTGTTTGGTTCGGAGTGTGGTGGTGGGTACTTACATCTGTTCTATCTGTAGTGTGTGATGTGTTTGAAAGTCCGCCCCCCCGCCCCCCCGTCCACTCCCACTTCACGAGCTCTTTGGTCGGGTCGTCAGGAGAGTTAGCGGTGGTCGCCGCTCGGCGTGTAAGTTCTCTAGCCTCGGCGTCGGCCGCCTCATTCCCCGCAGGCAGTGCGTCCGTGTGAAGGTGGTCCATAGGAGGAAACTGTTGTTTCGCGGCAAAAGTTGCCTTCATGAATTCCGGGAATGCGGGCCGCTACCCGGGAGAACAGGTTTTTACGTATCGCTGCACGTGGGTCACTCATTGCAACTTTGATATCAGTGTTGGCTATAGCCACCACCATGGATGCCAGCTGTAAGCTCCCTGAAGCAGAAATCAATATTACTTCACTATCCTTCGCAGGGAAAACACTGGCTATTAGCATGGACGACGCCCTATGTGAAGTCGTCTTCGAAAAAGTGAAAGGAATTCGCGAGTTGTCAGATTCTGATCGTGAATAGAAGAGGCATCTAAACACCTTGAGTGATTCAGCGGGATCCCTTAGAACCGAATATACCAAGGGTTCTGCCAGTAGGTCCTTGGCTGCTTCTACCTCATATCGGCTACTGCAGAAACTGGTTCCGAATGGCAGGCTGCAGCGGCAACAAAACAGGCAACAGCCAGTTCACTTCTGCCGTTAGGAGCAGTTATGCACCCCCTGGACATCAGTCCAAACACGCAAAACGCGGGTAGAAGCCATCGTAGATATTTCGAGGCTGCTAACAAGGAGGTGCAAACCAAGAGCGCAGACTTACGATTTCTTGTGAAGGAAGGGCTCCTTTGTCGAACATACACGCTTCGGTCAAACAAGCACACAGGACACCTTGTTGTACCAAGAAGCCTCCGTCAATTTTTCATGCGATGGGCTCACGAGGGAAATTGTGGTAACAACGGAATTAAGCGAACCACGAACCAGACTCGCGAGGAGTTCTACCGGCCTGGGTGTCAATGAGGATAACAAAAAGTTTCCTGAAACACGTGCCGGAGACACGTGAGGCACGTCCCAGAGGACTTTCCCCAGATGTTCAGCTGTTTCAGTATCACAAGGAGATCATACTGTGAGAGTGGCCATGGATATTGACGCAGCGTTGTACGAATGTCAGGGAAATGCAACAAATATGGACTCAATATGGTGGACAAAGCAGAGCCTCCTCCTTACTCTGCAGAGTATGCACGAAAGGAAATCGGCAGGTGCACTGACAGTGCAGTCTAAAATCACCAAATACCGGTTGCAGCAGGCCGCACCGCTTGATATATTTCCGCTCCTAGGAGAAGTGAAGTTTCTTACTTAAATTTGATTGCTGAAAGGTAGCGGCAATGTAGGCGCGAACTGTACGAGCCCGCAGCGAAGTTCGTAGACATTGTTCTAACATGGCTTCGTGCTTGCAAGTGTTTAGTAATGCAGATGAATGATTTTTGACACATTAACTAGCATTGTACAATATCTCGTATCCTTTGTCTGAGTGTTCTCACAAATTCCGAGTGTGCGGTGTTGAGAACTTGCGTGATATCTTCGTGTGCTCTCACGTGACGAGTGTGCGCGGTTGGGAATTGTGCTGCAGTGATAGCGCTCCTCAAGTGCGTGTGTGCTACGGTTGTACAACCCTTCCAGCATCACCCTCAAGTTCATCAAAAATAATAACATCCTTAAGTGGGGGGTAATGTCGCGAACTTGACGAAGCGCGCGGTATGGAAGCACGAGCAGATTACGAAGCGGTCGAGCGCAAGAAGACGAAACAGAGAGGGGGCTCGCGCTGGAAAAAATTGGCCGAGACTCCGTGCTCGCTGCAATGCCGTCGAAGACATAGCCTTCTACCGGCGTACTACAGCGCTGGAAAAAACGAGAGATCAGCTCCTGCTAGCGGCGGTTTTGGAACGCTGGCAACGGATCGGAGAGCGACGGAACTCACATCCACGAGCGACGTTAGCTCCGACAGGCTCCTGTCTTGGGGACAGCGCGCGCCTCATCATCAGTGCCAAGACCTTGTCACTGCGTCAGAAATCGTGAGTGTGGCAGTGCTGCTGCGTCACTTTCATGCTGGCCAACGAACCCAGAGTGATAAGCTCCGGTCTTCGAGACAGCGAGCGCCTCATGGTCAGTGCTCCTGCGTCCATTTTACAACTTCAAACGACCCCAGAGTGATCAATCGACCTCCGTGAATCTACCAGCTCTCAAGGCTCTGAATTGCAGCCCAAATGTGAGACCAAGCACTCGTTTGGTCTTACCCGTTGTTTTGTTGTATATTCCATCTGTGTGAACTGTCCAATATAAGTGGCTCTACTTTATTTTTAAAAAAGCCCCCACTGTCTCCGCTGCATGGCGACGATAGCGACATAACATCAGATTTGCGTACTCTGGACATGCGAACGCGTCACATCTAGATATCAGTGACACCTCTCCATTGAACAGGGATCAACTGAAATTTGTCGAACGATACACATTTCTCCAGAGACACTGCACAGGACGTGCCAGAGACATGCGCAAGTCTGCCGTATAGCAGTAGGGTCAGCAAACAATGAAACCTTGCAAGCGAAACCAAACCACGCGTTGTAAGTGATAATTTTGTGAGCACACAGTCCACTGTTGCCATGCCGCATCACTGGCTTGTCGGCTGCTGTCTTTGCGTTTCTGCAGCAGAGTGAGTCGCAACAGTTCTTACTACACAAGGCAAATTTCGTAGCGGCCTTGGTTGTACTTTTTCCAAGCAACGCAACGGCGAGACGCCACCACGCGGCTGCTCTTGAGTGCGATCTAGGCGCTGAGTATGGTAGCGCCAACTGGCGGCACGCATTAGCCGGATAGTCAGAAGAAGAGGCGTGCAAGACACAAACACAACGGGAAGAGGTGACCTACACGAACGCCGACTGTCGATTGAGGTAGAGCACAGAGGCGAAAAAGACAGAAGACGCGTAACTTATCTGTGCATGCTCAGGAACGGTAGCGCCACCTGTAAAATGCTTACACGTGCCGGTATACGGGATAGACAACTGCTAAGGCATTCTATCTCTTCCCTGTTTAAGGTAATCGACGGGTGACTCACTCACGCACTTCCACTAACACTGATATGCCAGGCCTTGACCAATAAACGCACTTCATTCTTATGTCTCTACAGGATCTCGCTTTTGTCTAACACGCGAATGCAGTTACAGACCGGATAGTGCAAAGATAGATTAGACGGCGTTCCACCTGATAGCGACCTTCTATGTACTGTTTTCCCTAAGTACTGTTTTCATCCTAGCCTAAAAGAAGTCGACGTTCCAAGTTTACCTAGATCTATATCTAAGGTTATTCCGGAAGTTGAACGGTCTCTCTGTATTTCGGATTGCATCGCCAACATCAAGCATTGGGACGATCTTGTTAAGGCCTCTGACCCTATCCGACCGGTGGTAATTACTGTGTGGAGCATAGCTTAGACCAGTATTAAATGCGAAGCATTTATTAGCGAACTTCGGCGAGTTTGAGCGTATCTATCTATGTAGCCGCCTACGATTTTGTGCTCTCCTGGCCGTTTCGCTAATCGCGTGTTTACAAATATTGCTATGCCACATCATGACTACATGAAAAACATAAATGACAGATCATAACATGAAAATCATGACATGCATGTCATGAGCGACAGTATTGACATGCCACGATCTTGGTGCTCTCCTGGACGTTTCGCTAATGAGATGTATGCGAAAATTAGTATGGCACAACATGACTGCCTAACGAACATAAATGACAGGTCATAACATGAAAATCATGATATGCATGACATGAGTGGCTTGATTTACATGCCACGGTTTAGTACTCTCCTGGCCGTTTCGCTAATGGGATGTATGCGAAAATTGGTATGGCACAACATGACTGCCTGAGGAACATAGATGACAGGTCATAACATGAAAATCAAGGCATGCATGTCATGAGTAACATGATTTACATGCGACGGCCTTGGTGCTCTCCTGGCCGTTTCGTTAATGGGATGTATACGAAAATTGGTATGCCACAAATATGACTGCATGACAAACATAAATGACAGGTCATAACACAAAATCATGACATGCATGTCATGAGTGGCATGATTTTCATGCGACGGTCTTGGTGCTCTCCTGGCCGCTTCGTTAAAGGGATATACACGAAAATTGGTATGCCACAACATGACTGCATGGCGCACATGACCGATAGGTCACAACATGAAAATCGTGATATGCATGTCATCAGCGACATGATTTACGCGCCGCGGGCTTGGTGCTTTCTTGGCCGTTTCGTTAGTGGGATGTATAAGAGAATTGGTACGCAACAACATGACTGCATGATGAACATAAATGACAGGTCATAACATGAAAAGCATAACATGCATGTCATGGGCGGCATGATTTACATGCCAGGCGTTTCTTTAATGGGATGTATACCAAAATTGCTATGGCACAACACGACAGCATGAATAACGTAAATGACAGGTCATAGCATTAGAATCATGACAGGCGTGTCATGACCGGCATGATTTACATTCCATGGTCCTGGCGCTATACTGCCGTTTCGTTAATGGGATGTATACGAAAACTGGTTTGATGCAACATGACTGCATGACGATCATAAATGACAGGTCATAACATGAAAATCGTGACATGCATGTCATGAGAGGCATGATCTACATGCCACTCGTTTCCTTAATGCGATGTACACCAAAATTGCTATAGCACAACACGACTGCATGACGAACGTAAATGACAGGTCATAACGCTAGAATCATGACATGCGTGTATGAGCGGCATGGTTACATGCCACAGTCTGGTGCTCTTGCGGCCGGTTTCGTTAACTTCATATGTAACCAAACTCGGTGTAGCGAGACAACAATGCAAATCCATTTTGTGTTCCTTATGCGTGCTTCGCATTTCCTTCATTCCCACTGGACGTGGTATCTGCCAATTTTTTCTTATCGATGAACGCTGTACCAGCTCGCAAAGAAGGAGAACGCGCCTCCCCCCCGCGAGAGACAACGTTGGCGCAGGCAGCGTCTTTTAGCGAGTTTCCTGAGTGATAACCGTCACGTCCATCATATATATATATATATATATATATTGTTACGGTGAGATGTGTTTATTCGGGGATGACGATCAATGAGAGAGGCCTAGGGACCGAAGGGACCACAGTGCTTGCTAGCGTCTTCTTCCTCTGCTTCTCAGCATCCACCGCGTACCGTAGCATTTCCCCCCTGGCAGACGATGCCCACCGGGCGAGTCACGTCGTGTCCCGATGGTGGAAACGTTTAAGGCGGGCGACATGGACGACGTCGGTTTTGCTTGAGCGACGGCCAGCAGACAGGAGTCGAGATATCACGTAAGTGACATCACTGAGGCGTGCGATGACGACGAAGGGGCCGGTATAGTGGGCCAGGAACTTTTGGTATAGGCCACGCTTGCGAAGTGGTGTCCATAGCCACACCAAGTCGCCTTTCTCATAAGACACGGGCTGATGACGCTTGTCATAGCGGATCTTTGAGCGGTCTTGAGAAGCGAAGGTTCGAAGGCGTGCGATGCGTCGGGCCTCTTCTGCACGGCAAAGCGTTTCGGCCAGTGAAGGCTCGTCGGTTTCAGAATATGGCAGAATCGAATCAAGAGCTGTGCGGGGCTTTCGTACATATAGGAGATAGAAGGGGCTGTATCCGGTGGTTTCATGTCGTGCAGTATTGTAGGCGAATGTTATGAAAGGCAAAACAGTGTCCCAAGTTTTGTGAGCTGAATCGACATACATTGAAAGCATGTTAATGAGAGTTCTGTTGGTGCGTTCAGTTAGACCGTTAGTCTGCGGGTGGTACGGGGTGGCGTGACGAAAACGGGACATAGAAAGGCGCAGCAGTTCTTCAACCACATCAGCAACAAATTGCCGGCCACGATCACTGATAATGACACGAGGAGATCCGTGTCGTAATATAATGGATGACAGCACGAAGCGGGAGACCTCAGCGGCTGTTGCAGCAGGAATCGCCGCACTTTCGGCATAGCGGGTTAGGTGATCGACGCACACTATAATCCAGCGGTTGCCCGACGTTGATCGCGGAAAAGGGCCGAGCAGGTCAATACCGACGACTTCAAACGGTGAAGCAGGGGGTGAGATGGGATGGAGAAGTCCTGAAGGGCCGCTAGTTGGACGCTTGTGGCGCTGGCATAGCTCGCAGCTGGCAACGTACGCGGTTACACTCTGGCGCATTTTCGGCCAGAAGAATCGTTCCTGTGTGCGCTGAAAGGTCCTGGCAAAACCCATATGCCCAGAAGTAGGGTCGTCGTGCATTGCTTGGAGCACGTCACGTCGCAATGTTCTTGGCACAACTAGAAGCAAGCGGGCGCCATTGCTAGAGTAATTCCGCTTGTACAGAATGCCATCCTTTACAAGGAAACGACGTTGACCATGCGCTTCCGATAGAAAGTAATGAGCTAAGCTGCTGTCGCTGCGTTGCTCCCTGCGAAAAGTGGCAAGGTCGGGAAATGGAGGGTCAACAACCGCCAAGTATTCGTCGAAATTGTCTGCGTCGCAGTCGGTCGTCGGTAGAGGAAACCTTGACAGACAGTCAGCATCGGCATGACGGCGACCACTCTTGTAAGAAATCTCAAAGTCATATTCTTGCAATCGTAGGGCCCAACGAGCAAGACGGCCGGATGGGTCACGTAATCCGGTGAGCCAGCATAAAGAATGATGGTCGGTGACGATTGAGAATCGGCGTCCATACAGATACGGACGAAACTTGTGGACGGCGAACACGACCGCGAGGCATTCTTGCTCCGTTACAGTGTAGTTGCGTTCAGGCTTACTCAGACAGCGACTGGCATAGGCAACCACGTGTTCTAGGTCGTCATGGCGTTGTACCAAAACAGCCCCGAGGCCTATACCACTGGCGTCGGTGTGTACTTCAGTGGGAGCAGCTGGATCATAGTGGCGAAGTACGGGCCCAGAGTAAGGAGAAACTTTAGCTGTGAAAACGATGTCTCACAATCTGCTGACCACTGGAAAGGCACGTCTTTGTTGAGTAGACACGTCAGGGGGTAAGCAAAGTCGGCAAATTTAGGCACGAAACGGCGGAAATATGAGCACAAGCCCAGAAAACTTCGTAGCTCTCGTAGTGTCCGCGGTTGTTTGAAGCTACTAACTGCAGCAACCTTCTGGGGGTTCAGGACGAATGCCGTCTTTGTCAACAAGATGACCGAGAACCAGAGTCTCACGGTTTCCAAAGTGGCACTTCATTAGGATTCAGGTGAGTGAAGCCTCGCTCAGCGCTGTAAAGTACTAGGTCAAGACTGCGATTGGGTTTTTTTTGGGTCCCTGCTTCAAATGTGGCGGCCAAAATGACGATTCGTCAAGGTAACATAGACGAAAGTTCCCACTTCAAGTGCCTCGCAGAATAGAATTTCCATAAGCGCTCAAACGTTGCCATCCGGGGTGACAAAGGCTGTCTTCTCCTTGTCATCTGAATGCATGGGAATTTGCCAGTAACCAGACCTTAGATCCACGGAGGAAAAATACGAGGCACAATGCAAGCAGTCAATGACGACTTCAAACGGTGAAGCAGGGGTGAGATGGGATGGAGAAGTCCTGAAGGGCCGCTAGTTGGACGCTTGTGGCGCTGGCATAGCTCGCAGCTGGCAACGTACGCGGTTACACTCTGGCGCATTTTCGGCCAGAAGAATCGTTCCTGTGTGCGCTGAAAGGTCCTGGCAAAACCCATATGCCCAGAAGTAGGGTCGTCGTGCATTGCTTGGAGCACGTCACGTCGCAATGTTCTTGGCACAACTAGAAGCAAGCGGGCGCCATTGCTAGAGTAATTCCGCTTGTACAGAATGCCATCCTTTACAAGGAAACGACGTTGACCATGCGCTTCCGATAGAAAGTAATGAGCTAAGCTGCTGTCGCTGCGTTGCTCCCTGCGAAAAGTGGCAAGGTCGGGAAATGGAGGGTCAACAACCGCCAAGTATTCGTCGAAATTGTCTGCGTCGCAGTCGGTCGTCGGTAGAGGAAACCTTGACAGACAGTCAGCATCGGCATGACGGCGACCACTCTTGTAAGAAATCTCAAAGTCATATTCTTGCAATCGTAGGGCCCAACGAGCAAGACGGCCGGATGGGTCACGTAATCCGGTGAGCCAGCATAAAGAATGATGGTCGGTGACAATTGAGAATCGGCGTCCATACAGATACGGACGAAACTTGTGGACGGCGAACACGACCGCGAGGCATTCTTGCTCCGTTACAGTGTAGTTGCGTTCAGGCTTACTCAGACAGCGACTGGCATAGGCAACCACGTGTTCTAGGTCGTCATGGCGTTGTACCAAAACAGCCCCGAGGCCTATACCACTGGCGTCGGTGTGTACTTCAGTGGGAGCAGCTGGATCATAGTGGCGAAGTACGGGCCCAGAGGTAAGGAGAAACTTTAGCTGTGAAAACGATGTCTCACAATCTGCTGACCACTGGAAAGGCACGTCTTTGTTGAGTAGACACGTCAGGGGTAAGCTAAGTCGGCAAATTTAGGCACGAAACGGCGGAAATATGAGCACAAGCCCAGAAAACTTCGTAGCTCTCGTAGTGTCCGCGGTTGTTGGAAGCTACTAACTGCAGCAACCTTCTGGGGGTCAGGACGAATGCCGTCTTTGTCAACAAGATGACCGAGAACCAGAGTCTCACGGTTTCCAAAGTGGCACTTCTTAGAATTCAAGGTGAGTGAAGCTCGCTCAAGCGCTGTAAGTACTATGTCAAGACGGCGATTGTGCTCTTCAAATGTGCGGCCAAAAATGACGATGTCGTCAAGGTAACATAGACAAATTTCCCACTTCAGTCCTCGCAGAATAGTGTCCATAAAGCGCTCAAACGTTGCTGGGGCGTTACATAGACCAAACGGCATTACATTGAATTCAAACAAGCCATCCGGGGTGACAAAGGCTGTCTTCTCCTTGTCATCTGAATGCATGGGAATTTGCCAGTAACCAGACCTTAGATCCACGGAGGAAAAATACGAGGCACAATGCAAGCAGTCAATGACGTCATCAATCCTGGGAAGCGGGTATACGTCTTTTTTGGTGATGGAATTGAGGCGCCGATAATCCACGCAGAATCTCCAGGAACCGTCTTTCTTTTTTACAAGTATCACAGGTGCAGCCCAAGGGCTGCACGACTCTTGAATGACGTTCTTCTTAAGCATGTCTTCGATCTGTTCAGCAATAATTTTGCGCTCTGCAGATGAGACTCTATATGGTTTCTGCCGGATAGGATGCGCGGATCCTGTGTCGATCACGTGACGGGTACGTGACTCTGGTACTCCATGTGGTTCATCGCTCTGTGCAAAATCAAAGATGGTGGCATGCTTGACCAAGATGTGAGCCAAGGCCTGGCGCTTTTCTGACGACAAGGACTTGTTGATCATGCTCAAGAACTTCGCCTCCGTAGGGTGAGTCACAGGAACATGACTCACTGACTGGTCGCCTAAGGCTGCAATACAGCAGTCAGTCGCTTTCCGTTCGAAAAGAGCGAGTCGCATCCCATTGGCCAGCACCACAGGCTCATTAGCACAATTTAGCACCCATAGTGAAGATAGCCCATCGGTGATAGAAAGCACGCAACGGGGCACGAACACATTTTTCTTAGCGCAGTTGAGAGGGACCGGCTCCACGAGGACATCAAACGCGCCAGTGACTGCAGCAGAGCTATCAACTGGCACCCGTTTCATCGACTGGGGCGGCAAGAGGACATCGTCGATGACAGTGAGGGTTCCTTGACAGCTTGGAGACCCCTCACAAAACGTAGATAACAGAATTTCACCAGCGCCGCAATCTACAGTTGCGCCACACTCTTGTAGAAAATCGATCCCCAAAATTACGGTGAGATGTGTTTATTCGGGGATGACGATCAATGAGAGAGGCCTAGGGACCGAAGGGACCACAGTGCTTGCTAGCGTCTTCTTCCTCTGCTTCTAAGCATCCACCGCGTACCGTAGCATTTCCCCCCTGGCAGACGATGCCCACCGGGCGAGTCACGTCGTGTCCCGATGGTGGAAACGTTTAAGGCGGGCGACATGGACGACGTCGGTTTTGCTTGAGCGACGGCCAGCAGACAGGAGTCGAGATATCACGTAAGTGACATCACTGAGGCGTGCGATGACGACGAAGGGGCCGGTGTAGTGGGCCAGGAACTTTTGGTATAGGCCACGCTTGCGAAGTGGTGTCCATAGCCACACCAAGTCGCCTTTCTCATACGACACGGGCTGATGACGCTTGTCATAGCGGATCTTTGAGCGGTCTTGAGAAGCGAAGGTTCGAAGGCGTGCGATGCGTCGGGCCTCTTCTGCACGGCAAAGCGTTTCGGCCAGTGAAGGCTCGTCGGTTTCAGAATATGGCAGAATCGAATCAAGAGCTGTGCGGGGCTTTCGTACATATAGGAGATAGAAGGGGCTGTATCCGGTGGTTTCATGTCGTGCAGTATTGTAGGCGAATGTTATGAAAGGCAAAACAGTGTCCCAAGTTTTGTGAGCTGAATCGACATACATTGAAAGCATGTTAATGAGAGTTCTGTTGGTGCGTTCAGTTAGACCGTTAGTCTGCGGGTGGTACGGGGTGGCGTGACGAAAACGGGACATAGAAAGGCGCAGCAGTTCTTCAACCACATCAGCAACAAATTGCCGGCCACGATCACTGATAATGACACGAGGAGATCCGTGTCGTAATATAATGGATGACAGCACGAAGCGGGAGACCTCAGCGGCTGTTGCAGCAGGAATCGCCGCACTTTCGGCATAGCGGGTTAGGTGATCGACGCACACTATAATCCAGCGGTTGCCCGACGTTGATCGCGGAAAAGGGCCGAGCAGGTCAATACCGACGACTTCAAACGGTGAAGCAGGGGGTGAGATGGGATGGAGAAGTCCTGAAGGGCCGCTAGTTGGACGCTTGTGGCGCTGGCATAGCTCGCAGCTGGCAACGTACGCGGTTACACTCTGGCGCATTTTCGGCCAGAAGAATCGTTCCTGTGTGCGCTGAAAGGTCCTGGCAAAACCCATATGCCCAGAAGTAGGGTCGTCGTGCATTGCTTGGAGCACGTCACGTCGCAATGTTCTTGGCACAACTAGAAGCAAGCGGGCGCCATTGCTAGAGTAATTCCGCTTGTACAGAATGCCATCCTTTACAAGGAAACGACGTTGACCATGCGCTTCCGATAGAAAGTAATGAGCTAAGCTGCTGTCGCTGCGTTGCTCCCTGCGAAAAGTGGCAAGGTCGGGAAATGGAGGGTCAACAACCGCCAAGTATTCGTCGAAATTGTCTGCGTCGCAGTCGGTCGTCGGTAGAGGAAACCTTGACAGACAGTCAGCATCGGCATGACGGCGACCACTCTTGTAAGAAATCTCAAAGTCATATTCTTGCAATCGTAGGGCCCAACGAGCAAGACGGCCGGATGGGTCACGTAATCCGGTGAGCCAGCATAAAGAATGATGGTCGGTGACAATTGAGAATCGGCGTCCATACAGATACGGACGAAACTTGTGGACGGCGAACACGACCGCGAGGCATTCTTGCTCCGTTACAGTGTAGTTGCGTTCAGGCTTACTCAGACAGCGACTGGCATAGGCAACCACGTGTTCTAGGTCGTCATGGCGTTGTACCAAAACAGCCCCGAGGCCTATACCACTGGCGTCGGTGTGTACTTCAGTGGGAGCAGCTGGATCATAGTGGCGAAGTACGGGCCCAGAGGTAAGGAGAAACTTTAGCTGTGAAAACGATGTCTCACAATCTGCTGACCACTGGAAAGGCACGTCTTTGTTGAGTAGACACGTCAGGGGGTAAGCTAAGTCGGCAAATTTAGGCACGAAACGGCGGAAATATGAGCACAAGCCCAGAAAACTTCGTAGCTCTCGTAGTGTCCGCGGTTGTTGGAAGCTACTAACTGCAGCAACCTTCTGGGGGTCAGGACGAATGCCGTCTTTGTCAACAAGATGACCGAGAACCAGAGTCTCACGGTTTCCAAAGTGGCACTTCTTAGAATTCAAGGTGAGTGAAGCTCGCTCAAGCGCTGTAAGTACTATGTCAAGACGGCGATTGTGCTCTTCAAATGTGCGGCCAAAAATGACGATGTCGTCAAGGTAACATAGACAAATTTCCCACTTCAGTCCTCGCAGAATAGTGTCCATAAAGCGCTCAAACGTTGCTGGGGCGTTACATAGACCAAACGGCATTACATTGAATTCAAACAAGCCATCCGGGGTGACAAAGGCTGTCTTCTCCTTGTCATCTGAATGCATGGGAATTTGCCAGTAACCAGACCTTAGATCCACGGAGGAAAAATACGAGGCACAATGCAAGCAGTCAATGACGTCATCAATCCTGGGAAGCGGGTATACGTCTTTTTTGGTGATGGAATTGAGGCGCCGATAATCCACGCAGAATCTCCAGGAACCGTCTTTCTTTTTTACAAGTATCACAGGTGCAGCCCAAGGGCTGCACGACTCTTGAATGACGTTCTTCTTAAGCATGTCTTCGATCTGTTCAGCAATAATTTTGCGCTCTGCAGATGAGACTCTATATGGTTTCTGCCGGATAGGATGCGCGGATCCTGTGTCGATCACGTGACGGGTACGTGACTCTGGTACTCCATGTGGTTCATCGCTCTGTGCAAAATCAAAGATGGTGGCATGCTTGACCAAGATGTGAGCCAAGGCCTGGCGCTTTTCTGACGACAAGGACTTGTTGATCATGCTCAAGAACTTCGCCTCCGTAGGGTGAGTCACAGGAACATGACTCACTGACTGGTCGCCTAAGGCTGCAATACAGCAGTCAGTCGCTTTCCGTTCGAAAAGAGCGAGTCGCATCCCATTGGCCAGCACCACAGGCTCATTAGCACAATTTAGCACCCATAGTGAAGATAGCCCATCGGTGATAGAAAGCACGCAACGGGGCACGAACACATTTTTCTTAGCGCAGTTGAGAGGGACCGGCTCCACGAGGACATCAAACGCGCCAGTGACTGCAGCAGAGCTATCAACTGGCACCCGTTTCATCGACTGGGGCGGCAAGAGGACATCGTCGATGACAGTGAGGGTTCCTTGACAGCTTGGAGACCCCTCACAAAACGTAGATAACAGAATTTCACCAGCGCCGCAATCTACAGTTGCGCCACACTCTTGTAGAAAATCGATCCCCAAAATTACGTCGTGTGTGGAACTGGTCAGAACAGCAAATTCAACTTTGAACACTCTGTGACCTAATGCGACACTCACAACACACACCCCGATAGGACACAATGACTCCCCGCTCACTGCACGAAACGTAGCACAGTTGTCCCAGCAAAACATAACTTTGTGTCCTAACCGTGATTTAAAATTCAAACTCATAACTGACACAGTTGCTCCAGTGTCTATTAAAGCCATCGTAGGACGTCCATCTACGAGCACATGGACCTTATTTTGCATCATAGACACTGGTAGAGGCATGCTTCGGTGTAGTGAAAAATGTTCGGCGACCTCACCTCCATCGGCCGCACCACCTAGTTTCCCGGCGGTGGGGAAAAGGCACGGCGACTAGGGGATGGAGAACGGCGCTGGCGTGCAGTTGGGGGCGTCAGGCTTCGTACGGAGGAGGGCGAGTCACCGCGGGTGGTCTGTCGGAAGCCGTTGCCAATGGACGTGTCGCTACGGGAGTTCTGCTGGAAGCCGCTCCCGAAGTACGTGTCCCGTGTCCAGCGACCACCACCGCGTCGGCTGTTGCGTCGAGGGGACACCGGCGGTTGCTCATAATACCGTGATTGTGCGAGTCGACGCTCAGAACAGAAGCGAGCCACATGCCCACGGACACCGCAATGGTAGCACCGCGGTGCATCACGCACATCACCAAACCTTCCACTTTGCTCCACATATTCGGATTGATCTTCCCACGATGACACCATGGGATGTGGTTGGTTGGAGGCACCCTGCAGACGATCACGACGATGCCAATCGTAGATCGGTCGCTCCGCGGATCTTGAACCGCCCACATGACCGTATCCCCTGGCATCAACGGATGCACACGTCGCGTCGTAGGGAAAAGAGGCTTCGCTCACCCGCGCCCTTGTCGCAGCGGCAGCTTCACATCGACCAAGTTCTTCCCGTACTATTTGCCTGATGGTCGCCGCAAGATCGCAGGATGTTACAGGGCTGACGTCAGCACATTCAACACTGGCGACGGTGGTGACGTTGGCGAGTCTACCGAACTTGGGCGTGATGCGCCTTGCTTTAAGAGTCTCAAACGTGCGACAGTGTTTGATCACGTCTGCGACAGACTCCAAGGTGTCTTTTCCAATCAGGAAGTTGTAGACGTCCTCGGCAATCCCTTTAAGAAGGTGGCCGACCTTGTCTTCTTCTTTCATGCGAGGGTCTACAGATCTGCACAATTTCAATATTTCCTCGATGTACGTTGTGCATGTCTCGCCTGGCACCTGGGCGCGCTGCATCAAAGTCTGCTCAGCGCGCTTCTTCTTCAGAGACGGATCTCCAAAACAGCTCTTTATCTCATTTCGAAGTCTTGCCAGGTGGTTATAGCTTGTTCGTGATTTTCAAACCACACGAGCGCCGTGCCTTCGAGAAACAATGGCACGTTGGCGAGCCGGCTGTCCGAGTCCCAACGGTTGTACCGACTCACCCGACTGTAGTGGTTCAGCCACTCTTCAACGTCTTCTCCGGCTTTTGCGGCGAAGGTCCGCGGCGTCATGTGATGTTGCCACGTACCGACAGGCGAAGACCGCATGTTGTCGCCGTCAGGGATGGCATCCATGGAAAGCGGTGGTAGTCCGGCCAGTCGGCGGCTTCGGCGCAGTTCCAGGTGTTGAGATTCCGTGATCGTTGGTACTGGGTCTTTCGTCGGTACCCAGCACCTTCCACCAATGCTGTTACGGTGAGATGTGTTTATTCGGGGATGACGATCAATGAGAGAGGCCTAGGGACCGAAGGGACCACAGTGCTTGCTAGCGTCTTCTTTCTCTGCTTCTCAGCATCCACCGCGTACCGTAGCATATATATATATATATATATATATATATATATATATATATATATATTGCTACGGCACATACGCGAGTATAAGCTATTTCATGGTGTGACCAGAGAAGACGACGACGAAGCGACCACCTAACGCCGGCTGTTCTTGTTGTACACAGTTACGGCAGTGCTTGTAAATACAGCTGTACATAGCCTTGTCTGTGCGTCACATCGTGGTGGAAGTGCGCGATCCTTGACCTCGCCACGGAGCTTCGCAGCGGCCGCTTTCTTGAAGCTCCCAAGATGGCTTCTGACGAAACGGCGCCGCCACCCGCTAATCCATCTGCGACAACCTACGTCACCGTTACAACGCCCCGAGATCCCGGCGTGTTCTCAGGCTGCGAAGGTGCAGACGTGGAGGACTGGCTTACGCGGTACGAACGTGTAAGCGCCACTAACAGGTGGGATCCAACTCTCCAGCTTGCAAATGTACTATTCTTCCTCGACGGACCACCGCGAGCGTGGTTCGAAACTCACGAAGCCGACATCACAAGCTGGGACAGCTTCAAGCAGAAACTGCGCGACGTGTTTGGCAACCCATATGGTCGGCAGCTGGCTGCTAAAAAGGAACTGTCCGCGCGGGTCCAAACGTCTACTGAACCTTACATCTCCTACATTCTAGACATCTTGGCTCTATGTCACAAGGCCGACGTCAACATGCCGGACGCAGATAAGGTAGCTCACATTCTGAAAGGCATCGCTGACGATGCATTCAATCTGCTCGTCTTCACCAATGTCACGACTGTTGACGACGTCATGAAAGAATGCCGTCGTTTGGAACAGGCCAAAAGCCGACGAATCGTCCATCAGTTCGCCCGCTTGCCCAACACCGCAGCGACGTCGTCTTGTGAGGGTGTTTTCCATGCATCCACTAACTTTGACAGCGTTACACGCATTGTACGGCGTGAGATAGAGGCCGCCTGTCCCAGTACTGCCGAAGTGAAGACCTTCTCGGAACCTGTAGTTCCGGTTTCGCTAGTACAAGCCGTCGTTCGCGAGGAGATCAACAACATGGGAATTCATGCGGGGTCTTTGCCACCACGCTCCGATGTCCGACCCAACTTTGCCACACCATCCCGTCCCGTATCAACCTTCGCCCCTCCCCGGTTTAGGAACGCAGCTGAATGGCGAACCGCTGACGACAAGCCTATTTGCTTTCACTGTCACCGCGTCGGACACGTTTCCCGCTACTGCCGAAGCCGCTGGACTCCATCCTGGAATTCTTTTGCCCCTTATTCTGCACCAACACGGCGTCCTCACCCGTACTCATCCAGCCCACAACACGTCGCCCCTCAAGAATTCCCTGCTCAGCCACGCTACGCCCGCTCACCTTCGCCCCAACGCCGCCAGTATCGCTCGCCTCAACCTCGACGACCATCTTCCTCGACCATTTTTCGCCGCTCCCAGCCGGAAAACTAGGCAGTGCAGCTCCTGGAGGTGGCGCTGCATTGTTGGACATGGCACAAAATCCTCTGTTGACGATTCCGACCAAACAGAACCTACTTGACGTGCATGTTGACGGCGTCCATGTGACCGCACTTATCGACACTGGAGCGCACCTATCAATCATGAGTGCTCAGTTTCGTCGAAGATTAAGAAAAATCCTGACGCCAGCAACCACTAAGGCTGTCCGGGTCGCCGATGGTGGAACCGCTGTTGTTATTGGAATGTGTACCGCCCGTGTTAGCATCGCTGATCGCCATGCCGTTGTTCTCTTCACTGTTCTAGCTCAATGCCCGCATGACTTCATCCTTGGTCTCGACTTCCTCTCCGCCCACTCAGCTCTCATAGACTGTTCCGCCAGTACTCTACGCCTCGATCTTCCTCTAGTGGACCCCATCGACCAAAGACCCAATCGCCTTACTGCCGCCGCCGACGTCCGCTTGCCGCCTCAAACACTTACTTACGTCGAGCTCCTGTCGTCGCCTCCAGTACCTGATGGGGACTACCTTCTGGCGCCAGTAACCGATGTCCTACTCGACAGAGGCATCACACTACCTCATACAGTTCTCTCCGTTGTTGCCAACTGCGCCTGCCTCCCTGTAGTCAATTTCAATTTGACGCCCCAAATTCTGCCCCGTGGTATCTCCCTCGCCCGGCTCAGGCCACTCGACGCAGGCGAAGTGCAGGCCTTCACAGTGACCGCTTCGCCACATTCACTTGCGCAGCAGCCCTGTGCCTGTCCCTCTGATAAGGCTATTACGTCGATGATTGCCCCAGACCTTACCCCTCAGCAAAGTGAGGATCTACGCCGCATTTTGCTTGCATACAGTGACATTTTTGACATTGGTGGTCGTCCTTTAGGCCAAGCTACGCAAGTGACGCACCGCATCAATACCGGCGATGCTCTTCCTATCCACAGACGTGCCTATCGTGTATCCGCAGCTGAACGTCAAATAATTCAAAGCGAAGTTGACAAGATGCTCGCAAAGAACATCGTCGAGCCATCGTCGAGTCCGTGGGCATCGCCTGTCGTTTTGGTACGAAAGAAAGACGGTTCTTGGCGATTCTGCGTCGACTATCGGCACCTTAACCGAATTACAAAAAAAGACGTGTACCCGTTGCCACGCATAGATGACGCTCTCGACTGCTTACACGGAGCTCGCTACATTTCATCAATTGATCTACGTTCCGGGTATTGGCAGATTGCTGTCGACGATATGGACCGCGAAAAGACAGCCTTTATAACACCTGACGGCCTTTATCAATTCAAGGTCATGCCTTTCGGCCTTTGTAACGCCCTTGCCACCTTTGAACGCATGATGGACTCCCTCCTGAGAGGTTTTAAATGGTCCACATGCTTGTGCTACTTAGACGATGTTATCGTGTTTTCACCAACATTCGAAACGCACATTGATCGTCTCACAACAATCCTCGACCCTTTTCGTCAGGCCGGGCTCCAGCTCAACTCGTCCAAGTGTCGTTTTGGCCGCCGCCAAATCACGGTCCTTGGCCATTTAGTCGACGCCAACGGCGTGCAACCAGACCCGGGAAAAATATCCGCCGTCAAGCACTTCCCTGTCCCACAGTCCACCAAGGCTGTACGCAGCTTCCTTGGGCTGTGTTCGTACTTTCGCCGTTTTGTAAAGGATTTTGCGGTCATAGCCAAGCCACTAACGGAGCTTTTGAGACAAGATGTCTCGTTTTCTTGGGGCCAGCAAGAAGCGTCCGCATTCTCTCGCCTCGTCAGCCTGCTAACAACGCCGCCGATCCTCGCCCACTTTGACCCGTCTGCCCCTACAGAAGTCCGCACCGATGCCAGTGGCTACGGACTTGGCGCAGTATTAGCCCAACGTCAGCGTGGCCACGATCGGGTTATTGCCTACGCTAGCCGCCTCCTATCGGCCGCCGAGAGAAACTACTCTATCACAGAGCGTGAGTGCTTGGCCCTTGTTTGGGCGGTTGCGAAGTTCCGCCCCTATTTGTATGGCCGCCCATTTTGCGTAGTTACCGACCACCACGCACTCTGTTGGTTGTCTACTCTTAAAGATCCTTCAGGACGGCTCGGGCGCTGGGCCCTGCGTTTGCAAGAGTATTCATATTCAGTCGTGTACAAATCTGGCCGCTCGCATCGCGATGCAGATTGCTTGTCTCGCTATCCCGTCGACAACCCGGACGCCGATGACGAGAACACAGTCCACTCTATCTTGTCAGTGTCCGACCTGGCTAACCTTGGAGACGAACAAAATCGCGACCCTTCCTTGCGAGCGATCATCGAACACATAAAAGCATCGCCTAATGATGCCTCCGTCAGAAGATTTCTGGTCCAGAATGGCGTCCTCTACCGCCGTAATTTTCGGCCCGAAGGACCTGACCTGCTCGTAGTCGTACCGAGACACCTACGCCGGAACATACTCAACGAACTGCATGGCGCACCCACTGCCGGACACCTCGGTGTATCCCGCACGTACGACCGTGTCCGCCGCCGTTTCTTTTGGCCGGGACTTGCACGCTCTGTCCGCCGTTACGTGGCTGCCTGCGAGGAGTGTCAACGTCGCAAACGGCCTCCCCTTCCACCTGCCGGTCGCCTTCAGTCGCTTGACATCCCCGCAGAACCCTTCTTCCGCGTCGGACTCGACCTTCTAGGCCCTTTCCCCACCTCAGCCTCCGGAAACAAGTGGGTAGCGGTGGCGACAGATTACGCCACGCGCTATGCGATCACCCGCGCACTACCGACCAGCTGTGCCACTGATGTTGCGGATTTCCTGCTGCGCGACGTCATCCTCCTTCATGGTGCTCCGCGACAGCTACTCACTGACCGTGGCCGTAACTTTCTGTCCCAGGTAATCGCCGACATCCTCCGTTCTTGTTCCACTCAACACAAACTGACCACTTCATACCACCCCCAAACCAACGGTCTCACCGAGCGCTTAAATCGCACCATTACAGACATGCTGGCTATGTACGTTTCCGACGATCATCGCGACTGGGACGTCGTGCTTCCTTACATCACATCTGCGTACAACTCCTCTCCACATGACGCTGCTGGATTTTCCCCGTTTTATCTGTTGTACGGACGAGAACCCGCTTTACCTCTGGATACCATGCTCCCTCCGTCGGCCGCTGCTACCACTGAGTATGCCCATGAAGCCATTGCACGCGCAGATCACGCTCACCAGCTTGCCCGTGTTCGGCTTATGGCGTCACAAGGCAGTCAACAGCGTCGCTACGATGCTCGACATCGTGAAGTATATTTTTCGCCTGGTCAACTTGTGCTCCTCTGGACTCCATGCCGCCGTGTGGGACTATCCGAAAAGCTCCTTTCCCGATATCCTGGACCGTACCGCGTGTTGCGCTAAGTGACTCCTGTGACGTACGAAATTGCTCCCGCCTCGTCCACGCAGGCCGATCTCAACTCATCCAGAGACGTCGTTCATGTCTCACGACTCAAGCCTTACCACTACACTTCTGACGACACCTTTTAGCCGCTCCGAGACGGAGCTTCTGCCGCCGGGGGTCATGCTACGGCACGTACGCGAGTATAAGCTATTTCATGGTGTGACCAGAGAAGACGACGACGAGGCGATCACCTAACGCCGGCTGTTCTTGTTGTACACAGTTACGGCAGTGCTTGTAAATACAGCTGTACATAGCCTTGTCTGTGCGTAACAATATATATATATATATATATATATATATATATATATATATATATATATATATATATAATATATGTATATATATATGTATATATATATATATATAGAAACAAGTTAATGAGCAAACAGACAATGAAGCCTAGGAAAGCATAGGGGAAGTTACTTGTGGTATTTTAATTGTGGAGAAAGTAGAAAGGAATTAAAGTGGACGAAAAGACAAACCTGCCTTCGGTGGGACCCGAACCCACGACCTTCGGATGTCGCGTCCGATGCTCTACCAACTGAGCTACGAAGGCGGCCGTCCCCCCGTCCACTTTATTGTGTATTTATGTGCATATTATCCTGGGAGTGTTAGGCAGCGCCACTCATGGCCAAGGCGGCGTGCGTGGAACGCACTTTCTTGCCAGGAGGCGTCACGTAGAACGTGAACTTAGCTGAGATGGCTGCTGCCCAATAAGCCCTCGCATGCTACCTAAGGCACCAAGTCTGCCGCAACGAGGCCCACGCTATATTTATATATATATATATATATATAGGCACTGGATCTTGACTTGCAATGAAGTGCCGGTGGCAGATTTCACTTGCGCGTAGTTGAACCATAAGGATTCGTAGCGTGCGCGTTAACTAAATTAATCCGGAACTCGGCACGATCTACGATGAACATCCGGAGCTTCGCCCACTCATCATCATTCACTCCGTGGATATGATGTGGATTTTTTTATGTAGGGCAAGCTGCGCGTTGTATTAACCAAAGATTAACTGAACACAGAAGGTCGCTATCAGGTGGAACGTCGTCTAATCTTTCTTTGCACTGCCAGGTCTGTAACTGCACGACCTTGTTAGGCGAAAGCGAGATCCTGTACAGACATCAGAATAAGAGAACCGTTTATTGGTCGAGACCTGGCATATCAGTGTTATTGGAAGTGCGTGCGTGAGTCAGCCGTCGATTAGCTTAAACAGAGAAGAGATAGAATGCCTTAGCAGTTGTCTATCGCGTAGACCGGCGCGTGTAACCATTTGACAGGTGGCGCTATCATTCCTGAGTATTCGCAGATAAATTATGTGTCTTCTTTCTTTTTCGCCTCTGTGCTCTGCCTCAGTTGATAGTCGGCGTTAGTGTTGTTCACTTCTTCCCCCTGTGTCCGTGTTTTCTACGCCCCTTTTTCTGACTATGGACACTTACAAACTCGCTCAACTTTCTGTGCTTTTTAGCTGGATAGTCTGGTTCGCTCCATCGTTTCTAGATAGCGGTACCACCGCTGCGAGCAAGAAGCGTAGCGGAGAGGAGGCGATGGTAATTTAAGAGTAATTTCGCTTGCTAAACGCTTTGCTTGAACCAGACATCATTTAGACGCAAACTGTGAAGCGCTGAAGTGGAGATATTAAGGTCGTTTGTTCCGTGTTATCTTCTATGTTTCGGTGGTATGATCGGTGGAGCTCGAACTCCTATAGGCGCATCGAGGTGTGTTGTGGGTTCGAGTCCTAGGAGGTGGTACTGCTTCTTGTGAAATCTGTTTTGATTTTCTCAGGCATACACTTCTGTGACGGAAGTACGTCAACGATTTCTTTCGTCTTAATGTGCGATAAGTTACTGCTCTTGTAAACCATGCTATCACGAGCGAAATGTATCTTTAACTCCCTCTATAACGCGCTAATCTGGTCGTCTCTTGCTGTGGTGTTCGTGACAGTAGGTTTACCTTTATGCATTGACTCATGCTTTGCAGTGCGGGCAAATCTACGCGTTTGCCCGTAGATTACGCAATGATTGGATTCAGTCGGCCGGCCGGCTTCGCTGAAGTGCACGCAAGGACGTCCATGCCTGGGCGCCATTCATGACGGGACGGAACGACACAGCACCAGCAAAAGCAACGATTCCACGCTCACCTAGTAACGTGGTGCCCCAGCACCAAGCTAGGTTCTGAGCGTGGTCCCAAGAGAGGGCACGTGTGACTTCTCGTGACGCAATAAACGACCTTACGGAGCACGGCGTAGTACAGGTTTCTCTCTGAAAGTCAAGTTGGCTTTTTTTTTTGCCCTGGCGGGGAATCGAAGGCGATGAGGCTAACGGTCATAACCCGAGGTGATAACTTCAGGGAGAGTAACTTCAGAAGGATTTCGCGAGTACCGGCTTGCCTCGATACGGCGCTATAACAATTTACGAGTTATGGTGTGGCCGCATCTAGCAAGTCATGACTTGTGTGCGTGTGGCACTGATGAAAATTAGCGAAATAATAGAGGGAAAGTGTAATCAAGAGCACCGGACATATTACATGCTCTTAAACATTTTCCTTATGTATTTTTGGTCGTTTTGAGGAGAGCTAATCCTTCACAAGTGATAACATACCAACTGGCCCGCCCAAGCTGCTGCACTTTTGATCTGGCACGTACTACTCGTTCGCATGTAGACCACCTCACAAATTTCCCTTTCCGTCAACGAGGTTTATCACGGAGAATTTAAGCCATTAAGAGTACCGACACAGAAACATTGATGGCGAGATAACTGCAAAGACATATTTGTGTGAAGACACGCACATCGTCTACGAAGTTTGAGTGTATATCATAGCTACAGCTTGAAAAAATTCAACGAAACATTTTAGTTTTCTTTCACCTGGAAATCTATTCCAGGTGAAGGAAAACTAAAGCTTCACCTGGATTATATGATTGATCAGTAGGATTTTTCCTCTCTGAATCACGATATGATTGTGAAAGATGCCGTAGTGAAGGGCTCTAGAAAGTTTGGCGCGCCACGTGACTCACTTATCATTTGCAGCACTTGGTAAGTTTCTTTATGCATATTTTACATGAGGGACAACAGGAGAATGAGTTGACAAATATTCTGCGTCTCGTTGAAAGGACGCGGGAAAACTCACTCGTGTTATGAGACAAATATATCTGAAGACTCACGCGGTATAGATATATGTACATAATATCCATAAACATTGTTGCCGAAAAGTAAATATTGCCTTGACGATATGCTTTAGTGTTAGTCGAAGTCTTCAAAAGGGTACGCATTTGGGCTGGCTGGTACATAACTGCCTCTGAAAAAAAGCGCCAAAACACGTACGGGACGAAGAAAGGACACAAACCATAGTGCTGACTAACAAGCGAATGTGCTTTATTCTTCTAGTCCGCATATGTATATATGTTCTCCACCACAATCTCTGGGAAACAGAATAGAAGGAACAGTAAAGAAATATACAACCCGCGCAAAGGCAAGGAAGTGCTTAATCCGACAGAAACTCGAGGGGAGACGCATGCCTCGCCGTTGCTGTAGATTATACGCTTCAGAAATCAGACGAGCGCGTTCACCACGGTATTTTGACAAGAATATTGCATCATGAAAAATGGCTGGCAGCCACATTTATTACACTGAAGAGACAGTTTGATATCTCTAGCTTGTTTATACGCATGCTCGCACATGCGGCCATTGGCACAATGCCCCGTTTGTCGAACATAAAAACGGCTGCCAAGAAAGAGCAATCTTGTATACCATGTCAGACAACGGGTCACGCTACTTGGAAATGGAACACTCGTTCTCAAACAGCCATGTTTTTTGGGGTTATGCGCCTAGGTCTCAAAAAAAAGCCTTCCGCCTTATTCCTCTGCGCACTCGAAGATTGTCAAGCGCGGTACTGCAAGGGTTTGCATGAAGGCGGCGTCAGAGAGGTCCTGTGACCACCAAGTTTAAGCTAGTTTCTCCTCTCAAGTGGCACGTCTGAAGCTTACAGGTTTCCCAGAAGCACTTTTGACTAGCATCGCAGAAAGGCTCGTGTCTGGTTTCAGAAATAAGTAGCGACGGAACCGCAGCAAAGAGTAGCGATCATGCCTTATGTGCAGAAAGTTGCACATAATCATAAGAAAGTGTCAAAAGGGCAGGCGTTAGGTTCGCGTTTTCTGCCAAAAATAAGCTTCGTAGCCTGTATCAGCGAGGAAATCGGGAAAAAAAGAGAAGTTGTTGCAAGAAGCATCAGCAGGAGTATGTTCATTGCCTGTGATGACATTGTATATAGGATTCCTCTTTCGTGCGGTCGTTTTTATGGTTGACAGACGGCGCATTGCGCAAATGACCACCTGCGCGAGCGTGCGAATAAGGTTCTTAAACAAGCTATAGAGTGTTAACTGTCTCTTCACTGTAATAAGTGTGGCTGCCAGCCATCTTTTCATGATGCAGTATCCTTGTCAAAATAGTATGATGAACGCGCGCGTTTGATTTCTGAAGCGTATCATATCTACAACGATGAGGCATAAAATTTCTGTCGGATAAAATTTCTGTCGGATTGAGCATTTCTTAGCCTTTGCGCAGGTTGTTCATTTCTTTAATTTTCTTTCTATTTTGTTTCCTCGAGGTTGTGGTGGAGTATATACATATATGCAGACTGGAAAAATAAAGCACATTCGCTTGGTAGTCCGCACTGTGGTTTGTCTTCTTTCTTCATCCTGTCATTTAGCTCTGTTTTCACAGGTACAAATCTTCATTTTGCTAGTTGATAGGAAAGCCAACAATAAAACTTCCTGGGTGACGGCGAAAAGTGAGATGCGTCCAGAAAAAAAAAAAGTTCAGCCAGTTCTGCGCTTGTGAAATCTGCTGAAACAGAGATGAGCAAGAGCAGCTGTATTCAGCGTATTTGATAGACACTCGTTTTCTAACCGCAAGCACTCGGGTTTAACTGCCTCATCACAAAGAAAGTGTACTATGCTTCTTTTAGTTCTCTTTCTTCCTTGCTGTCCCTCGCTGTCACTCTTTTTTGCTTTATTTCGCTGCCTCGCTCACATTTTCTCTTTTTCTCGGCCATAGCAACTTTTGTTACAACTAGCGGTATAAAAGGCTTTCATACGGTTCCCGTGAATACATGTTGCTCAACTGTTTCTTTATGGCCTAGTGGTACTGTGTTTGCCTTTGGACCGTGGGTACCCGGATTCGAATCCCGCCTACCATACAAGTTTTTTAGGTGCGATGTACCTTATGCACTCGCGTCGCTGGCATATCCTGCCGTCGTCGCTACGGTAAAAAAAAAAAAAAAACTATCGTTAAAAATTAACGCATAGTTGACGGGGAAAAGCACCGCCCGCTAGGCTTTGAACCCACAACTACCCGGGTAGGACGATAAGAGCTAGCTAGACGCTCTGCCATTAAGATGATCGCCATAGAGAGGGGAACAATACTTAGTCACACTGATAAGGCGAAATCCATGGAATTACAGTGTCAATTGCAGTTTTGAATGTGTACGGAAGTGGCGGAGCCTAGATTATATGTAAATGACATTAGTGAACTGAAAAACCACCGTGAATCCTTGGACACAAGGAAGTACCGTGCTGCGATGATAAGGGCTCGCGCAGAAAAGCTGTGGATGGGTGAATTGCCGACTAAGCGCTTTGAGCGATGAAAGGCGGTACGCAGTCCACAGCAAAAATATCGAAATGAGGCAACATCCGGCCGCCAGTAAATTGAGCAGGACTTTGTTGTTCAGTATCGCGAAATAATTACAAGGGCCGATTTAGCCTTCAGTATGCTCAAGTAAAAAAATGGCAAAGAACGGCTACCGAAAAGTGAGTTTCGTGAAGATGTTCTACGTTTAATGCCAAGGCTAGATGACAAAACCAGAGTGAGTGAGTGAGTAACAACTTTATTCGACAAAACCAGAGAATACCTCGAAGAGACAATGTGCTTAGACGAAGTCACTAATACGATTGATGGATTGACATTGAGTAAAGCACTGAGGCCTGAGGGTCTGGGTGCTACTTTCTGCAAAGGTCTTAAAAGTCACCTCAGCCACTTTTTGCTTGGATTGATTACACATGCATATGAAGTGAAATCCAGCCGCCTTGTTTTCGTACTGCTCATGTGATGCTCATTCCTAAGCAGATAACTGAAAAAAAAACTGCTTTTGGTTGAAGTGTATCGGTCTATAACACTTACAAATATTCAGTGCGCAATTTATATGAAAATCTTAGCTAAACGATTACAGAATGTTGTTGAGGAGCTTGTTGGATGCCATCAGACATCTGCCGTGTGTGCAAGGCTATTCCATCTGTAAAAATGTGCACAGCGCTCGAAGCACATTAGAATGCTGAAATTTCGACGATCAAGCCGCAACGTTGCAGCGGGATTTAGAAAATGTATTTTACCGTAAGTCACATGAAGCACTGTATTCTATTCTGGAGCATGTCAGTATGGGTAGCGTGAAGCAAGGTGGGCATAAGATGGTTTATAACAGTTGCTCCGTCCGCACTGAAGTGAATGAGAACTTAAGTGAAGCGTTCCCTCATCTGTCAGCACTAAGGCAGGGGTGCCCGCTATGAAGCTTACTCTTTGTGATTTACCTCAAACCACCTGTTTAGGCATCGTTAACAATGAACGCAGCAAATGTGAAAATAATCACGTACGCGGATGACATTGCCGTATTTTGCAGGTCCCAGCGTTAGGGTGTTCAACAGGTGACAAACACTGCAATAAAATTTTGTGGACAAACAGATGCCCAAATCAACAGGGAAAAGAGTGTCGAGTATTGGCTCGGCTACTGGGACACCCCAGCTTCCACTTTTGTTAACCCGCTATGGACAATCGTTCCTTCAAAGTACCTAGATGTGCCATTGGAGCAATATGAGAGGAGCTCCGCATGCCGGGACAGAATTACTCCAGTAGTAAACGATAAAGCAAGAGCGTGGCAGCTTTTTTATTCCTTATTGAGATTTGAGGCCCCAAAATCAGCCGTGAATAGGAAAGACGCCGTAATGGAAGGCTCCGCAAATTAGAGCACCTGGGGTTTTTAACGTACACTGGCATTGCACACTACACAGGCCTAAAAAATTCGCCTTCATTGAAATGCAGGCGCCGCGGCCGCGATTTGATCCCGCGACCCTCAGATGTGCAGCCGAGTACCATAGTCACCAGACCACCATGGCAGGAGCGGGACCATTCAATGTTCGCCAGGGCTACTGTTAGCAATATTTTCCCACTTGCCGAAGTGCGGTACATGTTATGATTTTTCGCCATGCCTCACGTGAATATTTTGGTCTGTTGTTTTGGGGTTCGCTCTTTTATATGGGGTTCTACGTCGGAAAGGGTAAGTCGCACAATTTTCTTTCGGTATGTTACGCTGGACGTCTTCGTCTAACCCATTTCTTTATTCCTCAACTTGTTTCCGAGTCTTCACGTTCATCGTAATTTAGCGCAAAGGAAACACACACACAGTAAAGGACCACAAACAACTGTGTGTGTGTTTCCTTTGCGCCAAATTACGATGAACGTGAAGTCTGAACACCAACTAGCCCAACTTTTAACTATTTTAAAGTATATTGTTTCCGAGAGACCAGGAAGACCGCTTGTTGCGTTGAGTGGTTCAGGTACTAATAAGCAATGTACGTCCTGAATCAATCCTGTCTTCTCCGTCCAGAAGTTGCGGTAGAATGGAGGCTTACATGAAGGAAGTATCCGATGCACTTAAATTACTGAAGCGACGATATTATTGGATTATTTAAGTGATGTTACAAAAAAGCACCTCTACAAATATCTGGTCGTTTCGATGTTGCCAGTTCCCATGCACATATGTATAGACTGTTGAGGCCCCGGACTTCATGTTTTAAAAAAAATGTGGTTGAACCCTCCGTCATAGGAATCTGTATAACACGAAAGTGAAACCTGTCTTCGCACATAAGCAGCAATCTGGCGAATCGAAAGGTGAGAGGTGGGTTGCGTACTCTGGAAATGTGAACCCTTTGCACGTACACATCAGTGGCACGTCGACACTGTACAGGGATCCTCGACAGTTTCACACAAACGAAATCTCTCGAACGACAAACATTTCTTCGGAGACAATGCACTGAACGCGCCAGCGAAAACCTGCCATAAACCAGGAGCGTCTTGAAACGGTGAAACCTTGCAAGCGAAACTGAGCTGTTTTTCAGCGGATCGTTTTGTGAACGCACATATCGCTGTACGAAAGGCGCATCATTTTCTTGTCGACGACCGTTTTTGCATTCGTGGAGTAAAGTGCGTCCCAAGTCCAACAGCAACTGGCTATCATATACGTAACACAAGACCGTGGCCGTGGCTGGAGCAACGCGCCGACAGGATGCCGACGCCTGCGTGGTGATAGTGGCGTAAAAACTACTAAAGCGCTAACTGCCAGCGCACTTGTTAACAAAATTGTCGACTTCGCTCCGTCATTCCTAGGTGGCGCCACCACTGCTGAGAATAAAGAGTGCAGTTAAAGGAAGGCGATGTTATTTTTAGAGCAATTTTGGTTGCTAAATACGTTTGGTTTAACCGGACATCAGTTAGATGCAAATTTCAAAGTGGTGGGGTAAATATATAAGGCCTGTCTTTTCCTGCGTATTGCAGTTCTGTCGGTGGTGTGGTGGGTAATGTTGCCAGCTCCTACCGCCGCACACTGGCTAGTTGTGGGTCCGAATCCCAGCGGGTGGTACTTATATCTATTTCCGTTACGGAAGCGTGTCACAAATTTCTTGTAGAACCCGGCATAAAAGACCTTTGTGTTAAAAGGGTAAAGGGGGATGCCTGTAAAACAAGTACAAAGTCACTCTTGGTATAAATTACACTGTAACAGCATACCACAAAAGGTTACCTGCCGGAAAAGGAATGTTCCTGCCTTGAACATCAATCTGCCTCTTCTGTAAAAAGCCGGAAACTATTGAGCATGCATTCATTGAGTGTTTGGACGCGGTATTGTTTTGGGATGTTTGTGAGCAAACAATCCTTAAAAAGACTTATCTTCCGCCCCCGTTAGTATTAGACACTTAACTCTTCAAAGCGACTATGCCGTACTTTTCGATGTGTTCGTGCTGCTGGGCCTCTGCAGTTTGTGACAGACATGTATGTCAGCGAGACATTCTAATATTAATATGAGATCAACAAGGAAACTTTTTGTAGACAGTGTATGCAACACAAAATGAACCTCCTACCTTGATGTATGTACATGATGAAGTGGTAAATTTGGAGTTTTCATGTCTCAAGTCAGCGAAAGTGGGCTCATATATTTTACTTTGAAACAATTCTATCCACTCTGGCACTACAAAGTCTACATTAAAAAAAAGAAACGTTCACAGCACCTACGCTATGAATCTATGCGGAACAAACGGGCCTGCACTACCCCGCAATACAGTTTGCGTCTAAGTGATGTTAACACAGGTGGCCACTTCGCTGTTCTCTCTACTTTGCTTGTGTCAGTACTACGAAAGACAGGAGCGTCAATGGCTGTTGCTAGCTCGCCCGCTGCTGACACCAGCGCGATTCTGTAGCATGCGCATACTAAAAAAAGTGGTTGACTCCTCTGTCGTTGGAATCGGTATAACACGAAAGTGGAACCTGTCTTCGCGAAGTTGTGGAATGCACAAGTGGCAACCAGGCAAATCGAGGGACGGGAGATAGCTTGGGTACCGTGAACGTGTGAAGAAATTACACGCAGACATCAGCGGCTCCTCGACGCGGCGCAGGGATCCTCGACAGTTGTAAAAGAGGGACAGTTCTCGAACGACTCACATAACTCCTGGAAAAACTGAATTACACGAGCCAGAGCTAGGTGCAATCCTGCCATAAACAAGGAGCATCCGCAAACGGTGACGTCTTGCAGGCGAAACCAAACGGGTTGTCAGCGGATAGTGTGAACACAGCCCACTGCAACGAAAGCCCAATCATTTCCTAGTCGACGACCGTTTCCTGGAGGAGTGCGCGTCTCAACTCAACGCACCTGGCCACGCCAGACAAATTTTGTACCGACCGCGTTCTAGCTTCGGCCGACGAACGCCCCTTCACGACGCGGCCACGCCCCTAACTTCCGCGGCGTTCGAGGCCCGAAGGCTACCGAAGCGCTCACAACTGGCGCCAAGTAAAATCACAATCTGCTTCGCTCTATCGGTCTTTCCTAGATGGTGGTACCACCGCGGGGAGCCTAAGCGCACCAAGAGTGCAGTATAAGGGAGGTGATGTTAATTTAAGAGCAAATTTGCTTGTTAAAACTATAGTTCACTATGCTAAACACTTTTGCTTTCACCGGGCGACAAATATATCAGTTTTGTAAAGAAAGCACTACTGTGAACATACAAGGCCTATCTGTTCCCTGCATGAGCGGTGGTGCAGTGGTAGAGGTTCCAGCTCTTCTACTCAAATCCCGGGTGAAGATGGGTTCGAGCCCACCTGGATGGAACATTTTGAATGCAGGTTCATTTTTGTCAGAGATCCACTTCCGTTACGGAAGTGGACCCCGGAATAATTCACTTTCGTGTTAAGGAATCCGCCATATGGATATGGCGGATCCACGAAGTGGATGATGATGAGGGGTCGAAGCTCCGGATATAATTTGGTAAGCGGTGAATCCTCCGTAAATGCCCACTCACGCCTTCCGAATGTCGAAGTATTTCTTGTCGGAGCGGAGATTGAAGGTGGCCGGAAATTCTTCCAAGGATTCCAAGGAGTCGAAAGATCGTGCCCGTGTCGTCACGGATGCGCCTCTAGCGGTCGCCTCGAGAACTTGAGTACACGCCAGACCACAAGGAACAGGCCCTTAGAATCCTTGGAGTCCTTGAAATCCTTGGAAGAGTTTCTGGCCACCTGCAATGTCGACGGGCGCTATACATTGCAGGTCAAGATCAATTGCCTATACGGGGTGGCCTGTGGAGGGTTGTGCAGCGGGATCAGTCGGTTTTAGGGGCGAAGCTCCTTAAGGTTTGGGTCTGTCCGTCCGTTGTTCCTAGTAGCGCGTTACCTTCAAAGAAATGATTGATGTGATGATACCATGCAACGCCATGCAATGCCGGGAGGCTCGCGCTCACCCTCGGCGCGTGCCTCCCGGCGCGCGAGCTCTCTCACTCTTCCATCTGCTGTATTGTGAGAGAGAGAGAGAGAGCGAAAAGCGCGCGTTGACTATGGAAACACTCTTTCTTAGATGAACGCTTTACCAGCTCGGAAAGGAGAACTCACCCTCACCCGCGAGAGACAACGTTGGCGCAGGCAGCGTCTTCTAGCCAGTTTCTTGGTTGAGAAATACCGACTGCTCGCGCTGGAGAACCGTTCACCGGCCACCCATATATATATATATATATATATATATATATATATATATATATATATATATATATATATATATGGGTGCAATGCAAGATCTTCAATTGCAACGAAGTGCCGGTGGGAGATTTCACTTGTGCGTAGTTGAACCATAAGGATTCGTACACTCTAAAAACTGCAGCCGGTTTCGCAGGGGCGAAACGGCCCAGCTACCCTTCAGGGCATCGTTCTACTCTAGCAAAACGTCGGATGGAGTGAAATGTCCATACCTCTTGCGGCATGAGAGAGTAAAATGCAATTTCCCTCCTGCCACACCCATGTCTTGCTCGCATTCGCAGCCGCAAACATGGCGGCTGGGGTGGGAGCGGACGATTGAAGAAGACAACAGCCGCTTTGTGAAGTGTTTTTCGATAGAACTATAGCAGCGGCCTTCCTACGACTTCTACGTTCAAGCTTTCGCGTACAAACGCGTGCAGTGTACGTTTAATGAACGGTGCCTTCCTCGACTACGGGCCTCAACCTACGGGAGTCATAGCGAGCTGCCTCTCCTGTGCTTTTCTCCAATCGAACGGCCGTACCCGTGCTGTGAAACCCGCCGGCCTACACGCCTCAGATTCCTCGCTTACGTTTGCGAAACGAAGAGGAATACACTTTCAGCGACACAGTAAGCTGTTGTCATCGTCGACGGCTGGTCTCCGACGACTCACTGTATATAACTCATACATGTAAAGAAAAAGGCTTCGCTACGACTTCGGCACCGAGCCGTATGACGGCCATGAGCGCGTCGACGGTGAAAATACCGTGACTGCGATCCGTCCCGCTCGCAAGTCTGGTAAGTACAGCATAACTTCGAGTTCCGCATGGGCTTACCCGCTGTGAAACGACCGTACTTTGCCGACTGTGGCTAGCCACGTCATTCACGAGAAGTTTCGGCTATCGCATTGGACTGGAAGACAGTGCTGCCTGTGTTCACTGCGGCAGCGAGGAAACGATTGTGCACGTTCTCTGCGATTGCCCTGGGTACTGCTCCCAGCGACAGACTCTCGCCGCAGACTTATCACGCCTTGATGGTCAACCGCTGTCCGAGCAAACCATATTGGAATGCCGGAACGATAGTGCCTCGCAGCGGAAAGCCACGAAGGCTGTGCTCAAGTTTTTGCGCGCAACGGGCCTCATGAACCGTCTCTGACACATGCCGTGCTTGTGTGTGTGCGCGAGTTGACCTCTCTCTTTTTCGCTTTCTTCTTTTCTTCCATTCCTTTCCTGTCTCCCTTCACCCCTTCCCCAGTGCAGGGTAGCAAACTGGATATCTTCCTTCCGGTTAACCTCCCTGCCTTCCGCCCATCATCTCTCTCTATCTCTCTCTCTCTACAGCATAATACCCTAAACACTTCTGACGGCAGAGACTGCCGTCAGAATAACGAAGGACGAGGAGTACATATTTTGTGATCGCCGGGTGCCGCTTTTCTTCGCTGGCGTTGATGAAATTCAGCCGCTATTATGTTCGTACTCGCTTCCTCAGGTGCATTTTACATCGCGAACCAGCAATGCGAACTCGCATTTGCCCGTAAAACGGAATGCCAGCTCATGATAGGAATGCGTTAATCTAAAAGACATTGTATATGTTCCGCGCATTTAGATTAACAGATCTGTGTGGCGAGCGGCTACCTATGAGCCAACGCTAAATATACACCTGTTCTGTGCAAACTTTTTGTTTTTCATTTACGTTCGTCATGCAGTCGTGTTGTGCCATAGCAATTTCGGTATACATCCCTTTAAGGAAACGAGTGGCATGTAGATCATGCCGCTAATGACATGCACGTCACGATTTTCATGTTATGACCTGTCATTTATGATCGTCATGCAGTCATGTTGTGCCAAACCAATTTTCGTATAGGCTCTGTGCAGTCGAGTTTTCCATGTGCGACATCAGCGCCAGAATGCACAGCCTGGCGGAGAGAAGAAGCAAAATTGGGCAGACTGCGACAGGGAAACACGCGAACGCGATGCGCGTCTCGAGCGACCGCCCGTCCCACCTTGTTTCGTTTTATTTCCTTTGAGACGCGCGCTCCAAACCTGCGGCAAACTTTCCAAAGGGTGACGCCGCGAGCGTTCGTGTGGTTCGCAGCACTGCCCGGAAAGCAGCGAAGAAACGCGCGCGTCACTGTCGCCTCGGTTTCCACCGTGCGCGACTGAGCCGTCCGACGAGAGCTACGTAGCGCCCTCTGGTCAGTAGATGGAGCCCATACATCCCATTAACGAAACGGCAGTATAGGGCGAGGACCATGGCATGTAAATCATGCCGGTCATGACACGTGTGCCATGATTCTAATGTTATGACCTGTCATTTACGTTCGTCACGCTGTCGTGTTGTGCCATAGCAATTTTGGTATACATCCCGTTAACGAAACGCCTGGCATGTAAACCATGCCGCCCATGACATGCATGTCATGATTTTCATGTTATGACCTGTCATTTATGTTCGCCATGCAGTCATATTGTGGCATACCAATTTTCGTATACACCCCATTAGCGAAACGGCCAGGAGAGCACCAAGACCGTCGCATGTAAATCGTGTCATTAATGACATGCATGTCATGATTTTCATGTTATGACCTGCCATTTATGTTCGTCATGTAGTCATGATGTGGCATACCAATTTTCGTAAACATCCCTTTAGCGAAACGGCCAGGAGAGCACAAAATCGTAGGCGGCTAGATAGATAGATAGATAGATAGATAGATAGATAGATAGATAGATAGATAGATAGATAGATACGCTCAAACTCGCCGAAGTTCGCTAAGAAATGCTTCGCATTTAAAACGCACTGGTTGTCTTTTCTTCTTTCTTTTTTGTTACTCCCTCTGGGAGTACTAGCACCCCGCTTGGTGGGGTAGTAGAGCTCTCTTCAAAAGAGCCTTCGAATCCCCTTCGGAGGCGTCCTACTACTCTCTCTTGGCGAGAGTACCGGTACCCTGCAATGGGGTTGATCTACTCTGAAAAAAGGAGTTAAATTTGGGACATGAAAGTACTCCCCCAAAGTGAGTGCCCAGCACTCCCTTTGTTTTTAGAGTGTAGCGTGCGCGTTTACTAAATTAATCCGGAACTCGGCACGATCTACGATGAGCATCCGCAGCTTCGCCCACTCATCATCATTCAGTCCGTGGATATGCTCTGATTTTTTCAATCAGGGAACTCGCTAGCAGAGAAGAGTTTCTCCCAAGCAATCGTAGAAGTGCGGACGCAAGGTTTCAGAGCTCCTTCGACTACAGCGCGTTCCGCCGCATCCAAGAAGGTTAAAAAAAAATTGGCCGCGTACCTCCGTGCTTCGCTGCAAATTTCGTCGAAAGACGATAGTCTTCTACCGCCGTTCTACATGAGGTTCGGCACGAGCTTCGGGCGTCTGTTCAGCCGCTGGGTACGCTCGCTTAGCCTCTCGGTCAGTGACAATTCGCGCATCGCGCACCTCGTCTGTTTCCTGTTGCCTCCGGGTGCGCCTCGATTCACGATGTTTTGCTAGCCGCTGGGCTCGTTGCTCTGACGTTTCCTGGGCACGCTTGAGACGACGGGCATCGGCACGCCGGCGCTTCTCCGCTGCAATCTACTCGTCGGTCCTTTCCCTGCTTTGTCTGGGCATGTCTTGTAGAGTGTGTTCTATATCATCAAACGGCCATTTATGTTTTGCCTTGGCTCAGACAGTGCCCCGTGTATGTTGAATTGCCCGCATGTGGCTGGCATTGATGAAACGGAGGCAGCGCTGCGTGAAATATGGACGCCATCTGGCCATGATATCGGGAAACGCAAGAAGCTTGCGTAGTACGCAAAGCTACTGGTAGGTGGCAGCACCGTGTCGTTTTACCGAAGCGTAGGAAACGTCCGCTTTTTCGTTCATAGCGTCGCATTGTCAACGCAGCGTAATAAACACTGCGGTCTTTAGAATTACATATCTATGCACTTTCTCACATAAAGGAATACACCGCCCAGTACTCACGTATTGATGTTGTGCCTCAGAAATGCGTAAAATTCGCTTTTTGATTCACAATGGTTTCTGTGTATGAACGCAGAAACCAGATGAAGATGGGTGGTCGTTGAGGAAGGGGTTAAACTTCCGCCATTCTACTGAATCGTGTGACACAGACAGACAGACAGACGGAAATTTCTGCGCTGAAGCGGCCGTGGCTGAAGTATCCCAATAAAGCCTATCGTCTTTAACAAATGCTGGAGTGGCGACGCCCGCTGAACTTTACCGCGACGGATAAAGCCGTAGTTCGCCTATGGCGAACTACGCGTTGTTTTGGATCAATAAAGTAGCACTGACCGAGTATCAATGCCCCGATATTGGGCACCAATTTTCGCGATAGTCAAGTTTCACCCCAGCACCCGTAGCTAAAGAGGCACATCAAGCAGTGTCTCTCTAGTGAACCTGACCGCTTTAAAGGGGTTAAGATGCGTGAGGAAAACGCTTTTTATTTTGGTATTTGGATGCTGTGAATCGATGCCCTGGGTAAGACTCCGGCTGCCGGCTGCACCTTTAGCACAAATTCTCCACTCCAGAATTTTTTAATTTGAAACCTTCTTTGCTGCGCCCGCTCCCCTGTTCGATTTCAGAGCATCGCCGCGTTCCTCGCAAGACGAAAGCACCCCAGCTGCTGTGAGCGCTTTTCACCGCTTCCCACGGCTCTAGAGCTCTGAAGCGGTTTCGAAGCTACATAGCTGTGCTGGCGTGCACACCCGACAAGGGACAGTCGACGAGCAAGAGGACCTTCGCCCCCAAAAAAGGCTAGTACGTAGCACAGATTCCCGTCGATGTCAGCAGCGGGCCCGCTAGTGCCAGACGCTAACGCTCCTGTCCCTGGCAGTAGGGACACGATCAAAATACTGAGAGCGCTGAAAGCGCTCCGCAGAGCAGCGACATATATTAACAGCCCCCAAAGTGGCACGGGCAAGCCAGGGCAGCCGTGCCTGTCCGGAGCGCGTTCCTTCACCGGCGGCGGCTGTGAGCGAGCATTTCTAAGCGAGAGGATGCAGGTTTTCAGCCAATAGTGAGCCATTTTGGTTGCCAAGTGTGCGAGCGCCTACGGAGTCAAAGCACGCGTGTACTTAGTCCCCATCCGTCTCTGGAATGAAATCATGCCGCCAGCAGCAGCTGTGGCGGTGTCACCGCCATAGCGCCTCACCGGCTGTGGTGCGCCGCGTACTTTTTTCCTGTTGTGTGGTTGCAAGACGCCTTTCAGCGGTATCTCTAGCCGTCAGCGTGCAGTAAGGACCAAGATCCTCTAAAATTATCAGAAGAAACAGGCCACAAACACTTTTTAGGACTGTGGAAGATGATCATGAAATACGAGGGTGTTCCGACAGGGAGTGCACGAAGTGAAATTTTGTATTCGACTGCTGGCAACATTGTTACAGCCTGGTAGGAGAATATGACCTCAGGTAACTTAAAACAGCCGCTCTTTTGCCTTAAGTACTTGTAGATATTGAAGCTTCTGTCAAACTCTGTTACCCGATTCGCCGCACTATTCGGTATTCGCGCAAACAAACTTCACAGCAGTTTCTGCTGAAGCGGTGTCGCCGCAGCGACCCCTGGCGGCCGACTCCACGAGTATAAGCTCTGCGATCACCCGCGTTGCTGGAAGACGAGGCCACCGTCTTAATGTTTTGGACACCTGATGCGTTCGCGCGAGGTAGCGCTGTCGCATTCCATTCTCAGTGCTGAAGCTTAGGCACCCGCAGATGTGGTTCGCATGTGTCGAACCGGTTACTATTTTCCATTTTCTTATCACCGTGCGTTGTTCATGCAATTACCACTAGACAATCCAGAGTCAAATGTGAGTCAAAGCATGATATACTTTGGCAGATGTTCCGCCAGGGTAAACTGTCGAAAGTTTTGAAATTGGTGCAAGCATCTAACCTTCCAGCAATGACTACAACCTGCACTCCGCTTTAGAGCTAAATGCCTTGTTTCCCCAATGAAAAGGACATACATTTTTTTCAGAGGACAGTCTCAATTCATTTTTAAATTATACAATACATAAAAGTCCGCTTAATTGGTCGCACTTGATCTTGATGCATTTTCACCACTGCTACAACTTACCCTTGCTTAGTACTCGTATTAGTGACGAAACCCGTAATGAATAAATGATTTCCTGAAACTAGGTACTCGTCAGGATGGACTAGAAGGGGATCCTCCTATAAAAACAACAACACAGGAATGTATTATGAACCACAATGCTGCGCCATAGTAAACGTCAATCAAGAGAAGTTGAGTGCACAATAAAAACATGGCCTGAAATTTCCTGCTCCCCTGCAGACATCAAGAAAGAAGAGTTATGAGTAGAAATTACTGGTTCATGCAAAAATTATTCTCTTTCATCAAAACATATTCCTTGATTCCTACATAAATGTCGTCAGAACTTGGGATATTGTGATAATAAGCTCCCACTTTCTATTGCACCAGCCGAGAGTTCGGAACAAGGAAACGTGGTTGGGGATAGTTCTAGCTTTATGTAAAAATACGTACAATTGGGTACTACTGCAAACGCACCGCATTCACGATATACCACTCCATTTCGCCTGCAATGCAAGCAATGCATTCTACATCTCCTAAGTACCCTCTGTATTGAGCAGCAGAGAGGAACTTGGACAACGAATTAATAAACTACTCATGTTAACCACGATGGTAAGCAAGCAAAACTTCTCTAAGCAACTTCAAGCAGTGTGGTCGCAACACAACATAGACGAAGTAAAATGCTTTTGTACTGCGCTCAAATATGCGTTCACTGCAGGGGGAGCAGAAATATATGGTGTCACGTTTTACACACTAGTTTATATGCATACCGTGCTCACAAACAAATAGAGACTGCAATAATTTGGAAGCGGAAGCAGTTGTGACATAGTCTAGAAATTTTCGCATCACTAAGCGACCAAATACGTTGAACTACCAGTTAATAGCGGCACTTATCGCTGTACAGCACCTATCATCCTTATTGTCCTCGAGGACCGCCAATAGAAAAGCCGGCACTGCTGTCTACGCGACGTGACGTGGGGGATCACGTGGCCACATTGTTTGCTTCCGAAGCTGTGAGAGGAGCTGAACACCTTTTGTCCCTGGTGCCGATCTGTGGATGTAATCCACCGCGGTACTGTATTGGTTATGTGTCCTCGGCTGCCACTCATAAAACACGGGTTAGATACCGGCAGCGACGGTTGCATTTTCGATGGAGGCGAAATTGCCAGAGGCCCGTAAATTGTCCGTTGTGACTGCACGTTAAACATCCCCACGTGGTCAAAACTTCCTGAGCCATAAACTACGGCTTTTTCTCTCCTTTCTATCTCTTTTAGTCCTTTTACCATACCCCCGCGGACCCTTAGGCGCGCTCCCGACATGAGGTACAGAAGCTAGCGTCCTTCCCATAAACGCATCGCAATCATCGATCTCTAGAGGCACGAGAGGCAACTGCAGGGAAAGATTCTAAAAAACGATGGATCACTTGCCTGATAATGACGTAAGAGAACTTGGACAATTACTTTTTAGGTCCCTCTGGGGCCCTACCAAAACGCGAGCCAGGGTTGAAAGAGCGAGTAAGAGCCAAGAGTGATGAAAGAAAAACAAATATATACTTATAAATTAGCAATTACACATACGTGCACAAACACGGGTAGCCGCAATACAAATCAATATATATGGGTCACAACAAAACACGGAACCAATTATCTAAATCCAAATATACAAGCCCATGAATTGCAATTGGAGAATAAAGCACAAGATAGTCCTAATCACCTGCGCAACTCGAAAAATCCCGTAGGCATGTGGCTCGCTAGTTCATTACGTCGTTTGGGACGGGGAGAATTGCTCGGTTTATTCCGACCTGATTTCATTGACTCTGTCATACTGATAACTCACTGTCTTGTGCTTGATGACTGCTGATAGAAGCTCGCTTAAGCCTCCTTAAATGTCATTCCGATGGTTTTCTGGAGGATTCGGCGCGGATCGCCTCATCCCAGCACGCGTAATCGAGAGGAATATATCTAGACGCTTTTATTTTTTCCACGACGGTGGCATTTTCAATGGAGGCGAAAATGCCAGAGGCCCGTGTACTGTGCGTTGTCATGCACGTTAATGACCCTCAACTGGTCAAAATTCCGGAGTCCCCCACTGCGGTTTTCACTCCTTTCTATCTATTTCAGGGTAGCGGAAATGGGGTGAATGAGAAACAAAGGAGAGAGAAGCCGTAGTGGAGGGCTCCGGAAATCTTGGCCCCGTGGTGTTCTTTAACACGGACTGACAAAGCACCGTACACGAACCTCTAGCATTTTAGCTCCATCGGAAATGCGACTGCTGCGGCCGGTGTCGAATCCGCGTTTTTTCGGTGGCACCCGAGCACCACAACAGCTACAGCGGCGCAGCAAGAGTGCCGTGGTTAGCTTCGTCACGTGCTCTCTTGCTTCACCGTCTCTCTGTGGTTTCCTGCGCTCACCCGCCAAGGTAAGATTCCGCAGTGCTGCGTTCTGTATCTTACGACCATTTTCAGGGAGGCACCGTGCGAGTTTCGACCAGGCGTTTAGCGACGTTACATATGAGGTGGCCTTCGCTATCACCGCCGTTTTTCTTCACCGGACTGGACTCGGGGTGGCGTCTCTGACACGATGCCGTACTTCTCGACCGACGTGGCCGTGAATTTGCAACAGTCCTCGCGAAAAGATCGAAAACAAGTGCGCGTGTCATTTCGCAACTCTGAAAAAAAGCATCACACGATGCTGCAAAGTAAACATGCTGGTAAAAATACAGGCCAAAAGAAATCCATACATAAAGTAAATGAACGTTTCACCTTAGCATGTGTAATAATGTATGAGGCGCACCACGTGGATGACGGCTGGTCGTGCGTGCCGCCGCTGTGGTGACGTTACACCATCAGCCACGGCATCATAATGCGGTGCACCAAACCGTCACATTGTTTTCTATAGCATATTTTACTAATTCCGTGCATCATAGTCAAGGCCACGAGGCAATCAAGTGCAAAATTCTTACGAGGTAAGACGAAATGTGATTGTTCGGACACACACCAGCCAGCGACTCCTGCCAATAGGGGACTCACATCCGTCCTTCCCTTCCTAATTCCAAGGCTGCTGCTGGCACTCCAGTGTCCTCAACAGGCAAGTGTCGTGGCGCGGAAGGACACATTGGACATGCTTTTGCCCTCCTGATTGGCGGAAGGGGCCTGTAGCTTCCACAGTGCTGCGCGGAACTAGTGAGACAGACTATAGGGTCCAAAGTATAGCCGTAGGAGCTTTCTAAATGGTCCACTTCGTCGAATCGACGTACAAACCCACACACGACCGCTGTGTTGGTTTTCTATGTGGTGCTGTGGATGATAGTAGCGACGGCTGTTGGCACAGTGCTGTGCGTGATAAGCAAGGGCATGAGCTATCGGGCTGCTTCGTCGACGTGCTGCAAGTTGGTGGCAAAGTCCGGGTTGTCCTTAGCGGTGATAATTGGCAACATGGCATCAAAATTCCATGCCGGACTTGTTCCATATACCAGCTTGAATGCCGACATCTGTGCCGCTTCCTGCACGGTAATGTTGTATGCACACGTACGGAAGTATGGCGTCCCACCCCTTGTGTTCGAAATCCACGTACATGTCCTGCAGAATGTTGGCGATGGCCTCATTTAGGCACCCGCTGAGGCCTTTCGTGTACGGGTGGTAACAGGTGATCCGGTGGTGCCTTGCTTGGCTACATGTCACGATCTCCTGAGCTAGGTCAGATACGTAACTGTGTCGGTGATGACGACCTCTGGGGCACCGTGAAGCTGGACGAACTTTATCACCTCGGCGGCTGTACCTTTGGGCCCACGGAGGAAGGAAAGGACCCATGGAGGACCCACGGAGGAAGGAAATATCAGGCAGCCTGATCTTAGTTCGAACAGTAAAGCGCTTCCCCTTGAATTATAAAAAAATTTCTCTGGATTTCGTCTGTTGCCCCGCCACGGTGGTCTAGTGGCTATGGTACTCGGCTCCTGATCCCAAGGTCGCAATCCGAGCCGCGGCGCCTGCATTTCGATGGAGGCGAAATGTTGACGGCCATGTGCTGTGCGATGTCAGTGCACGTTAAAGAACCCCAGTTGGTCGAAATTTCCGGAGCCCTCCACTACGGCGTCTCTCATAATCAGAGCTGGTTTTGTGACGTTAAACCCCACAAACAAATGATTGAACGATTTCGCCTTTTCCTTTTCTGTACTTGCTAAATGCTGGTTTTTTCTTCATTTTTCTCCATTGCTGCTATCCTATTCCGACTTCTCAGGCGCTCTGATCATGCTCCTAACACTCTCTTTTGTCCCATCCGTTTCATTACTGGCTGTATACTTTCTGTTGAGCCTCCTAGTTATCTTCCTCCATTTTGAGTCAACGTTCTTCCTATACAAATATTTGAATACTTCCGCTGCCCATATACTTTCTTTCATATTCCTTAATCTCTGTTCGTGCATAATTTTACTCTAAGCTTCCCTTCCCTCGAAGTCAGACCATCCCATATTCCCCTTATCCGCCTCATTTGTGGTCTTCCTATGCCCTCCGAATGCTAGACGTCCGACCGTCCTCTGAATCACGCCCAGCCTTGATTGCACCTCTGACGTCATGCACACCACTGAGTTTCCGAATGCAATTCATGGCACCATCACACCTCTCCACAAACCGCGAATTACCTAGCACCTGTTGTAACCCTACAGCCCTCTATGTTTCATTATTGCAGAATTCATCTTTTCTTTAACTATCATAGTTTTTCCTTGTACTGCTATATATCTATTCTCATCACTTATCCATATCCTGATGTATTTGTACTCTCGTACTCTTGGTATCTCCTCGCCCTGTATTGATATTGTCACGGTTCCAGTTTCAATATTGTTTGGTTGTTTGCACGGGTTTCTGGAAGCGGAAGTGCTTCCAGAAACCCGTGCATGAGCTGATCGTGTAGCAAGATCGGACTGTTCCACATGTCGAGAAACTGCCCTTCACAACAAGGAAGAAAGAGGTGGCAGGTGAGCTACGGGTGGTAAGGAGGGTGGCGATAGCTCCACCGCCACTGGCGAGAGCAGACGACACAGCTGTGTGTGCATCCCCAAACAGTGGCGCCGCTTTTCAACTCGCAGCCCAGAAACCAAAACCAAAAATTTTATTACATAGTTAACTTGATAGTAAATAATTTCTCGAAATATGGGAATTTCCGAATGTGCGTCGTGCCTCCTGCCGGAAAGAGAAACATGAAAACTAACGAGCGAAAGCGAAATTTGATATTCCACTCGCTTAACAACGAGCTCTTCCGATCTTGTACCCCATTCAAACCATCCCGATGTGAGGACCGGCATGACCAACTGCGCTTTTCTCACGGTCCTACACTGTCAGTGACTTTAAGGACACTTGCATCAGAAGTTCTTGGCTCGATTTACCATATTACCCTTCATGGCTTTCTGTACCATATCCTAAACGTCTTCAGCAATAAATTTCCCCTTCGCCGACGACACTCGATAAGGTTTCTGCAGGATCGGATGAGGAGAACCTGTGTCTATCCTATGCTGGTCTCGAGAACGCGGCCTTGTTAGCGGCTTCTCGTTTCGGTATAGTGGCTGCTCATTTCGGCAGATATTAAAGTCGGAGGCAGGTGCTTCCAATATTTGTCGCTCGTGTAACCGCAACGAGGGAGCGGCAGTTCCCAGATTTTGCAGTAAAACAAGCGAGACTACGGTACAAGCGTTCTATGAAAGACAATGGATGGCGAAGCACTCGAGGACCCCCCTGGCGCACAACCGTCACGTCAGGTCGCGTCTAGAAAACGTGGAAACACGTCAAGCGACTCCGACAGCGATGCCACCGAGCTGTACTCGGACAGCTACGACTCGTCGGACGATGACTTCACCCTTGTCATGAGCAGAGCAGCGAAAAGAAGACTGATGCGGACGTCCTCGTCGGCGAGTGTCTCTACCGTGAAGACCGCGCCGGAGCGATGGCCGCACACTGTGCTTTTTACGCCCGTGGACACTACGTGCAATCTACGTCTCCTGAACAGGCAAGTTCTGTCTGTGTATCTCGAACAAGTAGCGCCAAACGAGATAAAAGACGTGAGAATCAATTCAAGAAGGAATGTCCTGGCAGTAGACGTTCTGCACCGTAGCGCGCTGCAAAGCCTCCGCAACGTCACGGAAATTGACGGTATCAAAGTGAAATCAACGATTCCTACAGGCTGCAATGGAAATGTTGGTGTCATTTATGATATAGACATCGCCATCAAAGCCGACGACTTGCCCATATTGATAAAACCAGCCACAGAAGGGGCTCTTATCAAGCACATCACGAGACTTGGCAACACGCGTTGCGTGAGGCTTGTGTTTGAGGGCGACAGCCTTCCGTCACACGTTAAGGTTGGCCACGTACGCCATCCAGTACGACCATAGGTACCCAAGCCTCTGCAATGCTACAAATGCTTCAAGTTAGGACACGTTAAGGGTGTCTGTGACAACAATGTCGTGTGCCCAAGATGTGCTGAATGTCATCCCAAAGATTCCTGCCGTGCTACCGTGTTGAAATGCACCAACTGCCATGGTGCTCATGAGGCCTCATCCAAGGATTGCCCACGGGTACGGGACGAGCGCGCTGTGCTGAAACGTATGGTGCGGGACAACTCCACACACAGAGAGGCTGCTGCTTCTATCAGGCGGAGACGGCGTCGTCACCGAAGAGGGTCAAATAAAGTCGCTGCTACCGACAGAGATGTCATACCTTCCGTTATAGCGGCTGCTCTGCCAACAGCGAACTCCGCGAAGACAGACAATGTGAACAAGAAGGAAGGGTCAAGGCTTGCACCTCATCAAGAGTGGCCAGCACTCCCACAAGTACAACCTGCCTCGAAGCCACATCAGATCCCGGTGCCCTCGACGACTTCAACAACCACTGAAGCGACGACGACGACGGAAGATCGCCAAGTCATCATGATGTTGAAGTCGCTTATGGACGCCATGCGTGTTCTGCTGTGTAACATGAAAACTCCGTCGGCGCAGAGCGCGCTAAAGGTGCTGGACACCCTGAGTCCGGTGCTTGCGGCTCTAGGATAAAAACCACGACCTGCAAAATGGCGTCGTTTCAAGTGGAAGTCAGGGATGCGTCTGTTCTTCAGTGGAACGCCAGAGGGCTTAAGTCACGCATGTCGGATTTTCGGCAGTTCGTCTTCATGAACCAGTTCCCTATTATTGTGATCTGCGAACCCAACCTGTCAGCTCCCATCAGGCTTTCTGGGTATGAGTGCTTTATGTCCTCAACCCACGGAGAGTCATTGTCTTCATACGCTGTGACTTGACTTACGTACATCACCTAGTGCCAGCTGACGAAGGAAACCAATATGTTTGCCTAACCGTGAAAAAGAACAAGGTAACCATCACACTTCTGGGAACCTACATATCCCCTACGAGCCGGCTAGATTGCGAACGCTTACGAAGAATTTTGGCATCGATTCCACAGCCTTGGGTAATCACAGGCGATTTTAACGCTCATCATTACCTATGGGGAAGCTCGAAAGTCAACTCCAGAGGTAAACAATTGGTTTCCTTTGCCTCTGACTGTCAACTTTGCCTCTCGAATGACGGAAGCCCCACTTATCTACGTGGAGCAGCGTACTGTAGCTGCCTGGACCTTACTTTCGTGTCACGTTCATTTGCGAGAAAAGTACATTGGTTTACGGACTTGGAAGCGCGAGGCAGCGACCACATCCCAATTATCTGAGGATCGACGGTTTCACGGGATCTGAATCCTGCAGAGCTGTTGTGAGCACTGATTGGTCTAAATACAAAATGATCATGGAAGATTCTTGTTGCGACGGTTCATCGAACAACATAGAGGAAGCGATAAAGGGCGCCCTGGAATCCACCACCCAATCACTCTGGAAGAGTTCCGTACGCACGGACTTCGACATCGAACTGGAAGAACTTCGTGCGATTCGCCGTCGTGCGGAAAGAAGGTATAGACGCACGAAGTCTATCCACGACTTGAGACTGGCTAGACGCACACAAAAGAAAATACAGCGTCAAATCAACAAGCTGGCTTCGCGGCGATGGGCATCTTTTTGCGAGTCTCTGGATCCGCGAAAGCCTTTGTCGCTCATATGGAGAACTGTTCGTGGCCTTCGTACAACACCCGGTCAGCGCCACCCGTTTAAATCTCTGGCACTCCATCTAAAGTGCAGTGAGATAGAAGTCGCCGAGTCTTTCTGTAAAAGGATTGCTGGTGAGGCAAATCCTGATGGAGCGGTGGTGGGGTCGCCCGACCACCCTCTCTCCTCACGTGATCCTCGCGTGGAATGTCCATTTTCCATGGAAGAACTAGAAGCTGCACTGGCTGTGTGCCGGCGTTCTTCAGCGCCAGGACCGGACGGCATCACTTATCGCGCCCTGTGCAACCTGGGTGAACAAGCACGGAAGGCACTCCTGATCCTTTACAACGACTACTGGCAGACGGGCACGGTACCGCAGGAATGGAAATGCAGCCGCTTAATTCCACTCCTTAAGGCCGGCAAATCTCCTTTGGACATCTCCTCATATCGTCCGATCGCGCTTGCCAGTTGTGTCGGCAAAACGAGGGAGAGAATGATTTTAACGCGCCTTGAATGGTACTTGGAGTACTATGACGTTTATCCCGACGCTATGACCGGTTTCAGACGCGGTCGTTCATCAACAGACAGCGTTGTTGATCTGGTCACATATGTCCAACACCAGAAAGCCTGTAAGCGACTATCTGCCGCTGCGTTCCTGGACGTTAAAGGCGCTTACGACAATGTCACCCATAAAGCCATTCTGAGCGCGCTAGACGCTGTAGGACTTGGTGGCAAGATGTATACGTGGGTATGCAGCTACCTACAGATGAGGACGTTCTACGTTCACACAGAGAACGGCCCGACATCAAAGCATCACGTTAGCCGTGGAGTCCCTCAAGGCGGAGTGCTAAGTCCAACGCTTTTTAACCTAGCCCTTATTGGATTAGTAAATCATCTGCCCAGCACCGTACGACTTTCCATCTATGCCGATGACATCTGCGTTTGGACGTCCGCTGTGACACGGCCTCAGCTTCGTGCTCGGCTTCAGAAGGCAGTCACGACGACGTCACGTTACCTTCAGAAACAAGGACTAGACATTTCATGCGAAAAGTGTGCAATGGTGGCATTCACCAGGAAACCGATGTTTGCATATAATATCGCCATTAACGGTCAAGTAATACCATACTGCCGAAGTCATAGGTTCCTGGGAGTGGTAATTGACAGAGACCTGTCTTGGACTCCGCACGTGAACTACGTGAAGAAACGGCTGACTGCTATCTGCCACTTATTCAGATTCCTCGCAGGGAAAAACTGGGGCCTGTCCATACACGCTATGCTACAGCTGTACAGAGTGCTGTTCGTCGGATTCCTGCGGTACATCCTACCTGCTATCGCCAACACCTGCAAGACTAACCTGCGCACGATACAGAGCATTCAAGCACAAGCTCTTAAGATATGCCTTGGCTTACCACGCAGCGCGTCAACGGCTGAAACCATTGCCATAGCGCAGGATTACTCTATCACGACGCACATCGCCGTTGAGACCATGCGACTTCACCTCAGGCATGTGGCTAGGACTCCCTCACACCATCTGGCGAGCCTCGTCGCTGCAAGGCCCCGCACTTCATTCAGCGCTAATGTCAATGCACACAGTGCGGCGTTTACTCCAGGGTACACGCCTGCGGCTAAGCGAGTGCTCCCTCCGTGGTGTTTGAGTCTCCCACAAGTACACCTCACAATTCCTGGGATACAGAAGAAGACAGATCTACCAGTATCTGCGCTAAAGCAACTCAGCTTACACCTGTTGTACGAACGGTACGGTAACCACGTACACGTATACACCGATGGATCGACTACGTCGTCCAGTTCTGGCGGAGCGGTGATCGCACCAACGCAGGGGATAACGATTCGACTAAAGACGTCTCATGTCACGACGTCCACGGCGGCAGAACTCACGGCTCTACGTCGTGCGCTAGAATTCATCCGTACTGAGAGGCCGAGGAAATGGGCTGTGTTTTCGGACTCGAAGGCGGCGTTGCAGTGCATACGGTCAGCTCTTAGGCGCGGATGCCACGAGCAGCTGACGTACGATGTAATCGTGCTTCACCACCACCTCCGAGAAAATGGCCACGAGATTGACTTTCAGTGGGTGCCCAGTCACTGCGGAATCAGCGGCAACGAGTCCGCAGATGGCGCAGCTCGCACTTCACATCAAGAAGCGAACATTATTTCAATTCCACTCTCAAGGACAGATGCTGCAATGCAGCTTCGACACCTGGCACGCCGTCTCTCCCTGGTTGAGTGGAACTCACCAAACATCACACGAACGCGACTGTACCAGCTAAACCCTACCCTGCATCTCCGCCCTCCATCAGGACTTCCTCGACATGAGGCCTCGCTTCTTTGTCGACTTTGGCTGGGAGTTGCCTTCACAAAGGCATACTCCGCATTAATTGGAGCGATCGACAGTGCAACCTGCGAGATGTGCGACACCGACGAAACCCTGGACCATCTGCTATGCCACTGTCCGCGATTCGTCGAGGAAAGGAAAATCCTTGCTGAGACGCTACACCACCTTGACGATCGGCCACTGTCCTTACAGATGCTACTGGAACACCGCCCTCATCGCTCGTCGGCCCACAAGGCACTTAAAGCACTTTTACGCTTTCTCAAGACGACTGGTTTGGGTGAACGACTTTGACAGTTCGACTTGTCCGACAACGTCTTTTTCATTATTCCCCTTCCTTCTCTCTCTCCCATCTTTCTATTCCCCCTTCCCACTCCCCCAGTGTAGGGTAGCCAACCGGACGCCCTTCTGGTTAACCTCCCTGCCTTTCTGTTTTCCCCTTCCTCCTCCTCCCTCCTCCTCCGTGTAACCGCAGGGCTTTCCTTGCCATAGCGAGAATCTGTGACTCGTAGGAACTCCTGCAAGTGCACATGGCCTGTCGCTTTTCATTTAATTTGGTGTTAACGGCAGCGATAGCATTTCCGGTGACATCATCTAGAACGGCGAGCTTCATTCCTCGAGGAAATACGACCGACAGTGCAGAGCAATTAAGGGCCCAGAGCAATGGGGCTCGGTATTTAAGCCATACACTGAAACGAAATACTAATATGTCCTTAGTACACTGTACAGTGAGTGGCTGAACAATGGCAGCAAGGGAAGATGCAGCAGAGACGTAAGCAAGTACGGTAACTGACATCAGCGGTCATGCTGCCAATATTAGTTCATCAGAAAGAAACACAGTACCCTCTATAGGCAAGGGTTCTTCAATAAGGGCGGGTACTATCTCTCTTCTGAGAGAAAGCTCCGCGGCACCGCAGTCGACGAGAGCGCCGCATTCTTGGAGGAAGTCAAAACCAAGTATGACATCGTGTCGGCACTGCTGCAGCACCAAGAACTCGGTTGGGAAAACTTTCACGGCTAAGAAGACATTCACAGCACAGACTCCTACAACCTGAAGTATTTCATCGCTAACACCACGAAATCCAGTAGATTAGTGCTAAATAAACATCACTTTGTGGCTACTGCGACCTCTGTATGATACTCAGGAATTGTTGCACCAGCTTGCACTAAAGCTGTTACACATATGCCTCAATTACCACATGTATTTTGCTCTTCGACATCCTAACTGGCGGAGATTTTTGAGGTAAATCCTTGTTTGCAACCTCACCTCCGTCGGCAGCGCCGGCTGGTTTCCTGGTTTAAGAGGACGTGTTTCTGGGCTAATTGGTCATACTTGACGCGGGCAACTTGGAGCGGTGAAAAGACGAGGACTAGAAAAACACGTCCTCTGAACTCCCATTTCTCCTACAATGGGCTATTTTTTGTTTACGGCAGTCAAACACAACATTGCCATCCACTTCGTCAACATCGCGCTTTCAGCCATTTTGTTGGTTACGCCAGCACTGTAAATAATGATTTCGTCACTCTTGCGTCTGCTTCACATTTGGTGGAATGTGCTGGGAACGACACGCTTCGCAACGGAACTTCGCAGCAGTCGTCGTTTGCAGGGTCCCTCTACCATGACGGAAGAAACTGCGCCTGAATCCGCCCCCGCGGCTTCAACGCTCGTACTTGCGCATCCTCGGGATCCTGGCACGTTCAGGGGTTCTGGTGGTTCTGATGAAGTGGACGTCGAGGACTGGGTGGCAGATTACGAACGCGTGAGTAAGCTCAACCGATGGGGCCATACTCTGATGCTGGCCAATCTGATTTTTTTACTTCAAAGGAACTGCGAGAGTCTGGTTTGAGAACCACCAAGCCGAGCTCGGAAGCTGGGACATCTGCAAAGAAAAGATACTAGACTTGTTCGGGAAGTCCGTCGGGCGTAGGTTAGCAGCGATGAAAGCTCTCGCGTCTCGTGCGCAAACGTCTACGGAGTCTTATATCTCGTACATAGAAAACGTGTTGCTGGAGGCCGACAAAGGTGGCCACATTCTTAAGGGGATTGCAGACAACGCCTTTAACGTTTTAATGTGTAAGAACTACTCGAACAATAGGCGCCGTCTTCAAAGAGTGTCCACGCTTTGAGCAGGCTAAAAGGCGGCGCATTAACAAAGTGTTCGCCAGGCTTCCCAATACGGCTGCAACTTCCTGCTGCGAAGAATGCACTAGGACACAAACAACCGTAAGCTTCGGTTTCTTTGGGCCAGGTGACTCAGATTGTGCGCCGTGAACTTGAAGCGATGGCCCCTGCTCCAGCTCATGCCGGTTCTGGCGATTCGATGGCTATCACTACTCCGATCGTTCAAGCCATTGTCCGGCAGGAGCTGGCCAACATAGGCATCCATTCTGTGTGCGCCGTAGCCAGTACGCAGCCGACATCGTGGCATCAGCAGTCGTCCTATTACGAGCAGCGGTTTCCTACACAGTATCGCGATCTTGCCGTGTGGCGAACCACTGACAACCGACCAACTTGCTTCCGTTGTTGTCGTACGGGCCATGCAGCCCCTTACTGCAATACCCGCTGCTCCTCGCCGCCTCGGGCTTCGCACGCTCCTTACTATCGACAGGACGACCACCGACAGGCCGGCTACTGTTCTGCGCCTCCTGCCCAGTCGTCGAATCCTGTTTCCTACAGAACCCTAAATAGCCGCTCACCTTCGACACGCGGTCACCGGTCGCGCTCGCCCCCAGGCCGTCGCCAGTCGTCTCGATCGCCGCAGTGTCGCCGACCGTCGTCCCCGTTTAACCTTGCCACCGCTTATCCGGAAAACTAAAGTGTGCAACGCCGGGAGGTGACGCTGCATTGAGGACTTCCTCCACAAATCCTCTCTTCACGCTGCCGACTAGCCTAAGCTTGTTAGAAGTTGTGGATGGTGTGACTGTTTCTGCCCTGATAGATACAGGAGCGCGAATTTCCGTAATGAGTGCCAACCTTCACCGCCGCTTCCATAAAGTGCTCACGCCTGCCTCTTCCCGCACACTCCGTCTCGCTGATGGAGGTACTCCTGCCGATCTTGGGATTTGTACCGCCAGTGTTTGTATTGCTGGTCGTCCTACTTCCGTAGAATTTGCCGTCATAGAGCAGAGCCCCCATGATCTGATCCTCGGCTTGGATTTTCTGTCTGCTCACTCTGCGCTCATTGAATGTTCAACCGGCGCTCTTCAGCTTGAGTTCCCACAGCTTTCTGACCTTCTGGGCGACCTACCTCCGCGTTTGTTCTCTCGCCATCACGTCAGTCTGCCACCTCAAGCCGTTCTTCTTCCTCACACGACGTGACCAATGGTGACTACCTCTTGTCGCCTATTGTGGACGTACTGTTGGACCACGACGTGGCCATTACGCACACCATTGGTCCCGTGACTAACAATCGAGTGATTGTTCTCATACTCAACGTGAGTCTGCTGACTCAAGTTATTCCGCAAGGCATAGCGATGGCCACCACCTCTGCGCTGGAGAATTGCGAGGTTGCGGTTTGGATGAGGTTGCGTTCCCCGGATGACAACACCCTCGCTCCTTCGCCAGTCGACGGCATTTCCAAAATGATTGCTCCTGATCTCACCCCAACGCAAGCTACTGATCTCCATGCGTGCTTGTGTCCTAGCGTGACATATTTGACATTGATGACCGCTCTCTAGGTCAAACATCTGTTGTAGCTCATAGCATCCACACTGTGACGCACATCCTGCACGCCGACATCCTTACCGCGTCTTTCCAGAAGGTCAAGTCATCCACGGTGAAGTCGATAGAATGCTTGCTCAAGACGTTATAGAGCCTTCATTTAGTCCGTGGGCCTCCCCGGTTGTCCTTTTTAAAAGAAGGATGGCACATGGCGCTTCTGTATCGATTAGCGCAGTTTAAACAAAGTGACCCATAAAGACGCCTATCCGTTACCTCGCATCGATGACGCCCTCGATTGCCTTCACAGAGCCAAATACTTTTCATCCATCGACCTTCGGTCCGGCTATTGGCAAATCTCAGTCGACCCAATGGACAGCAAGAAAACTGCATTCGTCACGCCCGATGGCCTTTACCAATTCAAGGTCATGCCGTTTTGAATTTGTAACGCCCCAGCGACTTTCGAATGCATGATGGATAAGTGCTCCATCTGCTTGTGCTACCTAGACGACGTCATCGTCTACTCGCCTACGTTTGACAGGCACCTCCGAGGTCTGTCGGCCGTTCTTGATGTCTTTCGCAGAGCTGGTCTCCAGCTCAACTCCGCCAAGTGTCGTTTCGGACGGCGCCAGACCACTATAGTTGGACACCTTGTGAGTCCTGCGGGTGTTCAACAGGATCCCGATAAGGCGCGGGCTGTGAAGGAATTTCCTGTGCCGTGCTCAACCAAGGACGTCCGAAGTTTCGTAGGGGTATGTTCATACATCCGTCACTTTGTTCGAAACTTCGCGGACATAGACCGACCGCTTACTGTTCTTTTGAAAAAGGACGTTCCCTTCGTATGGGGCCTAGAGCAGGCAGACTTTTTCTGCCCTGATTCATTTGCTCACTACGCCGCCAATACTGGCCCATTTCGATCCCTTGTCGCCCACAGAACTTCGAACTGCTGCCAGTGGCCATGGAATAGGCACTGTCCTTGGCCGAAAACAGCACGTTAAGGAGAGAGTAATTGCATATGCCAGCCATCTTCTTTCGACCTCGGAACAGAAGTCCTCAATAACTGAGCGTGAATGCCTGGATTCGTGTGGGAACTGACCAAATTTAGACCTTATTTGTATGGTCACACATTTTACGTCGTCACCGACCACCACGCCCTTTGCTGGCTCTCGTCACTCAAGCACCTGTCTGGCCGTCTCGCTCGATGGGCACTTCGACTCCAGGAATACTCGTTTACAGTGCATCACAAGTCGGGACGCCTGCACCAAGATGCAGAGTGCTTATCACTTCACCCAGTTGATGCTCCCGACATTGTTGATCCTGGCTCAGACACCTCCGCTATCTCCATTCGTGCTTTGGGCGACATCCGCAGTGAACAGGAACGAGACGCTTCGTTACGATCCAACAATCCATCGTCGACAGTCTAACGTCTTCAGCGCAAGGCCCTTCATTCGCCTGTTCGAATTACACGACAACATCCTGCATCGTCGTCGCTTAAGCCCCAATTGCCCGGAACTTCTGCTTGTCTTACCGAAACATCTGCGATCCAGTATTCTTCACGAACTTCACGACGTACCCACAGATGGCCACCTAGGTGTCTCCCGCACGTACGATCGCGTGCGTCGTCGTTTTTTCTGGCCTGGCATGTATCGCTCTGTGGTACGTTATGTCGCTGCTTGTGACCAGGGCCAACGCCTCAAGCGCCCTTGTGCCATTCCGTTCGGCCTCCTACATCCTATCGACATACCTCCAGAACCGTTCTCGCGTGTCGGCCTGGACCTGCTAGGCTCCCATCCTATGTCCATTTCAGGAAACAAATGGATTATCGTCGCAAGAGATTATGCCACCCCCTTTGCCATCACCAGGGTGTTGTCAACAAGTTCTTCCGCTGATGTCGCCGACTTTCTCCTGTATGACATCATTCTTCAGCATGGCGCTCCTCGGCAGCTACTTACCAATCGTGGCAGGTATTTTCTCTCACGTGTCGTCGATGACATCCTCCAGGCGTGCTCCACTGAACACCAGCTTGCCACTGTTTATCATGTGCACACAAGCGGATTGACCGAGCGCCTAAACCGAACGCTCACTCAGATGTTATCGATGTACGTTGAATCTGACCACCGCGACTGGGACAAAGCACTCCCATTCATTACCGTTGTGTACAATACGTCAAAACATGACACCGCTGGTTTTTCACCGTTTTACTTAACATTTGGCAGGCACCCAAAGTTACCATTTGACAAACTCCTTCCTTCAGCTGCACTGTTGTTGGCTGGGTACGACAACGGGGCCATTGCTAAACCCTTACCGCTCGTCAACTTGCCCAGGATCGCCTTTCCTCGTCACAAGAACTGCAAAAAGCTTGTTACGACAGCCAGCATAGGAGTGCGCAGTTCACGCCGTGCTCTCTCGTTCTCCTCTGGTCACCACAACGCCACATCGGGTTGCCCGAAAAGCTACTCTCCCGTTATGCCGGGCCCTACAAGGTTCTGCACCAGCTTAGTGACGTCACCTACGAGATAGCGCCACTCGGCCCTGCCTCTTCGAACTCCTCGCAGCAGACCGACGTTGTTCATGTTTCACGACTCAAGCCGTACTGTTCTGCTAGTTTCTCGTCGGCCTCGCAAGCGCCGTGACGGCGCTTCCGCCGCGGGAGAGTGATGCTATGAAGCATTACATTGAGGGCAAGTGTGGAGCCCTACGAAGTGAGAACGACGACGAGTGTTCTTGAAACGCTTGTGCGTGCGTGTGCCTTCAGCCAGTTTGACGGTTCCACCAACACTGCAAATAATCATTTCGTCACTCTTGCGTCTCCGTCATAATATTATGCTTCATACTTTCACGGAAAATCCTTGAGAGGATGGGATTTCAAATGACCGATGAAATATTAAGTATCATACTAATAATAAAAGACGTATACAATAATTGAAGTAACAACCATAAAAAAAGAGGACGGCAGACTTTGCCAAGACTTGAGTTGCAAATGCTTGTGGAGGAGTACATGGGGATTGCTCTGTAAAGCGTGCTCTAATGCTCTGTAACGTTTTTTGTAATTGCCGAATCTTTTGTATGAAATTAATTTCGCCTAAGACTAAAACTATCATTATTGTATCCACGCAGGCACCGAAAAGTTGTGTAGCGCCCTTAAACAAGTGCCCATGCACGGCGAGCCAGCAGAAGGCGTTTTTCTATTGCGTTGCCGAGATATCACATCATCCTAGACCGCAGGTTCATCGGGTGTCCTGTGGACGTTCGAGCCCTGACGCCGGTTTATGGTGATTCAGCGGAGGTCCAGCGTACGTCCTGCACGGGACAGAAAAATTCGGATAATTGCTGGATGACCAACAGACGTCTGAGATTGGCACTCGACATTCGGACCTTAAGCGGGCGTCCGCTGGAAAAGCGTGCTGTCTGGGGGAAGCCGGAGAACTACTGTGCCCGTTCTGCTGTCTTGAGGATCTCCGGCAATAGGCAGACCAGAAATCACTGTGGTAGCTATTACCGGCGCGAGGAAACGTTGATGGTGATTCTTTTCGCGGTGTGGCCCTGCAACGCCAACACACAAGAAATTAGCGGTGAGGGGCGTCTTACACCTGGAAATAATCATCATGGGGCTGCGGCATTAATGTATTTTCGCTAGGAACCGGTACGTAGTTGCTGGCTGACGAAGATAAATGAAGCGGCGCTAGTACCTCGACTGATGGTAATGATTGTGTTGCGGCCTTGGTGGTGAGCGGGTACTGTATTTCTAGTCCTCGACGGCAGTTCAAGGAACATGTGGTTGATAAGGGGAGCATATTCGTACTGGCGGAGCGTCTTAAAGTGTTGAGTACGGGTGTTGGGTGAGCTCATCACGCACAACCTGACGTGCTGTCGACACCAGGACAAATAGTGTGGCTATCGGTACTCACGAAAGTAGTCGTACCTGGCAGACGACCGAATTTGTGCGCGGCACAGCATGTCATGTCATCAAGCTCTCGAAAGTACGACAGCGACGTGTGACGTCGGCTACTGTGCCAAGGCTGTTCTGCCGATGGGGAAATTACACACGCCCTCGGCATTGGCTTTTAACAGGCGGGCAGCATTTTCCTCGTCTGACATGTTTGGATTGACGACCTTGCAGAGCTTCAATATAGCCTCAACTTACATCATGCATGTCTCACCTGTGACTTGGGCTCTCAGCAGCAACATTCGTCCAGCCTTCTTCCTTCTCGCGGTGGAATCTCGGAAACTGTTTTCCTTCGCGTTATATATGAAAGAAGATCAGGATTCATGGTTCCTGCGTGTTGTAAATGCAACATATTGGCCACGAGATTTCAACACATGCAAGAGCAAGGTTCGTGGTGGTTTCTGCTGCATCACCATAATGAGCATTCCGGGATTACAACCGCCACCGCCTTTCCTGCCTTCCTCTGGTCATCCGGCTGTCCCTTTCAGACGTACATGGTGGCTTCCGGAGCGTCAGATCTTCCAGCGGAACGCCGCAAAGCGATCCTGCTCACCTGTCTTGGCCTGGGGGGGGGGGGGGGCAGCGGATTTTCTCTACACTGACGCCAGCGGACTTGCAGTCTGGGTGTGCTACCGCTACTGTTGCCAGCTCTTCGAGTACAAGCGACACCGAGTCTACAAGCGACGCGTATTACTCTGCAATTGCCTGGCTTTCGGACCATTTCGAGGGCGTGTTCTATATACAGCACGTCTTACACCAAGCTAGCCAACATAGTGAGTGCCCTAATGATTGTCAAACAATGTGAGAGCCGAGTCCGTCAAGAAAAACACCACATTAGACAGCTGAGTTCTCTCGTCCCTACGGTAATATTCTCTCACCCGTTTGTTGTGTGTGAGCCATATGTCAACATACTTGCAATATGCCCTCGAAGGTACGAGGCTCTATTAGGTGCTGATGCTGCCAGGGACCAGCCGAGCTTAAAGGGCAACTGCGCCGGTTTTTTCAATATGTTCTGATATCAATCTTTTCTAATGGTACTCACAGTCCTGTAACAGCCAGGTGGGTTCAGTTTGCCGAGAAACGCACCAATGATTTAATATAACCAAATGGAAGGCGTGTCCTAAGCACAACCGAAACGGGTAGATGCTTCGTGGAGCGTGTGCTGCGACGTCACATCCTTCCCGTCACCAGAAGTATAGAACTGGCGGCAAAAAATGCCAGTGTCGAGGTCATCGGACGACATCTTGAGTTATGTCAGCTTTTCTGAGCTCTACAGCGACGATTTGAGCACTGGAGTATCGCCGTTTTACTTGTGAGGGCCCGCTGGCTGGGGTAGGCAGCGCGGAGGTGATGACGACAAAAACACAGTGTGGCCTGTGTGAGAATCCGCTAACATTTTTAAAATTATTTTACGGAAGAACTAAACGACCTACATCCGCTTGACTTGGCGTATATCATACAGTACCGAGAAGAATATATATTAAATTTTACTAAGATCAGTGGACACTGAAAAGCCGCCAGAGTTGCCCTTTAATGTCAGGGCCGAAGGGGCTGCTCTAACTGGTACAGCGTCTGCAGCTGCAGGAGCTGGTATATTTTGGTTCCATCTTCACTGGGATAAATCTCGCCACCGGAGGTGAAGGGGCAGTCGAGCAAGGCAGCGGCTTCGGCGTTGACCTGGCGGTCGTCTTGCTAAGTCGAATACCCAGCACATCCACCACAAAACGGTTACGGTTGAGACGTGTTTATTAAAAAAATGACGTGTGAAAATCTGGGAAGGCCGACAAGTACTGGTTGTGCTTGTTCATCTAACAAATTTGTGGTTCACACCCATTGTGGGATATTGGCCAAGAATTCTGCGCTTCATGGTATGGTATGCTAAAACCTTATTGTGGAAGCCAATGAGTTCTTTGGCCTGGGATAAACCACATCGTGGTCCATAGCCGAGGCGGATAACCTCTCGGTGATCGTCCAGTTGTTGTTTTCCTCAAATCTGGCACATACCCACCCTGAGGGATTGGCGAAGATGTCAGCAGTTGAAATAGTTAAACCTGAGGCACTATGGAATACCATTCAGTATCGAATAATCAGGTTGAAATTAACAGTGAAAAGTACGAATTTATGAAAAGAAGCGACCTGAATCAATTATGAATTTCGAGACAGTAGAGCACACATCCAAACAAAGATTTATCGTCCTCCTCTTCATTTCGCCGCCGCCATGGCGCGTTACAATATTGCTTTGCCTGTGAACACGGCTCCCTTTTAAAGGGAGTCTACCACTCAGAAAAAATTTTAAGATTGTGGTAAAATTGGGCAGATCGTGCGTCACATTTACGAGAACGAGCACGCTTTCACCCCGCAAAAAAGGAATTATGTTTTTAATTTCACTCTGAAAGTGGTGCAAAAAACGCCGCTAGCGACGCCCAACAGCGTGTTCGTCATTTTCCAAGTGTACGAGAACCAGCCCACGCAGGTATGCATACTCTGCTGAAAAACTATTATGTATGTCTTACATGCGTACTTCACCCTGTGAGACACCTTGTTATAGCGTGCAAGAGCAATTTGTTCTTTTTTTTCTCTGCTTTCGGGGTGGCGCATGTGGCGCTGCCTTCGAATTCGTCTGCCTGCGGAGGCGCGTAGTACTGCGCTTGTCATGCATGCGGCGCTGCATGTCCGAGACGCACCCCCGCGCGCCGACTTTCCCTCGCCTCTCCTCCTCGTCGTCGCCTCTGGAATGACGACCTTGGAGCCGGTTCGCGTTGAGATGCCTCCCGCGCCCGAAAGGGTTTCCAGGGAGACGACGACGCATCATGCGCGGTACCCAGTGTTGCTGGCATGCCTACACTAGGAAAGGAGCGACTTCGTGGATGAAAAAAATTGTGTTTTAATAATTTCTATTGAGATTCTGGAGAAACCACTGCACGCTGGGACACTTCGAAAGGTACGCTTTCTGTTGAGCCATAAAACGGGAGAGCGATGAAGGACGGTAGACAGTCCCTTTAAATATTTCAGCCTTTGGATGATAAGACGTTCTACACAATGAACCTTTATGTACAGGCGGGCATGTTTGCCGGGTAGGTGGTAACAGTGTCACCAATGGTTTACCATCCCGTAACGTTTTTCCGTTGGGTTTACACGTGCCATCGTAGCATTCTGGTTAATGTTGCTGTACCGAAGACAGTGATAGACGGATGGCGGCCGTTGCAGGCCGTGCCATCTGATCGCTGCTTTAATGTAGCGCCGGGCTGCAGCGTCCAGGCAGGCTAAGAGTGTGCTTGCGTCTTATTTTCGTGGCTCGAGACCTCGAGCTACTTGGCATGGGATGCGCGTGAGGTATGGCGCCGTTAGCACGGTGGTGCCAAGTCATAATGATGCTGGCCGGTATAGCCCCCCCACCCTTTTAGGACAAGCGCTGCGATTAGAATACACGTGGTGCACGGGTGCCCAAGTAACGGCCTTTGGTGTCGGGTGGTCGTGGAAATACGTTGTTTCGACGGTGGTAAAAAGGTCAAAAGCACGCAATGCTAGCATGGTTTCCATGTAGGTGGGTTTGACGTTGTCTGTAGTCACAACTTCTTGACGTCCATTGACGCCGATGGTGACTGTTGTTTCTGTCCGGCTGAGCACCTTGAAAGAAATGCGATGGGGTGGGGGGGGGGGGGGGGCGTGAGGGATGGGCGGATGCCTTTACGCCGCATGTAAGCATGGCTCGATGTAGTCAAGCCATTGCTGACAAAAACGCCGGTCGACAATGCATCCTGGCTAGAGCAAGGGCGCAGGTGTGGAAACAGGAAGCAGAGCTGTTGACCATAACTGGTTGGATTGGGCGTGGCGACAGTAGGTGGCGCGAAAAATTCACCATGCATACGCAGCATTGTGCCATGGACAAACTTCGCAAGTGTGCAGCAGAGGTCATCCTTGAAAGATGAGCACACGCCATGCAGGATGAGAGCAATAATGTCAGCCGAAGATTTGCGAGCATGGCGAGCCATCAGCGCGGCTTTGAGTGCAAGATCAAGGCGTTCAACCGTGCCATTGGCCCATGGGTAGTATGGATATGACAGTGCGGTAGTATGGACATGGCGGACGCCAAGCAGGTGCGTCAGCTTGCGGAAGAGATCGCATTGAAACTGACGGCCCCGAGTGGTGGTAAGAACGCCCGGGCATCCGAAGCGTGGGATCCAGCCACTGACAAACGCTGAAGCCACTGCAAGTTCTGTTATTTCGGTGAGAGTAACCACCCCGGGCCAGCAGGTATAACGGTCCAGACAAGTGTAGATGTAGCCAGCACGTCGGGATGGTGGGAGTGAGTCAACGGTACTGATGTGAACGTCATCAAACCGAGCGTCGGATGAGCGAAAAGATTGAGCTGGAGATATTGTCTGTCGCGTCGTCTTTGAGTGTTGACAGTGAAGGCATCCACGCGCCCAGCGGCGCAATCTAAAGTTAACACTTGCCCACAAAAAGCGGGTCCTAACGAGGCGATACATAGAGCGAACTCTGGGATGATTTGCACAGTGAACTTGTCGAATACCTGACGGCGGAGTTGGAGTCGCGCAAACCGAGGCGTTCGACCACGAGACACGTCGCAAGTGATGGTAGCCGAAAGAAAAGGAAGGGAACCTTTGGACAGGGCCAGTGACGGTGTGCATGAGGACATTTCCCGAAGGTCAATTTCGCTATGTTGTGCGGCGGTTGTTTCGTCGAAGTCAAGCGTGAGCGTTGCTGTTGCGTCGATACCGGAGACGGCGTCTGCATGCGTCTTGACAGGGCATTTAAGGTACCGAACTTCCACTCTGAATTCGGAGATAAAGTTAAAGGGGTCCTGAACCACCTCCAGGGCTCAGTGAAAACATATTCTACAGCTAGCCTACGCTTTAATGAACATCTCAGCCAAATTCTAGTCATCCGGGAAGCGTAGCGTTCACAAGCAGAGCACAAAGCATATCTTCCTCAGGAGCCCTCGACTTAAAAAGAGGCTTCTCCTCATGCTCCCTGTGTATGCTTTTTTTCGTCATAAAGCACCTAAAAGGAGCATTGTTTCTATTGGCCTATGGCACACACGCCCGCAGTCCTCATGGGTGCGCCCTTCGTAGCGCGCGTTTTCAAAGACCCACAGCGCGCGCGCCGTGTGCTCGCTTGTCTTTGCGTTGTGATCGCTTAGACAAAATATTTGCTGGAAACGTGTAGAAATATAGTTGTTAATGCGCAAGTCTTATAGATGACTTTGGAAGGTGTCCGTAAATAACCTAGGTGGCGGCGCAACCAGTGCGGTGCAAAATTCACCATAAATATAGTTTCCCAGATAGCCAACAAATGCATGCCAGCAGCCTGTAAGACATGACGATTCCCAATCTTTAATCAATCATTATTCAGTGATTGTAAATGAGAATATGCCCTATGGGACTCCAATGCAAGACGTTCTAGTACTCAAACTGAATAACATGACTGCAGTCTAACCCAAAATCTTTCTTGGATTAAAAGACTGGGACGGATTAGGCCGGATTAGAGCTGATTAAGGTGCATTAGGGTGTAATAAGATAGACTGAAGTGCGTTAAGGCAGACTATGGCATATTAGAGCGAATTACAGTAGATTAAGAGAAATTAGGGTGGATTAAAAATGATTACGGGAGATTAGGGTTGACTAAGGTTAATTAGTGTATATTCAAATGGATAACACCTTCAGTGGTTTCCTTAGTTCGGCTCGCGCCCTCGCGCTGTCAATCGCTAGCCCCCTGGTTAGCTCAATTGGCAGAGCGAGCGCCCGGGACAGGCGTTGGTCCCGGGTTCGAGCCTCGGACCAGGACGAATCTTTCGGCAACTAGGAAGCTTTCATTTCTGAGAAATCCGTATGGATTTCCTTGTAGCCTTGCGCTACAAAACGGGTGGATGCTAATTTTACTTTGCATGTTGTTCCATACTAATCTGTCGATGGGAGTTCAAGTCGTAAAGTTCTTCCTTTCGAGTCATAGTAGTCGCACCTTCGAGCCTGGCAGGATGATTAACACGCCAACAATCACTAATCAGCCATTAACTAACTTGGAGTTATGCAGGGCAAGGTGGAACAGCGTTGGACAGCGTTGGAGTTGCGCAGTTTATGACGCTGTGGTGTGCGCAGTGTCGAAGACAAGCAGCGCACTGCCAAAGTAGGCGCGCACACTTCCGAGCCTAAACGTGCGTGGTCAACAAAAATTACAGCATATCCAAGGAGTGAATGATGATGAGTGGGCGAAGCTCGGGATGTGCATCGTAGATCGTGCCGAGTTCCGGATTAATTTAGTTAATGCGCATGCTACGAATCCTCACGGTTCAACTATGCACAATGCACAAGTGAAATCTCCCACCGGCACTTCATTGCAAGTCAAGATCCAGTGCATATATATATATAGAACGTGGAAGCTTGAGCTTTCGAGCAGGTGTCGGAGATGTATATATATATATATATATATATATATATATATATATATATATATATATATATATATATATATATATATGGGTTTTGCCGGTGAACGCTTCTCCAAACTCGCTAGGAGACGCATATATATATATATATATATATATATATATATATATGGGTTTTGCCGGTGAACGCTTCTCCAACGCGAGCAGTCGGTATTTCTCAATCAAGAAACTCGCTAGGAGACGCGGCCTGCGCCAACGTTGTCTCTCGCGTTTGCCGGGGAGCATGTGGCTCCCCGGGAGCGCGTGCGTGCCCTCCGGCAGGCACGCGCCGGTGGCTACCTACTACGACGACTACTACTGCTACTACTACATACATCGGGGACGCACGACCCACGCCTTAAGGAGCTTCGCCCCTAAAACAAAACTTCGCAGGATCGAAGAAATGCAGTGATCTCGAAGGCGCGCGACCGAGCCCAGGCACGGCGTGAGCAGGCGGCCACAAGCGCGTGCTGCCAACAGCGCCCGGCAGTCGCGCGCTTTAAATCAGCCACTCTGATACGTCGTTGAAGGCCGGTGATGTAGTGCCGTGGACGGGGCACCTCCTTTGAGGCCGCCCACGAGAGCTCTGCGGGATCTGCTCCGCAGAGTTGAGACCGAACTGGAAAAGGAGGTCTTGTCGTCGCTATGTCTTCGCTCCTAACAAACCTTTTTGAAAAATTTCTTCAGCTGTGAACTTCTGAGAGGCTTTCAATGCATACCCAGCAGTTATCAAAACCAGTCCCGAGGGGTGGTTCAGAGCCCCTTTAATGTGCCGTATTTCACGAGCGGCAGATGTGTTGCGGCACCGCGAAAAGCGAATGTCAAAGGCTTCTCGTCCCTCAGGACGTGGAAGCTTGAGCTTTCGAGCAGGTGTCGGAGATGTCGAATGCCTACGTACACCGCCAGCAGCTCACGACCAAATGTGCTATAGCGCCTTTCTGTTGGTTTCAACGTCTGCGAGAAGAACCCGACTGGATTCCAGTAGTTGCGATGGAAATTGTGTAAAAGCGCGCCGGCAGCCGTACCAGATGCATCGGTGAAAAGGCGCATTGGTGCAAAATGCAGAGGATGCACCAGTAGTGTGGCGTCTGCCAAAGCGTTTTTTCCAGCTTGGAAGGCTGCTTCGGGGTCAGGCGTTCAAGTCGGTTGGAAGGTCGGAGCTTTCACAGACTTGAGTAAGTCGATGAGGGGTATAATGCGAGCTATGTTAGAAGGAAACGGCGGTGGAAGCTCAACAGTCGAAAGAACTGGCAGAGCTTTCGGATTGATGTTGGGCGAGGAAAATCGCGCAAAGACTGAACTTCCTTTCCAAAGGTCTCCTTCCCTCCCAAGTTACGTGGTGTTCGAGGAATTTAATGTCTTCGACACGCAGGACGCACCTTCCGGGTTTGATGAGCAGACCGTGTTCCCGGAGCCTACAAAGTAGCAGGCAAAAATGATCGCAGTGCTCTTCGAGGGAAACACTAGCCATCAGGATGTCGTCCAGATATGCGAATACGAATGGCTGTCCACTGGTTACCTCATTGATTAATCTTTGGAACGTCTTAGCAGCGTTTCTCAACCCGAACGGCATGCGAACGTACTCGAAAAGCGCGAAAGGTGTCACAGTGGCCATCTTGAGGATGTCTGTGGACCCGACCGGGATCTGGCAGTAGGCCTCTAACAAACCTATCAAGCTCAGTATCACCGGTCCAGCTAGGTTGCCTGAGAAGTCGTGAATATGGGAAAGAGAAAACGATCAGGGATGGTGCGCGCATTGGGGGCGTGGTAGTCGCCACACGGACGCCAATCCCCAGAGCCACGCTTGGAAACCACGTGAAGAGCTGACAACCAACTGCTGGACTGAGGACGGATGATGGCCAGCTGCAGCATATGGTCGAATTCTTGTTTGGTGATGGCAGGGCGCTCCCCACCCAGGAGTCTGGGTCGGCCAAACACTTGAGGGCCGGTAGTAACAATGTGATGCGCGACGTTGGACGTAATGTCAGCATAAGGTTGAAAAGTTTCGTCATGGGCGTGAAGTCTGACAAAATTAAACCATATATAGACGATAGTATCTGTGGTGCCGTTCCAGTTGATTTGTGGATGCTAGGATGCCTTGTACAAATGGACTGGTCATCCTGTCGACGAGGCAACGAGCGCGGAGATCATCACTAACGGCGAAGTGTGTCAAAAAAGGAGGACCCATTATGGCCATGTATAGGCCTGCAATGCTGAATGCCAACGGAAGGTGCGTCGAAGATCGAAGTTGGTGCCAACAGAGCGATGGCCCTATGTGTCGATAGCACAGGTGTTGGCTTCTTGAATGGGTGCAGTCTTCTGAGAGCGTTGCCTGTCTAGTCGCCCGGCAGGAACGACACTGACCGCTGCACCCGTGTCCACGAGAAATCGATGTCAGTGACTTCAGTGACGCAGAAGAGGCGGCTTGTACATCAAAAAGCACTGGCCGCCATGAGCGGCTCTGCGGTATGTTGCAAGGGGAACGGCGATGACTTGCGCTGGCGCAGAAACTTCCATGGTACCAGGAGCGGCCGCGACGACGAGGGCTTCAACGGGAGCTGGGCCAAGGAGAAAATCTGGAACGCCAATTGCGGTCTCGTCGACGATGGTGGGATGGTGGCCACAGTGCTGTATCAGTCTGGGGAAAGTCTCGATCTGTTGCTGGAGGCGAGACCCCCTGTCTTCGAATTGCGACAGCAGAACGGTAGATGTCGTTGCCACAGTACCTCTTGCTGAATAGTCAACTAAGCGATCAGCCAGCTCCGCAAGTTTGTCGAGGGCAGTCGCGTGGTGTGGTAGAAAAGGCAATAATCACGTTCTGCAGCAGGTGTTGAAGGAACAGTCCCCGTAGCAGCGGGCTGTTTGCGGCCAGCATAGTGTCACTGAGAAGCCACTGCATACGACGCAGAACTTCCGACGTCACCGGTCGCCGAGCTCATCTTCGTTGAGAAGTTGCTCGAGACGCATGTGCAGAGACACAGACATGCGGTGTAGCACGGTCGTTTTAAAGTGATCATAGGGATTGGTTTTGTGGGGTGCGTCAACAACTTCGTAAAACTCCGCAACCACCTCCATTGAGAGTGCGGCGACGGCGTGATAGAATGACGCTTGTTGAAAAGGAACGCACCAAAGGGTAAAGATGGCCTCCACGTGCGTATTCCAGGCCTCAGGATTTCGCGGCCAAAACGATGACAGGTGGACCTGCACCGTGGCGCTGTCCTCTGCGCCGATCGCAGGCCTGTCGTTAGTGCCGTATCGCGGCAAGGCAAGCCCGTTTATCGCACCCCGAAGTGCGCATGCTCGTGCGGATTCACAAGGAATAAAAGCACCTGCGCTATCGTTAATAAAGCATTCCATTGTTTGAACCGGCTGAGTCCGTTGTTTTTACCCGCGCTACTGCAGTGGCGACGAGGATGGGATCTCCTGTGAGCATGGTCTGCGAGTGACAGGATCTAACGATGGCATCTCGCCCCCCAGTTTTCGACGAGACGGTGAGCAGTTGGAGCACGTACAGGATACGGCTGGAAGCTTATTTTGAGGGCAATGGAATTACCGAAACGGCCAAACGCCGAGCTCTGCTGGTGTCTTCATTGAGCGATAATGTCGTGCGCATGTTGCAAGGGCGCCTTTCAACCGTGTCGGTTAACAGTCAGACTCACGATGAAGTCGTTGAATACCTGGAGGAACACTACAATCCTCAAGTTAATGAAATAGCGGCGAGTTTCTCGTTCTTCATGCGCAAACAAAGTGATGGAGGGAGCGTTCGGGATTACATTGCCGACCTTCGGAGACTGGCGGAAAGTTGCAACTTCGGCAGCTCGCTGCACCGTATGCTGCGGGACCGCATAGTGTGCGGAATCAGGGACGACGACGCACGGCGGTGCCTATTAACGCGGAAGAAGCTAACTTTTGAGGAGGCAGAAGAATTTGCCATAGCTTCAGAGAAGGCGCTAGGCGACGTTCGTGAAATGCGAGAAGCACAGCCAGTGACTACTGGAACCAGTATCAATGTTGTACAGTCGCCGCGAGGACAACAACCCTGGACAAAGTGGAACACTGCGAGGAACAACCGTTCATGTGAGCGTTGCGGCAGCCCCCACGCGACACAGTCTTGCCGTCATCGAAACACCAAGTGCCACCATTGCGGCAGGAAAGGTCATCTGGCAAAGGTTTGCGCCAGGGACTGCTCTCGGAAACGCGGTGCCTTTGCAGTTGAGGAAATGGAAGGTGAGAGTGAAGAAGAAATGTTGCTGGCTCTTGTCGCTCACAGCTCCGCCGACACAGCTACGTTGAAGCCTCTCGAGGAGGAGTTGACATGGCAGGGCCGCAAATTGCGAATGATTCTAGACACAGGTTCTCCGGTCAGCGTAGTACCGAAGAACATATTTAAGAAGCATCGCCGATGGTGGCCGGCACTGAAAAAAACGTCGCTCCGCTTAACGTGCTTCCTTGGCCCATTGCCAGTTGTCGGCCAGATAACCATGATGGTTCAGTCTGGATCGACTGTTGTGACAAGCACGCTAATCGTGATAGCATGTGACGGACCACTGCTTTGCGGCCGCAACACGATAGAGGCCTTCCGTAAGGCGGGTGTGTCCTTCTGGGACACTGCAACCACCTCGAGTGTGAATGTTGTTCGTGATAACAAGATGACGCCTCTGCTCGATGAATTTTCAGATCTTTTCGAGAACAAACTTGGCTGTTGCAAGGGCCCCGCTGTCCAGTTACACCTTAAAGAAGGAGCCCGCCCACGTTTCTGTAAGGCACGTACGGTGCCGTATGCCATGCGCTCGAAAGTTTCGGCCGAGATCGATCGTCTGGTACAAGACGGAGTGCTTTCGTCAGTAAGCACTTCAGATTGGGCAACACCGGTGGTGCCGGTAGCAAAAAAGAACGGCGATATACGGTTGTGCGGCGACTTCAAGTTGACAGTCAACCCGGCGTCGCACTTAGAACAGTATCCCCTTCCCAAAGTTGAAGACATATTTGCGGCGCTTTCCGGAGGCGAAGTCTTCAGCACTCTGGACCTGCGCAATGCGTACAATCAGCTGCCGCTGGATGATGAAGCTAGGAAGATCGCGGTACTTAACACACACCGGGGCCTTTATTGCTACAATCGCTTAGCATTTGGAATTGCTTCAGCCCCCGCCGTGTTCCAGCGACGCATGGAGTCTATTTTGCAAGGTTTGCCGAATGTTCAAGTATACCTCGACGACATCATTGTGGCAGAGAAGGAAACCGACACATCGGTACTGCGGCAGGTGTTTCAGCGGCTTCGTGAACACAACCTGAAGTTGAACAAGGCCAAGTGCCGGTTTAGGGAAGCGCAAGTGTCATTTCTGGGGCACCGCATCGATGCCAAAGGTCTTCATCCTCTGCAAGATAACCTCGAGGCGGTACTGTCCGCGCCGAAGCCAACATCGGTAAGCCAGCTGAAATCTTTCTTGGGCTTAATTACTTATTATGCTAAATTCTTGCCCAACTTGTCAACGATACTGGCTCCCTTATATCGCTTGCTGGCAAAGGGGGTGCTATGGCAGTGGGGGCCGTCCCAGGACCACGCATTTCAAGAAGCAAAGGGTGCCTTAGGCAAGGCTAAATTTCTGGTCTACTATGACCCGCAAAAACCCCTTCGACTGGAATGCGATGCATCATCGGTTGGTTTGGGCGCAGTGCTGTCCCATCGCATCAACGGCGAAGACTATCCGATAGCTTTTCGCTCAAGAACCTTGACGCCGGCGGAGCGCAATTACTCGCAACTGGAAAAGGAAGCGCTCGCCCTAGTTTTCGGTGTGACAAGGTTCAGAGACTATCTTTTCGGCAATAAATTTTGTTTGATAACGGATCATAAGCCGTTGACAGGGCTGTTCCATCCAGAGAAGCCAATTCCACAGATGGCGGCGGCCAGGATACAGCGTTGGGCGCTTCTTTTATCAGCGTATCAGTATGATATAGAATTCCGGAAAGGGCCATTGAACGCGAATGCCGACGCTTTGAGCCGTTTGCCGCTGCCGGAGCAGGGGCACTCTGGGGAAGATGATCCCGGCGAATACGTACTACATGCGCAAGCTTTAACAGATTTTTCTCTTCACGCGCAGCAGTTGGCAGAGAGCACAAGCAAGGACATCCTTCTCCGACAGGTGAAGACGTGGATTCTTCGTGGTTGGCCAAACCAGCTGGGGCCGGAGCACCAGTGCCTTCAGCCGTACTTCACCCGCAGATACGAACTCACCGTGAGTAAAGGGCTAATATACTGGGCTCATCGTGTAGTTCTGCCCGAGACCGTGCGGGCCCTTATTCTGAGAGATCTTCACGACACCCACCCAGGCATGACTGCAATGAAGCGCCTGGCTCGTACGTTGTTTTGGTACCCGGGATTGGACCACGACATAGAGAAGCTGGTACAAAGCTGCCAGCAATGCGTGCAATGTTGGGCCATGCCAGCGGAACAGGTCCCTTCAAGCTGGCCGAAAACCAACAAACGTTGGTCTCGTCTGCATATCGACTATGCAGGGCCAGTGGAAGGTCACATGATCTTGGTGGTGGTAGATGCGGAAACGAAATGGATAGAGGCAGTACCCCTGAAGACAGCAAGTGCAGAAACTACAGTCGAAGTATTGCGAGGGATGTTCGCGCGTTTTGGTCTGCCCCATACAGTCGTTTCGGACAATGGGGCACAGTTTAACAGTTCAGTTACTGAAAGATTTTTCAAAGATAACCATGTCTGTCATGTTACCTCCGCTCCATACTATCCCCAGTCAAATGGATTGGCTGAGCGTGCGGTGCGCACCATTAAAGAAGGTATCAAGAAAAATAAGCATGGAAGTGTGCTCACTCGTATTTCCAAATTTTTGCTACGCTACAGAGCAACACCGAGTCGAGATGGGAAGTCGCCCGCAGAGATGTTGCTCGGCTTTCAGCCCAGGACCCGTCTAAGTGCACATTTCCCAGAGGAAGACGTGGCACGGGATCCCATGGTAAGCAGACCCCCGGCACCGTTATCACAAATATTTTCACCGGGAGCGCCTGTTTGGTCGCGGCAGTACAACCAAGCCGGCCAGAGATAGTTACCCGGCACGGTGACGTCAACAAGAGGTAGGCGTATCGTCACGGTGGACACCGCAGGAGGGGCGCAGCGCCGTCACGTGGACCAAGTGCGGCCACGGCTCGCAGAGGGTGAAGTAAAGCAAGAATTCTACGCAACTCGGCCCGAAGACAACCAAGGCACAGAGAATGATCAACCTTCTGCAGTGGAAGACGCTGAACCATCGTCAGACCAATCACTTGGTACATCCCAGGCTTCCAGTGAAGCACCCTCCAGTGTACCGGCGGGCTTAGAACTCCCTAGGCGTTCTACGCGCACAAGGAGGCCACCCGACAGGCTAGGCTTCTAAGGGGGAGGAAGTGCCGTATCGCGGCAAGGCAAGCCCGTTTATCGCACCCCGAAGTGCGCATGCTCGTGCGGATTCACAAGGAATAAAAGCACCTGCGCTATCGTTAATAAAGCATTCCATTGTTTGAACCGGCTGAGTCCGTTGTTTTTACCCGCGCTACTGCAGTTAGTGGTCTCATTCCTGATGAGATGCTCGCCTGGCAATCACGTCCGGGGTACCACAGTAGCAAACGAAGCAATAGCCAGATGGCAGCTGACGTAGGCTGTGCCGTCTGATCGGTACGTTAATATATCCAAGAGGAGAAGTGCCGAGGCAGAGCACAGCGCAGGGCTGCAGCGTCCGGCCAGGCCGAGGGCGCGGTCGCGTCTCTTTTCTTCGTGGCTCGCGACCTCGAACCACGCGGCATGATCTGCGGTTAGCGCGCTGGTGGCACGCGGTGATAATGATGCTGGCTACTATAATTATCATGGCAGAGTGGAAAAGGAAGACGTAATGCCACTTCAAGTGAGGCAATTTGAAGTTTGCCAAAAGACTAAGCCCTCGGAGGACGGAAAGTTGTAGTATAATGTTTTTGGAAGAGTAGTAGGATTGATTTTTTTCCCAATAAGACGCGCTGAAGAACGCCGAATGTATTGTGCCGATTGAGTGGTGCGGCTGTTAGCTACGAGAGTGCCAGTCGCCAGTCATCTCCAAACCTTCACGGAATGAAGGTCAAGTTTTATGAACTTCTTTAAATGTGCGAAATCAATTGTCTATCAGAGCAGCATTACCCAGTGAAGTCTTGCGACAAGCTGGGTAAACTTTGAGTGACATGATTTGATTGTGTATGGGAATGATGCCAGGTGTCCACAATGGGTTTTTAAGCGGCATAAATTCTTTTGGCAGAGAGAACTAGTTGAGGATAAGCAACAGGGCAGGACGCCCTTTAACGGCAAAATGGGACACGTACTTAGAGAAAGTCCGAACTCTTTGAACTCTCACCACAGATTGTGTGTGCGGATGGTGTCAGGACGGTTAAACTCAGAAAACGAGTGGCCGACGTCCATCGAGCAATCGCTTGTTCCTAAACCAGGCGTGTCTCCCGAATCCGCCAAGGCACACCGCCTTTGCTGTAACGGACTTCCTGACCAAACATGACACGACAGTTCGCCCCCACCAACTTTACAGCATAAACTTCACTCCATGATACTCCTTTCTCTTCGAGTAAATAAAAAGCATCATGAATGGACGCCACTATGGCTCGGTCCGGGCCATTCAATTGGACGTAACAAGGGAGGCGATGAGCATTTTTTGGTTTGTGCGTTAAAAGAAGCCGATTCACAGAGTCACTGAACAAGCTGCGTTGTTGCCTAGCGAATAAATCTTGAAAACTAGGGCATCGATGTGTTAAAATCGTGAATAAATCTTACTAAAATCAGTCCTACCGCTTTCCGGAAAGTGCCCGCACGCATGTTTCCAAATAAACTTGGCTTGACGTTGTCGTTGTGCTTCAGAAGTAGCATGTTTCAGTCAGAATGATTGGCCAAGAAACAAAATATTTGAAAACAGTATGCTTTGTTCCTTTCAGAAATTTTTCTCGTTGGAGAGGATCACTATGTTTTAGAAAGTAGTGTCATTTTGATTCTCCGTTGTCACAAAATCAGCCCTGAGGTGAAGGAGCCGAGTGAGCTCTGTGATATGAAGCGTTAGCTCAAGAACTTGACAAATTAATTGCGTAAAGAGCGCTTCCTCTTTTTCGACCCTACCGAGACTTCTATACCAAAGGAATCGGAGATGTCGGTATTAATTTAAATGTCTTATCGTGGTCATCAGGGTTCTCGGGATGCTCATCGAATCGAACGAATGTAACGGGCATATCATCGCGAAAATCACCGCGAAAATGGACAGCACTATACGGTTAATTACTCGGGTTTCGAACAGTCGAAGTGGAATGAGGGAGGACAATCTCTTGAAGCTATTCCACGCGTTCTTGGTGAGCCATATCTCATACGTGGCGGCCATGCAGTACTGGCAGGAGCACGAAAAGAAAAAGCTCAGTATACCCATTCACAAAAGAATCAAACGCGTGCTGAGTATTCCGATGAAAGCCAGCGCGACGTGGCACATGCAGCTCGGGGTCCACAACACGTTACAGGAAATTATCGAGGCGCAGCACAGGGCTCAGACTGCCAGGCAGTCTGCCTCGCCCGTTGCCAGGAAGATTCTGGCGATTCTGGGCTATAATGCATCTCTCGAGGAAGAACGAAAGTTTAGACTTACTACGGAGCAGCAAGCGAGTATGTCTCCCCGCTTCCCCGCAACATGCATGCGCAGCACAATACAGGCAGGCGAAAGGCCAGAGGCGAGGCTTTACTAAACCAAGTTCGCGACGACCCGTACCCCGCATGCTTTATGGACCCCGCGCAGTCCAGCAGATCGACAAACTTTTAAGCCGTCGTAGTGGAGCACAGTGGCGCAGTTCTCAACTCTGCAATTCATGAATACCACGCCGGCTAGAGCCGACCAGGCCGCGGTGGTAGACATCAGAGTAGACATCAAATCTACAGCGATTCTCGCGCGGCTCTCAGAGCCTTTTCATCAGGTTCCCTTTGCGCCGAGGTCGCACAATCCTAGGTGATGGAGCCAGTGCCTCACACACCATCACGTGGTTTCCTGCTCATCTCGGATCGCACTTCTCTCTGACTAAACTCAGCGCGGCCGCCCACACCCGCGCGCGCAAGCTAACCCACCGCGCCGGGTCGGACATAGGTGGTTCGTTTCCTTCTATTGTCCTCGTGTAGGTTGCGCTGTAAATAAGTGAAAAAATGAACCCCAACGAACTGGCCCAACTTGCCGTTTTACGGCAGAGGTGGTACCTCGGAGATTAGTCGGGAGGTCTCTCGAGATCGAGCGACGGGGGTGGTCGCATACCACGTCGGCTCCGTGAAATATCTCATTTATTTGCGTCAGATCAACTCGTTCTCCTGCAAGCCTTCCACCATCGTCTCGAAGAACGTCAGCGGCAACCGTAGACATCACGTCTTGTCAAGGTGGGCCGCCTTTTGACTCTTTTTCGGTCACCTGAAGCTCTCGCCAAGCCACCGCGGAGTTAAGCCTAACTGCGGTAGGGGCCGCGCTGGCCCTGCCCGGGGTTTCCCCGGCTATGGCGGCTCCAAATCAAGTAACCGGCTACGATCCGGCGTCCCTACAGATCGTACACAAGCATACCACTCAAAGCAAGACACCTCTACCAACAGAGGAAGAATACCTCAAGGATATGATCCGCGTCTGGCGCGGAAGGAAGAATGCAGCAGTGGCCTCAAGAGACGCCAGGGCTCCTGCAGCCAAACAACACGAAGCGTCTCGCCCTCGGCAAGCACAGGGCATGAACGCGCCGAGCGTCACCTCGCAGCGCGCCAAGGAACTCCAGTGGCGGCCGAAGAACACGCCGCGCATCGAAAAAGACGATATGATAGTTGTGCTGAAACCGCGTGAGACGCTCGACCTCAAGGCCACATTTGGTCCTGGACAAGCCGGCGCTGCAGTCCGCAGCATCCTCGGAGCCGACGCAAGTGTGGGACTTGCGGTGTGGCCCTTCTGGGATCAAAACGTGCTTGTATGCACGCTCAAATCAGTGGACACCGCCGAGAGACTACTCCGGGACATTACGCTGCCGGTCGGGCGCCACCAGCTACCCTTCCGTGGACATCCCAAACTCTCCGGTGAGTTCTGTCGGGGCATCGTGCATGTCTCTAAAGACGAAACATCCGAAACTGTGCGAAGCAAACTCAGTGCTGAACCAAATGTCGTGTCTGTGCGCAAGCTGGGGGACACCCCGGTTGCGGTGATCACCTTCGCAGGGACCAAGGCGCCACGGACGGTGTTATGCAACTGCGAGCGGCTCTCAGTTCGCCTGTATAAGAAGACAGTGCCTGCATGCCCACTCTGTGGCACAGTGGGTCATCGAGCAGATACTTGCCCGCGACCGCAGCCTGGCCGCTGCACAAGCTGCGGCGTTCAGGTACCTGCTACTCCTGACGGCCCAACGGAACACCAATGCATTCCTCCTCTACGGCGGCGGCCACAAGACTGGAGCTCCCGGTTGTGCTGGGCGGTTCCGGCAGCCGGTCAAGCCAGGATCTCCACGCGGATCCAAGCCGAAGACAACGGGGGGGCACAAACAGGCTCCGACTGCCAAGACCGTCCCCAAGAAAGCACCGGCCCCCAAGTCGAATAAGCCTGAACCCAAGAAGACCCACATCGGGCACTCCATCAATGTAAAGCCTGGGACCCCATCGGAGCCCCCTGTCCTGGTCAAGGACTTCCCGCCCTTGACACCCGTACAATCACAGGTGAGCTGTTGGGGTGGGGCAGTCTCCGGACCCTCCCCTTCTCCCTCCCCTACCGAAACCGCCCTACAGCAGCAGATAGGGGAGCTCAGGCGCCAGAATCAAATTCTTGCGTGCAAAATTCAGGAATTAGAAGCCAAGCAGGTCGGGTCATCCGAGCCAGTGCAGGAAGCCGAGGCAGACGACGGGGATGACGGCTCTTCCGTCACATCCCGCCTCACTAGCATCTCGCGGCAGGACGCGGACACAGTAGTGGGATCAGCTTCCATTACCGGATCCATCGGTCGCCTCGAGTCCCTAGAGCGTAAAACCGAGCAATTAGAGGCGCGCGTAGCAGCCCTCCCCACTCAAATAATGTCGGCAGTCCGGGAGTCCTTTCAGGACATGTTAATTGGCAGCCTTAATGCAAGCACTTCCCGACATTGTGGCCCAGGTCTCTAACTCGGTCCTTAAAGCCGTGCAGCCCTGGGTTAGCACCCAAATTAAAAACACCACTCAGTGCGACTCTCCACAGCTTAAACACAAGCCAGCCTCTCGTCAGGCAGCCGAAGAAAGCTTTTCGGGGTCAGCTCCCGGTGGGCCGTGCGGCTTCTTACAGCGGCCGCACCGGCTCCAGGCCCGGACCGGTCCCCTGCACCATAAATAACTAATAAAAGATGGCTAGCCGATCTAACAAAAAGATAAAAATCTACAAAAATTTGAGATTGTCCAATGGAACTGCAGGGTTTTAAAGCCTGGAAAAAGCGGTGGCACGTCAAGCTCTATTGCAGTCCCTCGGAAACATGCCGGCCCTTATTGCTTTGCAGGAGCCAGGTATGGACGCTAAATTCTCTGGATACAGCACTTTCCAGCGGGGGGGGGGGGGGGGGCTTCGTCATGCATCTTGGTGAACAAGGCATATACCGCGATGCAGGTCGATTTAAACTTGAGTACTGAACAAGAGTACACAATGGTCAGAGTACTGCCTCTCAGACTTCGCGACCCGTCAATACACATCCTCATAAGCCGCGCGTACCTTTTAGTGAAATCTTCCTTCGGGCAATCAAGTTGGTAGACAAGGATCCCTAAGTGATCGTTGAAGACTTCAATGCTCCCAGCCTTCACTGGGGCTATTACTGCGAGAAGGCCTGAGGACGTAAGCTGGCGGAGCTTATCTCCACCATTCGCCTCACGCTACTCACGGATCCGGCGCACCCCACTCGTGTGGGGAACTCGGTAACCCGTGACACTTGTCCGGACCTCTCTCTCGAAAAAAATGCTAAGGATGCTACGTGGGAGAACTTGGGCGATTCTCTAGGCAGTGATCACTGCCTTCTCCGGATCACACTAATGGAAAAGTCAGCTCGTAAAAAATGCGGTCAAGCTAAGCTGACCAATTGGACCCACTTTCGCAATGAGACTATTCCTCCCGTACTAATTTCTGGAGGCTATGCAGAATGGGCGAAACACATAAGCAACATTCAGAAAAAACTTGTTACTACCGTTCAAACCAACGAAGAGATCCCCGCAGTTGACACTCACCTCCTACATTTGTGGGAGGCGCGCCGTAGCTTAACAAAACGACGGAAAAAATACAAGACGAATCGCAAATTACGTATCCGCACAGCCCAACTCACGGAACAGGCTGCAGCATACTCTGCCCACCTCTCATATTCAAACTGGATAGCCCGCTGCGACGCTGCAGCTCGTCAGATGAGCTCGAAGGCGACATGACGTCTCTTTCGCAGTCTCATAGACCCCTCTGAAAGGAGAGGGGAGACGCAGAAGGAGCTCCGGCGAGCTCTGCAAGGGTACCAAGGCACTCCGGCACAGCTTGCGGATGCTCTGTGCGATAGATATCTCTGTCGTACGGAGGACCCGGCTGTGCCGGCGTACACGTACTCTGGTAAGCCTAATCACCAACTCGATGCCCATTTTGAGTTACATGACCTTAAATCTGCCTTAGCTAAAATGCGCAGGGGTACGGCTCCGGGGCTGGACCGCATAACAGTAAAGCTGTTGGCAAACCTCCCTGACACAGCCTACCTCCATTTATTGGAATATATGAACCAGATCTGGGACGGCCGTGGACTCCCTTCCGATTGGAAAACATCACTTGTGACATTTATCCCCAAAGCAGGCAAGGCCGTGAGTACGGAAAATCTGAGGCCCATATCACTGACCTCGTGCGCGGGAAAGCTTATGGAGACGATGGTAGGGGATCGCCTCTCCCCATACCTTGAGGGCAAGGGCTTCTTTGCAGACACCATGTTTGGGTTTCGCCCACACATGTCTGCACAGGACGTCCTTCTCCAGCTGCATAGGGACGTCATACAGCCCACAACTATGCAACACAATGACAAAGCCGTCCTCGCCCTTGACCTGAAGGGGGCTTTCGACAATGTTAAACACAGCAGCATCCTGGCTAACTTGAGTTCCACCGATTGCGGGGCTAAGACCATTGCTTATGTCAGAAATTTCCTCTCTAAACGCCAGGCCCTTCGGATCGAAGACGAGGAATATGGCCCGTACATTATGGGGACACGGGTACCCCTCAGGGAGCGGTGTTATCACCGCTCCTGTTCAACATTGCTATGATGCGCCTTCCAAGCGAATTGGCCAGGGTAGAAGGCACGGAACACGCAGTATATGCCGATGACATTACACCACTGAAGGGAGCCTTGGTGAAATGCAGGAACGCCTTCAGCGGGCCGCATCCATAGTCGAGGCGTACGCCAATGATTGGTGGACTCCAATGTGCTCCAACCAAATCAGAGGATCTGTACGTTAGAGCGACGCCGAGAGATAAGTCAGCCATACACATCTCCCTCTCTGGGGTTCCCATCAGAGAAGTGGAAGATATCCGGATTCTGGGCCTGTTCATTCATCACAGACTCAGACCGGACTCAACTATTGCAAAACTCAAGAGGGTAGGCGAAGAGGTAGGGCGCATGATCCACCACGTTTCCAACAAGCGGGGTGGTCTGCGGGGCAGGGACGCGCTCCGGCTCGCCCATGCCTTCGTGACTAGCCGGATCCTCTACGCCGTCCCATACCTTCGCACTAACAAGCAAGAAGACGAAAGAATAGATGCCATCATCCGTAAGGCTACTAAACGGGCTCTGGATCTCCCGGTGGCCACTTCCAACGCCAAACTCAGGGCGTTAGGTGTGCTCAACTCCTACCAGGAGTTGCGGGAGGCCCACCTTATGAACCAATATACGCGGCTCGTGCAGACGGCTCCCGGGCGCCGCCTGCTGAACTGCTTGCATATCCAACACACTTGCACTGCAGAGGAGGCGGAGCGTGCGCCGGAACTGTGGCGGCATATGCTCTCGGTCTCTCCACTGCCCAGTAACATGGATAGGCAAACACACGAAGGCAGAAGACAGGCGCGAGCTCGGACGCTTGAGAGGCAACACGGCTCCCGACCTGGTGTATTCTACGTAGATATCGCAGGACCTTCGCCCACGGGATTTTACACGGCCTGTGTAGTTCACCGGGAAAAGCATGTCAATGGGCTCTCCTTCCGAGCACAAAATCCAGAGCGGGCTGAGGAAGTCGCTATAGCGCTTGCTGCTGCGGATCTCAATTCGAAAGTCATTATCACGGACTCCCACAAAGCATGTGCTCATTACTTGGCAGAGGCTCTCGCTGATCCAGCCCTGAAACGCATCGTATGGGCTCCTGGACATCAGGGCTTACGATGTAATGAGGCCGCTGACGCGGCCGCCCGAGCGCTTACCCACCGGGCTCCTCACCCTGGCTCTTATGACTCGGAGGCCAATACACCGCTGCTGCGGTTCAAAGAAATTCCAACATATTATCGCGACACTCACCGCCTTTTCCCGGCTCCTGCAAAGGGGCTGAGTAAGGCGGAAGAGCGAACACTAAGGCGCCAGCAGACAGGTACTCTACTCTGTCCTGCAATCTTAAAGCACTTCGATGCGAACTCAGATGGGCGTTGCCCACACTGTGGGGAGACCTGCGATATCTTCCACATGGTGTGGGCATGTACGCAAAATCCCCACCTACCCCCTTCCCCTACCCCTTCCCGAGAGGCATGGGAGGCGGCCCTCCTCAACAGCTCATCACTAGAGTCCCAACGGGCTCTGGTGCGACGGGCGCGAGACGGGGCCTCGTCATGCGGTGTCCCGGACTAGGGACGCCGACCATGTAGCGGGGTCATGCTTTGGCTCCGTACCTTTCTCCTCTATAATAAAGGTTTTTCATCATCATCATCATCGAGATCCTTTATGCACGTACAGTGAGGTTTCTAAGCAGTGCCAGCTCTCTAGGCCAGCGTTTCCTCTTCCGCGCGAGAAACTCTCCAGGCCGCAGGCTGCAACCTTTCGAATGCTGCAGACCAGATCTTATCCTAGTCTGTAGGCCCTAAGCTCTTACACGGACACATTTTAACGGGACTGCCCCTATTGTGGCGAGCGAAGCAATTTACAGCACATGCTCTGGTGGTATCCCTCCTTACGGGGTCCTTAACGCATCACTGAAGAAGAGCGGTGCTACCAGCTAAGGAACTCAAATCTACTACACCAGCTAAGGGCCGTCCAGAGGGCCCACGACGCGGCGGTGATACCCCCGCGGTGATCCCCCAGCGCCGTGGGCCGCTCCCCCTCCTTACGTGGGAGCGGCCCACGGCACTGCCGCCCTGAACGGCTGCGGTTCTCATCAGGACAATAAAAATAAAGCTAATTGTCTGTCTGTCTGTATGTCTTGTCGTGGTGTTGCTACAGCAACCTCCTGAGCCTAGTAACAGCTATAAGTTTTGAAAACTTGAGTATCCAGATGACCAACCCCCGATGAGTTGCTCCGTCGAAGCTGTTTGCATTTCATGCTTAATAAGTGCTCAGTAAGTGCGAATCACTATTTCTAGTAAGTTATGCACGTAAACTAACCTTTCACATCGAAAGTGACCATGTCCGTGACCTTAATTTTTGTATAGGGTCTTAATAACAATCCTAACGAACGCGTTTCCTCTGTCTACATGTCCCTTTATGTCCACCCAATGCCACCGAAATTGCGCGTGCGCTGGCGAGGGTGATCACAGGAGCCATAGTCAATCTATTGCGAGCTTGCACTTTTCGCATAGAAGGGCTTTCAATTAACATTCCTAATGAATTTTCTAATGAAAACAATCATTCACAAATTGTAGGCGAAGTAGGGGAATTCGCGACACAGGGAAACGCACAATTATGGTTAGTTCATCCGAATATGAAAACATTTCAAGAGAGCCATCTAGCGCCTTATTGATCTGATGGAATTCCCAATATATAGCTGCGGTGTGAAGAGTGTTTGTAGTACATTCTATATTCACAAGCCGTTTTATGATGCCCGTATGCTGGAAGTGGGCTAATTCATCACCATCTATAGTAATCTGGCAAAAGGAAAGCATAGCATTTGCACTCTCTTTTCAAACGAGCAATACGTGGGAATATATTGACATGTGCGGTTGTTTTGATTTAAGGGGATAGCCGTTATCGCTTCCCAGTGACACGCGCGCTCGTTTTGATTGTTTGCGGGGACCGCTGTTATCACTTTCTGTTACGCGCAACACAGCCGCGTTTATCTTGCATGCCACTTCTAGAACCGTGTCGAAAATTGTTGAAACTTTGCATGCTTGACGCGCACATTTCAGTAACTTCAGGAATTCCAGAGATAATGCGGGAACGCGTTATGACGCAGGTATAAAAGTCGACCCATTATGCCGTTTGTCAGTCTTTCCGTCGACGGACGACTGTTCACACCGTGTTACTACTGGGTTCGCGTTTCCGAAAACAGTTGCGCGAGCCCTTCTTCGCCAGCCATCATGCTTCGGCTACGCGACGGAAGGACCCCCGCCGCGGGATTGATAACCCGGCGACCTTCGAAGAAGACGCCGCCGGCATCTGCTCCGGGACGACACTACCCATGTGCGGACGTGGCTCTCTGGCGCCTCGTTATTTCGTGTGATTCCGGCGAGGAACTGTCGTTTGTGTGCGGCCACGTGGACAAGGACATTAGTGCACTTCCGGGCGAGCACTCTGGGTGGCTGGGGTGTGAGCGCAGTGGTCAACATGTGTGCGTGATTTATCGCGATCCGACAGGTTCCAGATGGGTGTGCGCGTGCCCTCCTCGCGGCTATGACGAACACTGGGAGAGTGCGAGGTTGACGCCCACTTGAGGGCGGTGATCATGAAGGATGCTATCGTGTGTTGATTGGACATTTGTAATTAAGGCTTATTCCCCAACTAGGGATCTGGGGACGACAATTTTTCTAGAAAAACGAGCTGCAGAGCTCTCCCTCGGCGCAATTCTCTTTCTCAGCCATGCAATAAACGTTCGTTGAGTTTATTTCCTCTTCCCCGGTCTCCTGACCTGCCTCGGCTCGTATCTCCGGGAGTCTCAGAGCCAGCAGTATGATTCCGTCTCCGCAAGGTCCACGCTACCAACGGGGTCGCCTTCGTGGAGCGGCAGGCCGGTCCCAACAAACGGAATGCTGAGCGGCGGGATGGTCCGCAACAGCCGCTGTTGCTGTGCATTGTCATTAGCTTTCTTTTGCTGGGCACAAGTTCGCCCAATAAACAGTTCGCCTGACATCACTTGAGTCCTGCGTGCTTCACCTTGAGTGCTGTGTGCGTCACTACCACGTGACATCTGGTGGATGTGCTTCTCGGTCCATGTACCGTACGCCCCCGTCCAGCCGTGAGCCAAGCCCAAACTGCCAAGAGGACGACTCCAACCCGGTCCTTCGATCTAGCCGCAGACTACAAGGACTCCCGCCAGGATACCTGCCGCTGCCCGACAAGGACAAGAAGACAAGGCCTGCAACGAAACCGGCATCGACGAGGACGGAAGCAAGGTCTCCGGCAACCGTGGTTGTCAACCAGCCCAGAGAGCCACCTACCTTCCGCGAATCGTCATACGAGGACCCGGAAAGCTGGCTGGACATCTACGACCGCGTCGCAGCCCTCAACAAGTGGGACCCCGACGATAAGCTGCGACATGTGTATTTCTACTTGGAAGACGCCGCAAGGACTTGGTTCGAGAACCGTGAGTCAACGGTTCGAACCTGGGACGACTTCCGCGCAGCTTTCCCGCCCACCTTTGCAAGTGTCGTGCGGAGGGAAAGAGCCCCATCGCTACTTGATACTCGTTTGCAGCTCCCCAAGGAAAATGTATCTATCTTTACGGAGGAGATGACGCGACTTTTCCGCCACGCCGACGCCGACATGCCTGAGGACAAGAAGGTTCGCCTCCTTATGCGAAGAGTGAAGCAGGAGCTCTTCCCCGGACTGATCAGAATACCGCCAAAGACGGTTCAAGAGTTCCTCTCCGAGGCTACCACCATTGAGCAGACCCTCGAGATGCGCACCCGGCAATACAATCGCCGCATGTGCCCAGACATCGCTGAGGTCCAAGAACTCGGCCGCGACGACCTACGCAAGACCATACGGACTATTGTTCGCGAGGAACTGCGCCGTATGTTGTCGTGGCCTCAGCCCCAAGTCGCCTCCCTCGAAGACATCGTTCGCGAGAAGGTACAGCGCTCGCTGATTGTTCCCGAACCACCGATACCCCACCGGAGGCGATGACCTACGACTCTGCCGCACGCCGACCTGCCGACGCTCCTCGCCCACGCCAGGACCCAACGCCCCCGCAGTTTCGTCGCCAGCCACCGCCGCCACCTCCGACGCCATGCCGCTCGCCAGTAATCCAGCGTGCCCCGAGGAAAACTGACGTTTGGCGCACCCCGAACCATCGTCCACTGTGCTACCACTGTGGCGAAGCCGGGCACACCTACCGCTACTGCCAGTACCGTGAGATGCGACTCCGTGGCTTCGACGTGAACGCGCCGCGTCCGCTCCCAGGTGAGCGACCTCGCGACATCACCGACTACATCGCCGGATCGCAGTGGCAACGACGACGATCATCCCGTTCAACTTCGCCTGGCCGCAACGTCTCCACGGGTCGCCGCCAGTTCACCGGCCCCACCCGGGGCCGATCTCCAAGCCCCTATCCGGGAAACTAAAGGCAGCAACCGATGGAGGCTCGGTTGCTGCACGACGCAATGTCGAAGATCCGCCGCCGCCGATGACGTCGAGCACGACGCACGAACTCTCCCGACGCAGTCTCAGCAGAACTCGACGTGATTAGCGACGGCCACAGCGTCACTGCCCTAGTCGATACCGGCGCCCACTACTCTGTCATCAGTGGTCTCTTCGCCGCCAAGCTGAAGAAAGTAAAGACTGCCTGGGAACGACCTGATATCCGAACAGCAGGGGGCCACCTTATAACACCGATTGGAACCTGCACGGCAAGAGTGATGATTCACAGCCAGACGTATTCGGTGAGTTTCGTGGTCCTGCAGGAATGCTCGCGAGACGCCATTTTAGGCATGGATTTCCTAGACCAGCACGGCGCAGTCATCGACCTATGATCCAAGTCAATCACGCTGTCCATGGATAGTGCAAGGCCTACTGAGTGCAACGTCGCTTATCATGCCTTGAATGTGACAGAAGTGCAGATAACCGTCCCGCCACTGTCTAGCGTAATCATTTCCGTCGGCACCAAATCGCCTACCAACGTACAAGGCGTCATCGAAGGTGACCAGCACTTGCTCCTAGACCGTCAGATGTGCGTCGCAAGAGGCATAGCAAAGCTTCAAAACGGCGAAGCCAAGGTAATGGTGACGAACTTCAGCAACGAATACAGGCACTTGAATAGGGGTACGACAGTAGCGCACCTAAGTGAATTCGTGGAAGCAAGCAATGACTTCGCCCTCACCGATTCTCGGGGACCCGCCACGACGACCGCAGTGTCCGCGCCCGCCTTCGACGTCAATCAAGTACTTTCAAGGCAACAAGAAAAGAAGCTCAAGGCCTTACTCCACCAATACAAGTACTGCTTCTCGTCGTCATTTAAGCTTCGCCAGACGCGTCTCGCAAAACATCGCATCATAACCGACGAATATGCCCGTCCTCTCCGTCAGAGCCCCTATCGAGTTTCGGCACCGGAACGCGAGGCCATCAAGCAACCAGTCGACGAAATGCTGCGCGACGACATCATTCAGCAGTCTACGAGTCCTTGGGCATCAACTGTGGTGTTAGTGAAGAAGGGTGGAACCCTACGGTTTTGCGTCGATTATCGTCCCCTAAACAAGATCACGAAGAAAGACGTGCATCCTCTCCCATGGGTAGACGATGCCTTGGATCGACTCTACAAGGCGAAGTATTTTTCGTCGATGGACCTCAAAACTGGCTACTGGCAAATCGAAGTAGACGAAAGAGACCGAGAGAAGACTGCCTTTATAACACCGGACGGACTGTTCGAGTTTATGGTCATGCCCTCCTTTGGTCTTTGCTCGGCGCCTGCGATGTTCCAGCGGTTTAAGGACACAGCTGCAATCGCCGACTTTCCTCCGCCCACCAACATGAAGGCAGTACGCAGATTTCTTGGCCTCTGCGCTTATTACAAGCGCTTCGTCAAGAACTTTTCGCGGATCACTGAGCCGCTGACGTACCTCACGAAGGCCGACGTCGACTTCAAATGGAAAACGCCGCAAGTAGAGGCATTTCAAGAACTAACGCGACGCCTGCAAACGCCACCAATACTCGCGCACTTCGACGAAGAAGCAGACACCGAAATTCACACGGACGCAAGCAGCACAGGGCTCGGCGCCGTGCTCGTGCAGAGGACCGACGGACTTGAAAGGGTTATCAGTTACGCTAGCCGGTCACTTTTGAAGTCGGAAGCGAACTACTCCACCACGGAAAAGGAATGCCTTGTGGTCATCTGGGCTACATTAAAGCTCCCCTCCTACCTGTACGGCAGGCCTTTCAAAGTCGTGAGTGACCACCACACCTTGTGTTGGCTAGCTCACTTGAAAGATCCATCAGGACTACTCGCACGATGGAGTCTTAGACTGCAAGAATTTGACATCACCGTGGTCTACAAGAGCGGACGAAAGCACTCCGGCGCCGACAGCTTGTCTCACGCCCCCGTCGATCCGCCGCCCCAGGGTGCCCAGGACGATCCTTTCTTGGGACCCATAAGTACCGACGACCTCGCGGAACACCAACGAGCTGACGCAGAGCTCAAGAGCCTCATGGACTACCTGGAAGGCAAGACCGCCGCCGTGCCTAAAGTATCCCGCCGAGGACTGTCTTCGTTTTCCCTGCGGAACAACGTTCTCGTGAAGAAGAACTTCTCGCCCCTCCGCGCCGACCACCTCCTCGTGGTGCCTTCGGCGTTGCGTCCAGTGGTTCTGGAAGCTTTACCCGACGACCCGACAGACGGACACCTCGGTTTTTCCCGCACACTATCAAGAATATATGAGAAGTACTATTGGCCTCGTCTCACTGCCGACGTCGCCCATTACGTAATGACATGCAGAGGCTGTCAGCGACGCAAGATGACGACAACTAGGCCAGCCGGACTTCTGCAACCCATCGAACCACCTCGACGGCCGTTCCAGCAAAATTCGGCATGGACTTACTGGGGCCCTTCCCGACGTCGACTTCTGGCAATAAATGGATCGTCGTAGCGACTGACTACCTCACCCGCTATGCTGAAACAAGGGCCTTGCCCAAGGGCACTGCCGCCGAGGTCGCCAAGTCCTTCATCGAGAACATCGTCCTGCGTCACGGAGCACCGAAGGTCCTCATCACCGACAGAGGTACGGCGTTTACGGCTGACCTAAAGCAGGCGATCTTGAGGTACAGTCACACAAACCACCGCCGAACCACCGCCTACCACCCGCAGACGAATGGCCTCACCGAGCGTCTAAATAAGACCATCGCCGACATGCCGGCCATGTGCGTCGACGTCGAACACAAGACGTGGGACGCCATACTTCCGTATGTGACCTTCGCGTACAACACGGCCGTGCAAGAAACCATGCAGTTTGCTCCATACAGGCTTGTCTACGGACGGTGCCCAACAACGACGCTTGACGCCATGCTACCGGTCGAGACCGACGAAGAAGACCTCGACGTTGCCAGCTATTTGGAGCACGCCGAAGAAGCTCGACGGCTAGCCCGCCTGCGTATCAAGAGCCAGCAGACGGTGGACAGGCGCCACTACAACCTTCGACGACGCCACACCGAATACCAACCAGGCGATTTTGTCTGGGTCTGGACGCCAATACGACGACGGGGATTGTCTGAGAAGCTCTTGCGGCGCAATTTTTGACCCTACAAGGTAGTACGACGTCGTGGTGAACTGGACTATGAGGTCGTGCCCGATGGCTTAACACCATCCCAGCGGCGGCGCGCCCGACCTGAAGTTGTACACGTGGTGCGACTTAAACCTTATTATGCATGCTGATTAACTCTGACGCATTGTTAATGTAATTTATTGCATGTACTCTCACTTTCATGTTCTGTCTTTAGCATCGGGACGATGCTTTTTCAGAGAGGGGTAGTGACACGTGCGCTTGTTTTGATTTAAAGGGAAAGCCGTTATCGCTTCCCAGTGACACGCGCGCTCGTTTTGATTGTTTGCGGGGAGCGCTGTTATCACTTTCTGTTACGCGCAACGCAGGCCGCGTTTATCTTGCATGCCACTTCTAGAACGCCCCGCCACGGTGGTCTAGTGGTTATGGCACTCGACTGCAGATCCGAAGGTCGCGGGATCGAATCCCGGCCGCGGCGGCTGCATTTCGATGGAGGCGAAATGTTGAGGCCTGTGTGCTGTGCGATGTCAGTGCACGTTAAAAAACCCCAGGTGGTCGAAATTTCCGGAGCCCTCCACTACGGCGTCTCTCATAATCAGAGCTGGTTTTGGGACGTTAAACCCCACAAATCAATCAATCAACCACTTCTAGAACCGCGTCGACCATTGTTGAAACTTTGCATGCTTGACGCGCACATTTCAGTAACTTCTGGAATTCCAGAGATAATGCGGGAACGCGTTATGACGCGGGTATAAAAGCCGACGCTTTACGCCGTTTGTCAGTCTTTCCGTCGGCCGACGACTGTTCACGCCGCTGTAGCTGTGCATTGTCATTGGCTTTTTTTTTTTTTTTTTGCTGGGCACAAGTTCGCCCAATAAACAGTTCGCCTGACATCACTTGAGTTCTGCGCGCTTCACCTTGAGTGTTGTGTGCGTCACTACCACGGGTCAATGTAGTCGCCTTTTGTGTGCCTCTTTGTGCTCCTGTTGAATTAACACTACTAAGTATTCCCACTTTTATGGCTGTGAGAATTATGGTAAACAAATTGTGTTACACAAATTTTAAACATACAGGGCATTCCGCTCGGTGTTAAACTCTTTGTAACACACAATGGCCAAAGCCTGGCGCAAATACAGTCATGCATGAAATTATAGGGCATATTGTAGATCAAGTTAACATATTACCACATGCAGCAGGCTTCTACTCGATGCAAAACCGCGTGTGGTGCATACGCTGCTATCGTGAGCTAGAGCATGCTGTTATGTGCCATACGGGACGTAAAGGTCATTGCTTTCGGGTGGTACGTCTACCACCCGATCAGGGCACGCATTTCAGCAGGCTCACATGAACTTCCTACCATACAACGCCACCTTGAAACTTAGATATCTAAGGTGCTTGTTAAAACAGGATGAGGAGCTTCTGCAGCACGTTGAGGCAACAACACGAAAGTGGCTCCCCGTTGATCACGTCACGTATGCAACGACTTGGTGAACGTCATGCTGAGCGTGCCACCCTTTCTCGGTTGAGGTGACGGCACCGTGCGTTGCGGTTATGCATGCTGCCGACTTCGCAAGACATTAGGGACAGCCCGCCAGGCGCTTTGTGGACTGTCCCTCTTTCCTCGTCACCGGCTCAGGAAGGTACTTTCACAGGACCGGGGCTCTTGCTTTATTTTTCATGAGCTTTGTGGCACATCCCCATTAAATTAGTCGTTTCTTTGTGCTAAGACCGTTCTGTCTGTTTTGATGTAGCTGTACAAACGGGACACAGGAAGCCAAATAACCATAGCCTCTATACTAGAAGAGAAGCTCGGGGGAAGATGGATGCTTGAATCGATGAACAAATCGCAAAGTACGATTTAAAACATGGAATGTCGCGGGAGCCAACGTTTCGACAAGCGGACTTGTCTTCGTCAGGGCCCTGACAAAGACAAGTCCGCTTGTCGAAACGCTGGCTCCCGGGACATTCCCTGTTTTAAATCGTACTTTGCGATTTGTTCATAACCTCTATAACATTTTAAGGTGAAATCTCAGTGCAGATTTAGTAACGCATTCAGTTATGAACTTATTCCACTCTTGTGATGTATACTTCTTTCGCAAAACGCTCGCAAGAATAACCTCACTTAAAAAAGAAATGCCCGTTGTTGCATTTAGGTCGATGCGTCGTACAAAATATTTCAAGACATGAAATTATGTCTTCCCATTGTGTTACGGGTAGGCATTATCTTGAACATTGCAAAACATTCATATCGAAGTAGCTTAAGAAACCGTCATCCCATGCAGAGAGCAAAAGACCTCCGGCGTGGAAGCTTTGAAACGGCTATTGCGCGAGGGAGGATAATCTCTCTTGACGTCAGCTCGTGTTTGTCTAAGTGGCTTTTGCGACGTCGCGCTTAAACTGCCCGATACAAACACGGGAGCGGCCTGGAATGCTTCTTCGACACTGTCTATCGTGTACCGCTAGCGCAGCAGGCTTTCGTCTCTGCAATCACGGCGGTAAGTGAAAAGATGAGAGAAGCCACGCCTTTAGGGGCGAAGCTCCTTAAGGCGTGGGTCGTTCGTCCCTTGTAGTCGTAACCACCTCGTTCTAGGATTGCGCTCGATAGCTCGCGCGCCGGGACGCTCGCGCTCGCCCTCGGCGCGTTCCTCCCGGCGCGCGAGCTCTCTCACTCTTCCATCTGCTGTCTTGTGTGAGAGAGACAGAAAGAGAGAGAGAGAGAGAGCGAAAGACTGTCCGTTTCTAACGATGATGATGGGTTTGTGCTAGCGCGTTACGGCGCGTGTAAGAAGCTGGTGTAAGACGCTGTGGCCTCTCCGCCTTATACTCTTTCAGCAGTCATGTGATGGCGTCGGCAAACGCGGTGCGCGTTCCGGCCTGTGTAAGGGGCTGCGTAAGACGCTGCGGCCTCTCCCCCCTTACTAGAGTGTACTGCATGTTTCTAACGCGTTTGTGCTAGCGTCCCCTTAAACGCGAGATCCCAGCGTTCGAATAGAGTGTTTCTCACGTCTTTACATGATGATCGACTGGGCGAATTACACGGAAGATTAACGGTTTACCGGTGATTCACTCCGGAGCTTCACCCACTCATCATCATTCACCCCGTGGATATGCTGTGAATTTTTTTCTTCTACTTCGCAATAATTAAGAGACATGGTGGATATATTTTGAGGTGGAGCAACAAATCAGAGCGTTGCAAGTGAAATCTGTAACCACTGTCCCCATTCCTCAAGCAGCGAATCAATGGAAACTGTGGTAGGTAAACGCAGCGGATCACCACGCATTTCAGTCGAGTCGCTTTATGAACGTGGCATGGAAGACGATCAATAAGTTCCCAGTCTAAAATTCTTCAGCATGCATTTGTATCAGCTAGGCCACCTAAACAACCATTGATTTAGTTCATACGCGTCCCACCATATGCAATATAGTCATCGGGGCTTCAATATCAAGTTAGCTCAACCTGCTTGGGATCGCCTTCCCGAACTCACTCCCGGAAACACCAGCGTTGAAAATCCAACGACATCGCACTGGTGCCAGAACGCCCCGTGACTTCTCGCTTCCGATAGCCAAGGATTCAACGCTTCCGGTCACCTCACATACGCCTTCCTCTGTTTCTACTCTCGAACTTTCACGCCATCAACCACCGCAAATTGGGTTATTATGAAATACTTTATTTGATTTACTTTCTTTGTTGTTATGTTCCCGCATTTGTTAACGTCCATACATTCACTTATTGTAAGCCAACTGATTCATATTACACGCACGTTTGTCAGTTGCTTGTAGGTGTATTGCATGACTGCATTTCGCCGCATTATCAATATATTAAAACTTGTTTTGTTTTCCAACACGTCTTTGATGCCTTCACTGCGTCTGCTAGCGTGCGGAACATCTATCCTTCTGTAATTATTACTCCCTGTTCTACCCACGACAGGGGTTATGAAAGCTCAGATGAGACCATTCATAGTGGCTGGCCCACGACTAGATAGAAGGACCCATGTTCGACATAGGTGCCATGACTTCGTCGAAGAAAGGTTTGTTTGTTTGTTTATTAATACTGTCAACCCCAAGCTGGGGTTTTTACAGGAGTGGAAAACACATACAATGAAATAGCATACACATAAATGCTGAAATTCAAGAAATGGTCATGAAATACGTTACAAAATAGTGACATACAGCGAACACAGGCATTTACACTAAAAGACAAAATTAAACACAGGCATGTGCACTTGCATTCTGCGCATTGAAAACATCAATTAACAAAGCGAGAGGCAATATACATTGACATCGTGAATTATAGAAATAGAAAAATAACAAAAAAAGTGCTATGACGCATCTATTTCGGAGAAAATAAGCGATTCTAAAGCTGCAGAAAACGCTGTGATAGAGGAAGACATCGCGACTGTGTTTGGTAGTTCATTCCATTCTTTAATTGCCCTCGGGAAGAAGCTGTATTTAAATGCGTCGTTTCGGGTGGCTGGTGGCTGTATATATAAAGTGTGTTTGTGTCTAGAGCGCGGATCTGGAGAAATTTCAAAGAAATCTAATGAGTTAATTTTAACCTGACTACGAATAATGAGGAATAGAAATTTCAAACGGTCATACTTAGTTCTAAGTTCTAAGGCTTGTAGGTTTGCCCGGTTGCAAAGTTCGGAAGCAGAGTGCATGCGTTGATATTTATTGAATATAAACCTGGCAGCCATTCTTTGAACTTTCTCCAGTTTATATAGGTTAGTAATGGTGTGAGGGTCCCATACTATTTTAGAATATTCAATTATTGGTCGTACTAGCATTCTGTACGCAAGACTTTTTACTTCGGGTGTTGCGTCATGTAACCTTCGCCTCAGACCCCATAGAGTTTTGTTTGCCTTTCTACAGGTGACGTCTATGTGAGTATTCCACCTCAAATCTGGAGTGAATATTAGCCCTAAATATTTATATTCTGTTACCCGTTTTAGATCGTGGGAACCAATATTGTAATTATATTTGAGAGGTACCTTTTTTCTTGTTATGCTCATGCAAACTGATTTTACGGGGTTTAGAGTCATCTGCCATTCATTACACCATAGTAAAATTTTGTTTAAGTTGTTGTTCAGGTCTACCTGGTCTCTCAGGGATGTGATCTTGTTATATATAACGCAGTCATCTGCAAACAATCTCACGGGAACAGACAAATCTGAGGGCAGGTCATTTATAAAAATAAGAAATAAAAGAGGCCCCAGAACACTGCCTTGAGGCACACCGGATATAACGGGTCTGGACGTCGATTTAATTTTATTTATTTCTACGTACTGTGAACGAGAATAGAGGTATGAAATGAACCATTGAGTAATATTTGAGTTTCTGAATATTTCATTTACTTTTAGTAAATCCTTTTAGTAGGTCCTCTTATTTTAGTAAATCCTTTTAGTAGGTCCTCTTATTGTAACGTTGACAAGCCTCTGTGGTGCTTTTTATCCGGGCTATTACACGCTTACCTATTGCATAATGCGTTTCCACCTGTTGGCAAGCATGTTTTCTCATTCAGCTCTACTCGGAGATGGACTAGAAACTTAAACGTTTCCACTCCAGCTCCCTATTGCAGTCTGCTTGTATTTTTCGATGTAGGGTAGAAGCTAGAACGTTTCTACTCCACAAACAGAAATATCAGCACTCGATAAAGGTAAAAGCCAACGAAGGCAGAAAGATTCTTACATATTTTCTCACTTTTGGAGGACATTTTCAATGCATAGACACAATGAACATACATAAACCTGTGCTCAGAAAAGCAAGCAGTGAAGTCTGGTGTGCCGGGAATGGCGGAGGCATTAGCCAGTGTCGTTTTGGGCCGAGAAAGCGACCTATCTTGGATGAAGAAGGAGCACTGTCTCCCTCTTATCATTAATGAGCGTTGAATCCTCCTGCTACTCAGAAAAGCAACATTATTATATTCTTTACGATAGGTAATCAACTCGCCCCACGGTTAAGCGCTTGCAAATATACAAAAAAATGCGTAAGATACCTAGCAAGAGCTTAACTAAATAACTGCAGAACGCTCAAATTCTTGCCTCAACTGCACTGGCAGAGCCCTCTACTTGGAGGACATGCAAATTTGTGGTCATTGGCAGAGGCTTCCAATTTAACTCCTGCACAATTTTTGACGGAGAAGAAGTTATTTTCAATAGCCTGTCAAATATAAAATAAACCTTCAGAGGGGATCCGCGCAGTAAAACATAAAAAACAACATTCAATGGCGCCCTGAAAATAAAGAAGACGCCCGTAGTTGGTATATCCAGATCAAATACAGGCAGGTTCGCGCCTGTGAAATTTGAGTAAAAGGCGGAGCTGGAACAAGGGTGTAAAGTTCACTGTCAGTGGCATGTACCCCTATCATTATCACTATCATGTAGCGGCGAGGCCTCGGGAGAGAATTTGGGAAATGGGCAGGCATGGGTCCGCTAATGGTCTGATATCACTATCATGATATGAAATCTAACTATTTAGTGGTGCTATCCCCTTTGGGGCTGCGTAGAAAACGAGACTGCTGCAAAACATAGTCACGTGAACACATTAATTGCGGTGGGCACCACGCGGTCCAAAATCTGCAAACTCACAGAAGCAGCTACATAAGAGCACACATGAAAAGGTACAAATATCAGATATCGCTACTTAGTTGTGCTATCATTATTGTGTTATCAAAAAAGAGTGGGCTGAGGACTGTGATATGGGCAGTTGGTCGAAGGCAAGCGCAGCTCCCTCCTACGCAACCCGGGGCGCCTTTTTGTTTCCTTTACCACTCTCTTGGTGTCTGTTTCAGCCTTACCCCCTCGCTCTCGTTCAGCCTTTCCGTCGCCTATTGCAGGCTCTGTCACAGTCGTCAGCACAGCGCAATAATATGGTTCCCGTATGGTTCTAATAAATGCGTGTTGTGCAAAAGCGTGTGCCATGACATGGCACGGCGGCCATACAGGGCCCCGGACTTTCGTGATGCACTCCTTTCCGTGCTAAACCTAAGTGACATCCCCAGCTCAGGACAACACCACGCGAGTTATTCGTCGCTAGTAACACCCATCAATAGCATCGCGAAACAGAAACTTGTCTGTAAAGAAGCGCTATTGGGGCAGGGCCTTAAGGGCCTCATCACGGAGTCAGAATGCAAAAGCACCAAGAGGAAGCTTCCAGAGCTTCTACCGCATCTCTAACAGAAACGTTTTTGTGGAAGCGTTGGCACTATATGGTACCGGGCTATTTATACCTGGAGATATTTGGCGGTGTGGCTGTATGGAAGGGTGGTAAATGGCTAATCGTAATATGACCTTTAAACTGCAAGATAGAGTCTTTCGAAGTAATCTGAAAAACCTATTGGGCATACAGGGGCACAAGTGCCTCGTCTTAGTTCCGGGCCGACCACCACTTTGCGCGGCCATGCGCGGCGCTGCTGGGTTGATATAATTAAGCTATCGGGTACTGCCTTATAGTCAAGTGCACCACAATTTCGGCATACCTTCTATAGTCCAAAGTAGCGTCGGAAGACCTTATACAGTCCGCGTTGTCGTATTGGCGTGGCTCCCGACGAAGTCACCAGGTTGGTATTCTGCGTGGCGTCGATGAAGTTTTAGTGTAGCCTGTCGACCATCTGGTGGTTCTTGATAAGCAGGCCGGAGAGCTGTCGAGCTTCTTCGGTGCGCTCCAAATAGTCGGCATCGTCAAGGTCTTCTTCGTCGACGAGGACTGGTGGCATGGCGTCAAGCATGGTTGCTTGGGTCGATCATTAGACTACCTTGTATGGCGCCGTCTGCGTCGTTTCTTGCATGGCCGTGTTGTAGGCGATGGTCACATACGGAAGTACGCCGCCCTTCGCCCTGTGTTCGATGACGCATATGGCCGGCATGTCAGCGATGGTCCTAAATAAACGCTCGGTGAGGACATTCGGCTGTGCATGGTACGCAATGGTCCGACAGTCGCTTATCCGGCTGTAACACGAGATCGCTTGATTTACGTCAGCCGTAAAGGCCGTACCTCTGTCGGTGACGAGGACCTCTGGTGCTCCGTTGCACAGGAAGATGTTCTCAATCCACACTGTGACTACCTTACAGGAAGTGCTTTGGGCAAGGCTCTCGTTTCGGCATAGCCATCGAGGTAGTCGGTCGCTACGATGATATATTCATTTGCAGAAGTCGACGTCCGGAACGGTCCACAAGCTCCATGCCGATTTGCTAGAATAGTGATCGGGGTGGTTCAATGGGCAGCAGGATATCCGGCTGGCATAGGTAGCATTGTCTTGCGTCCTTGACATGCTCTACTTCTCCTTACATAATGGGCGATGTCGGCAGCGAGTCGAGTCCAGTAGTACTTATCTTTTATCCCGGCGACTGTGCAGGGGAATCTAGGTGTTCGGCCATAGTGTCTTCCTGTAGAGCTTCTGGAACCTCCGGACATATCTCCGAAGGCACTACGAGCGGGTGGTTGGCTCACAGTGGCGGGGAGTTTTTCTTCAGGAGAATGTCGTTTCGCAGGAGAAACGAAGCCAGTCCGCGCCGGAATACATCGGCGCAACAACGTGAGCTTTGAGTCATGCCGTTGCCGTTCCGTGAAGTCGTCGGCTCTTATGAATCCAAAGGAGGAGCTATCGTCGTGGTCACCCTGCGGCTGCGGATCACTGGGGGCGCGGGAAAAGCAGTAGGCGTCGGAGTGCTTTCATCCGCTCGTGTATGCGATTGTGATGTCAATTTTATGAAGCCTGAGGCTCCCTTGGTGGAGCCGTCCTGATAGATCTTTCAAGCTAGCTAACCAATGCAAAAGGTGGTGGTCCGTCACGACTTCGATGGGTAGGGGCGGAAATTCGCTGTAGCCCCTACCTCTGTGGCATTCAAGGCATTATTTTTCTGTGGTCGAATATTCGCATCCGTCCTAAAGACTGACCGGCCAGGGTAATTGGCAACCTTTTGAAGTCTGTCAATCTTCTCCACAAGAAGAGGCGGAGCCCTACGTTGCTCGCGTCAGTGCGTTCGCTGAAGTACGCAATTAATGTTGGTGAGTGCAGGCGTATCTTGAGTTCTTCGAGTGCTGCAACTGGCGGCGTTACCAATTTGAATTCGATATCGACTTTTGTGACGCATATTTTTGTGAGGTCGTGACGATAAAGCAAGCAGCAGAACTTGAGACGTTGTCATTTACGAAATCGACATTGTGACGTATATTGTCACGAGGCCGTGACGATAAACCCTGCAGCAGAACTCGAGACGTCAGTCAAACTGTTTATTGGGCAAACCTGTGCCCAACAAAGGAAAGCTAATCACACTGCACTACTCTAGCGGCGCGAACAGCCGTCGGCGACATTAACAAAATTGAGAAGCATCTCAAGCGTGAGCTCTGATACACGCGTCATAACGCTTTCTCGCATTTCCTCTGAGATTCTAGAACGCACTCAAATGTGTACGTCGGGCCTGCAATCCTTCTAGAATGGTCCACATGGCCTCCGAAGCGACATGCAAGATAACGCCACCTGCACTGCCCGTAAGAGGAAAGTGGTAACAGTGCTGCCCCGCAAACCATAGAGTTTCCTACTAAAACACTAGAGGGAAAACTGGCGCTGCGGTCGTGAAGCTGCCATGGGAATTATGGGTGACATGGATTTGTCTAGTCTTCGTGCCTGCGGCTGCAAACATTTTAGTGGATTTGTTTATTCCTGTTTTTTAGCTTCAGTGACCCGAGTGACGTTACTACACTTTTTCATTACGCGACGAAGGCAGCGACTGTAGTGTACGCTTTTCTGGCTGTACTGCTAGGGATCATCAGACTGTCGCATGTACCAAAGTCGTTTGCAATGAGGAGGTGCCACGCAGTGTTTCGTTGTTGTGTTTGTTGATGGATGGCTACACATATTATTTGCCGCGGTATTTTACCCAACTTGAGAAATATTCGTGCTATGTCTCGCGAATCTTATCGATGCGGTTTTGCTGTTCCTTTTACAGCGTGAGCTGTTATGAGATCACAACAACGGCGCCGTAGTTGTCCGCCGCCGCCGGTGTCTGCCCGTGTCCGTAACCAATATCGCTCCTCGTGAAGAACAGGTCAACTGCTGCCATCTATCGGCGCTGATTTCCTCCGCATAGCCTTCGCAATGTTTTTTTACGAAGCGCTGCCTCGTGAAGCAGTTTTGTCGTGCATCACGCGACAGGCGACGTGCGCAGCCCCGACAGCAACCTGACATGGCTCTTCGATATACCTAATGGCGCCTCCTCTCAAGATGCGGACCGCTGCTGAAGAAGTGAATCGCAGGGTTACGCGCGCGGCTGCAGTAGGGTGACGTCGGGCACAGCAGACCGCTGTGCAGAGAGGAGCCCAAACCGCAGAGTTATGGCGCAGGGGATACCCACCGCCTGAACTTGCACTAGTTTCCCCAAGCGTTTACAATGGCCTCTAGGAAGGTCGCTCCTTCAGCTTACGCTGTCACTGTCCTGCGATTCCGCGCAGGCCTGGCTCTTTTTTTTTTCTTTCAGATACGATAGAATCTGTAACCGTAGGGTCGCTTTCACGGCTGACATACATCCCTTGTCAGAAGGCTGTTCGTATATCTTGTACTACGGTATTTCAACTCCGTTGTCTGATGAATTCAACGCCGACCGAACGCGCCCAGCAGGCGCACAGTTATCGCGCGTAGTATAAACGCCCAGTGGACGATAGGCAGACGTGCCTGCGGACGACGCTCAAAAAGTCAGCTCAAATCAACGTTACTAGATGGTTGGCTCAGATCAAAGCTCAGGCGCAGTTTCCGATGGAGTTTAACAGCACGGTTCTTTATTTAACATCACGTTTTTTCACAAAACAAACCACCAAGCGATGGGCGATACTGCGCTCCTGCTACGGCCTCACGCAGGGGCTTGACCCATGCATATAGTTTGTAAAAATACAGTGGAGCACTTGCCCTGCACTAATAGAAGCGAGCGAATGTCCCTTTGTTATATTTAGAAGGCACATCTACCTTTTGCATACTTGAAAATGTCAGCACGTCACTTACAAGAGCAAAAATCTTTATTTCAAGTTCGAACACAACTACATCTGGAACTTAAACCTATATCGACGCTGCTAAATCTGGGCACAAGCAGAGGAGGAAACAGTGCCATATCACACAATATTGCTAAATTTCTTAGCATTTAGTATTTTTCTAACTGCAAAAAAGCAACTAGTACCTGTACACGCACATAGTTATTCCAAAATCTTCCGTTTTAGTGCAATATTTTGTCGTAAACGCCGTATTTATTTGAAGTCGCAAAGCGATATGAAGCCAGAAGAACGAAGACTAGCCAAATCCATGTCATACCCATCATTCCCATGCTGGCTCAACCACCTTGTTTGAAACTCCCATAGACACTAGCGCCAGTTTTCCCTCTATTATTTTAGTAGGAAACTCTATGCCGCAAACAAACGAGAAGTGGGCATGTCATATAAAAGTGACAACGGCGTTCCCGTGAACAGAGCCATATAACCGCGCGTACTGATATGAGAGGTTCTGCGATCCGTGAAAATTTCTTGATGAAGCGCCTGAAATAGGGCACGTCCAAGAAGTCGGCGCACTGCTTCCTTGTCGCTGGGTGGTGGATAGTGATGATCACAGCTGTGTTCTTCGGGTGGGGACGCACTCAACACTTTCTGATAACATGACGGAGAAACAATAGCTCCTCGACTGAAAAGAGGCACTTTTCTGATTTCCAGGTAGCTCCGGAGGTCTCAATAGCCTGAAGGACAGCATCGAGGCACTGGACGTGTTCGTCGCAGCTTGTCACGTATACAACGATGTCGTCCAAGCACACGAGGCAAGTCTTCTACTTCAAGAATGCCAGTACTGTGTCCATAATACGTTCCACTGCCGCAGTCGCCAAGAAAACGGAAAAAAGGTATCATGTTAAACTATAACAGGCCATCGGACGTTATGCAGTCATCTCTCGGTCTTAGTCGAGTCGTCGACTTCGATTTGCCAGGATCCGCTGTTGATGAGGTCGAAGACGAAAACACTCAGCGTTCAAGAGTCAATCTAAGGCACCGTTATCCATGGCAGATGATACGTGTCTTTCTTCGTGATTTTCTTCAGGCAACGATAACTGACGCATACCTGTAAACGTAGAGTTCCACCCTTCGTCGTCACTAATACCACGAGAGACGCCCACGGACTCTTAAACGGGTGGATGACGTCGTTACGTAGCATCTCGTCGATCGGTACCTTGTTGGCCTCGTGCTCTATGTCGGAACTCGGTTGGGACACTGACGGAGATGACAGGCATATCTTCGGCCACGATGCTCTGTTTGGAGAAATGGGGTCCGCTAAAGACTCGATGAAGAATACAAACAATCCTTGTACTGTGGCAGCAAGGACTTCAGCTGTTCTTGTTTTTGCTTGGAATGACATTGATCAACATTGAAAGCTGCTTTCGCCGCTGCGGTCGTCGTTGCGGATCTGCAAGAATCCGTCAGGCAGAAGACATCGCTACATCCACAGCTTCATCTTTGTGCGCAGCCGTCGTACTCCTATTCAGGTGCTGGCATTTGTTACTAAAGTTTGTCACCATTACATTTGATTCGCCGTTATGCACCTTATGCACGAACCGCCCGAAAAAAGCTGATAGCATTCGGTAAGAGCCAAGCCTCTTCTGAACCTTTAAAATTGCGCTATGATAAGTTGGTTCTGAACGGAAAAACGTACGTGTACAACACCAGTTCTGTTGAAATTCAAGAACTTAACCAACGCAGTAATGATATAGAACATGCATGCCCTGTTCCGTCCCGTCCCCCGATCTAGGAAAGCGCGAGGGGCAGTGGTTCATTTTCTTCATTTCCTGAAGTTTACGTTTTATGTTCTAACGTCAGAAGTGCGTCCAATAAATACGATTCTTTATCGTCTGCAATCTACACATGTGCAAAAATGATTGCACTTACCGAAACATGGTTGCCTGCGCATGTCACCGACACGGAAGGGTTCCACGGTTCTGTGCAATACCGTGTTTATCGTTGCGATCGTACTGCGCGTAGAGGAGCTGGCATCCCTTTGGCAATTTCAAATGATATTCCGTCTTCTTTGGTTTATACGAGCGACGATCTAGAAGCCATCTGGGCTTCCGTAGCTCTTGGTCACAAAACCTTCATCATCGGCGTATGCTGTCGCCCACCGTCTGCACCACCTCATTTTTCCATGAATTACACGACAGTAATAATCTTGTTCGCACGCGTTTTCCCTCATCTCCCATCCTACTCCTGGGAGACTTTTGTCTACCAAACATATCCTGGAAAGATCAATCTCCTTCAATCTCTCTCTTTTCAACACAAGCTAACGAATTTCTAGAATTGTGCTCAGTTTTTTCATTGTCACAGCTAGTAACCCAACCTACACGTGTATCTTCTAACGCCGCAAATACCCTTGACCTAGTTTTGTCATTCCACCCCGACACAATTTCGGAGATTACACATTTACCTGATTTAAGCAATCACAGCCTACTTGCATTTTCAATTAATCTATCTACACATAAAGCAAGTAAACTCAGGAAAACTATACATATTGTAGTGAAGAAGAGTGGCCTGCGCAACAACCGCATCGCCATCGGCATGAGCTCGTGACTGTTTCGCTGGGCCGACCGCTTGTTCTGACCGCTACTCCTGTCTCTGCGTCTCTGCCAAATAACCTCTTAGCAAGTGGTGGAGGCAACCGGGTTTCATCCGCCCAAACCTGGAACTTCGGAGTCGCACTCTACGTCCCATCATGGCCAACGACTCAAGCGGCACCCCTCCAACGACGCCACCCCCCGTGGTATGTGCCGGTACCTTGCGCCAGCGAGATCCCCCTATCTTTTCCGGCACAGACGACAAGGACGTTGAAGACTGGCTCTCCACATATGAGTAGAGTAAGTGCTCATAATAAATGGGCCACACTGGCAGCGGTGTTTCCACATCGATTTGGCGATCAACTGTTTGCACAATTAGTACATACCTGCGCGCATTGCGCTGTTTGGTGCGACATACAGTAGTCGTGTTTGCCGTACTCAGCTACTCCATTTGGTCATCAGCGACAGCTACTTTCCTTGCTGATTACGCCTATTTTTGAACAGCATGTCGCCATGAAAACGAATGAGCAAGGCGTGCCGTGCCGCAAGGTGAATCATAGCCTACGCAAGACAGGTCTCCTCTTCAAAATCAAGGCTTCCGCATTTCCCTGTTGCAAATGTGGGCGTTGAACCTTTTACACAGATGCTGTGGTATCATTTTTTAGAAAAAATATCTGTTACTCTGTTCTTCAATGAAATGACGGATCTCCGGAATACAGGCAGTGTCTACACATTTTCTATTGTCAATGGAGGAGAACGCTATAGTTATGGGCAACTGATGATGTCACAAACTAAGCAGGCACAGGGGACTCACTGACAGGTGCGGAGATCCTCAAAGCTGAAAGTCACTGGCATATACTCTAACATATTCTTAGCATTCCATGCACTTGATGCTTAAGTTGATGCTACACTTACGCACATCAAACTAGGCTGCGATTGATAAATGTACAGCCAGTCCTTGTTTGAACATCACTGCTTTCTTTCACCACCTATTTCTCTCGTACGGTGTGTTGCGAGAAATACCAGTTAAGTCTGCCTGGTAGAACTTCATCAGTAACAATGACAGATCACTATTTTAGCAATTTATTTTCACTCACAAGTTTTATTCTTTAGTTCCCATGCAGGGCAATTCTCCCACCACAGGGAACACAACAAACCGTTGTTCTAATATTTTATTGGAATCAAAACAGTAACAACTATCATGTCCGTGCAAAGATATACATTTTCATAGCACGCACAAAACTGCTTTCGAACATTCAGCACATGGAACAATAATGTACACAATACAGCGTAAATACTCAGCAATTTGATGCAGTAAAACAGTGTGAAAGAACTCCTCATATGGCTTGAATGTTACTATGAAGGTCGATGGTACCCACATTTCTTAACAACACTGTACCAATGTGTTGGTACATTTCTAACAGAAGGCAAGCACAAAGTACATCGAGTTTGCAAACATACAATGGTAATTACATAGGCTAAGTCTAGTATCACTCTTTAGAGATATGTCACAGCGTACAAACGCGAGGTGGTATACAAGTTGAAATCGTAATCCATAAAAGCACTGAGCAATGCACATAATTTACAAGTTGCAAGCACCTTTTTCTCGGTGCATTTATTCAAAGATATCTCAAACTAATACATATTTATCCAGGAAACCTGCAAAACTCTTTGGCTTTTCACACGTTCCCACACACATATATGCAGACAGAGAGATAGGAAGGCAGGGAGGTTAACTAATAAACAACTACAGTTCAATTATAATCTGTCAATAATGGGCACGCCTACATCAGTGCACTCAACTGTTTACATGCTAGCTGGGGCCGTGGGCTGTGACCAGATGAATTATTAAGTGTGACGCATTTCTTGGTGAAGATAGTCTCTTTCTATCTATCTGTCTATCTATCTATCTCATTTGCCTGGTAGAACCCAATATTTTGGAGGTAAGGTATAAATGTGTTACTAACACGAATGACAAATTTCTTTATGTTGCTAACCTGATATACTCATGATATATGTCATGATAACAATACTGCAATTATGCATAGCTCACAACCGTAGTTCTCGGACCACAGTATGCCGGTATGCGGCACAGGTGTTTGGATTTCATAAGGCCTATGTCAATCAAAGACCAGCTCAAATAGACATATGAAACACCATGGCTGCAGGGATCGAACCCACAACACTGAGCATTGCATTGACACAGATTAGCCCGCTTAAGCAGCTCCGCTCTTAAACCCAAGAGAGAAACACCATTTCTCGTAGCTTGCGTTTGAAATGCAGACATAACACCCACACACACACTCACAGACCTGCACACACAGCCTACGAAGCGGTAGAGGGATATTGAACACGGGCCCTCAAGGTGCCAAGCAGGAACGCTACCGCTACGGCGGCTCCTCCAACGCGGTTAGAGTAATAAGCCTATTGCACCAGCAGTTTTATAACAGTGCTTGTGTTATGTGAATTGCGCTTTTAACGTATGATGAGCACTGTCATAGCAATGCATATATGTCTGTATGCTATTGTGCAACTTTTCTCTATACCGTAGGAATACCTCAACAAAAAATGCTTATGACACCACATCAACGCACGCTCCACATAGTACATTTTTCTTCGACAAAATAGACATTTCTGCTTTGGACTAATGTATCAATATTACATCGTACCATGAGCTATCCCTTAGTCGCCAGCTATCAACATTCCTGACTAGCCCACGTTAAGCATACATCTTGAGTGGGTATGCATGCGTTTTGCACAAGGACCTTGGCCCTACTCGTAACACTTCGCTGAATGACCAAGAATCCGTCATTGGCAAGTTGTTTGCAGACTGCTTCACATGACGCCGGTTCACGTAGTGTCGGGGATCTGCAGGATTTTTTCTTGCTTAACGTTAATGCCACAGTACATAGTACATGCCTTATTTTCCTATTCAAATGTAGCTTGTCGGCGATTGGGCACCCCTTGTCTTCAATTTTTCTTTACGAACTCGTGGTACCTGTACCATATCGTTGCAAGTAAAGGGGATTTCTACAGCCTGTATCAAGCGTACCAGACTGTCGTACTGATTATGCAGGCGCAGGTGTACGACGCGGTGCAGCCTTGAATGAGATCTTATCTGCCCAAAGACTCGGATTAATTCTTCCTATCTTCTGCAATCCTAGCGTAGACATCTTCACGTATGAAAGTGCGTTGGCTTCCACTATCCGCAATCGCACGGATGTAGGTGCATTTCATGACTCGTATAGCCCAAAGTCGAAAGGTTTGAAGCAAAATGCCTGAGCCTAAGCTTTTGCATGCGCTTTTATGAAGGCTGTTTGTTGGAACTCCGCTTGCGGTACTGGGCATTTCAGTCTTCATAGGTCTCCACGTCCGGTCCCACACTGACGACACATGTCTTCCTCGGCATTTTCCGCATTTCACATTTCTGTGGCACTCTTTGGCGCGGTGACTTTTCATGGTGCAACGAAAACAGCGGTTTTCGGAAGTGGGCTTCTTCAACTTTTCTTCTCTGCTGATCTGGCATGTACAGGTTGCAGTAGCGGGGTTTGATGAACCACAGAAGATACACGCTTTGCTGCCTACCTTCGAGGACGTGTATAGAGCTGCAGCTGTCGGTAGCTAAGATGACGAAGCACATTCCGTTCCAGTTCGGGAGAATCTCTGTTCTGTGCATTTACTTTCACTGTATCCACGTCGCTTATGACTTTCTGCTTCTACTCGAAGGTACTTGAGTAAAACTTGCAAGTCATCGTCCGCGCAATAGCCGCTGCTACTATCACGGTCCTCACTCGAAGGTATTGGAACACTGGCAATTTGCCGGTGGTACCCAACAACGATGTCAGTCGGTAGAGCACGCAGCAGGATGTGTGTCATCATCGTGGTGTAAGTAGGAGAACTAATGCTGAGGCCTTCCAATGCACGCATGTGGCACTGGACGAACTCGCACAAGTTCCTTAAGCCCTGGACGTCACTGGAGCATGTGACGGCTGGCCGCTCTCTGAAGCGACGCAGGTGCTGCTGAACTATGAGACGCTTGTCACTGAAGCGACTGTTGAGGATGTCGATGGCATCATCATAGCATTCTTCCGTCGACTGACGACATTCAATCGCTGTTGCCGCTACGCCGCTCAGTAGACTTCTGAGGTAATGAAATTTCTGTTGTTGTGCGGGGTTTAACGTCCCAAAACCAGCTCTGATTATGAGAGACGCCGTAGTAGAGGAGTCCGGAAATTTTGACCAACTGGGGTTATTTAACGTGCACTAACATCGCACAGCACACGGGCCTCAACATTTCGCCTTAATCGAAATGCAGCCGCCGCAGCCGGGATTTTATCCGGCGACCCTCGGATCAGCAGCCGAGTACCATAGCCACTAGATCACCGTGGCGGGGCTAATGAAATTTCTCTCCCCTCGTCAGCCCTTCATTGTGGTAAACCGATGCCTTAAACTGTTCCCAGAATCCAGGCCACCTACGAACTTCTCCACTGAATCTCTGCAGCTGCCATGTTGGCAGCTATGTGGATCGTTGGACTCGTCTCGTTGCGTTTCTGAACAATAGGTGTTACTGCCCTTGGCGCTGCCGCGGACGAAGACTGGCTGTGTCTGAGTATTTCCTGTCTAGCTTTCAATTCGCCGAGCATTCCTCTAGCAGCATATTGATATTTGACGATCATTTCGAATTCGGCAGCGAATTCGTCATCGGTGATGTACTCCTCAATCATATCGTTCAGCCTGTATAATTCCGCGTTGTTCGCTTCCAGTCGTTCGGATACCACTGATTGCAGCGCTGTGCAAAGCGGCCTTATCTTCATTGATGAGACGCGTGTTCAGCTGTCGACGCGACGTGCCGCTTTCTTTCAGACGGTTCATGTTGATTCTCTCTCGCGGTTGTGGTTAAAGTCGCTCACCTTCGCATTCGCAGAAGTGAGATGGCTTTCACTTTCGTTGAGGACCTACTTGAAATCACTGCCCCGGTCTGGCTCCCTTTGCACGCGTGAAGGTGGCAGCATTCTTTTCCCTGGCAGTCTTTCGGCAATGTCCTCCACTGGCTTCCTAGAGGCTGTCTTCGAGTGGGTGTGCCTGGCGAGCGGACCTTCCCGGCGTGTATCGGCACCACTTGTAGAATAAGTCACATCCGTTGATAGAGAAACGGTTGTATTTGCAGAGAAAAATGTCCTAAATGACTTCCACGGTTTTCATGGCCAACACCGTTGCTGGTCTTCATTTTCTTCTATATGCCGCTATGTTCGCGCTCGCGCTGGGATAGCACAGATAATATTCAATAACCACCTGCCGGTATTCGAACCCGCAACAAGCTCTACCAGTGAACCAGAGCCACATTGATTTCATGCGGAACAAACGGCCGTTATGTCGCCACTACACCGCTTTACAATTCGCGTCTATGTGATGTTTGGTTAACCCATTCGCTTCCGCGGCTTCGGCGCCCGTTCCCGTGAGCTGCACCGCGCATTTTTTCCGCCACGGACTGGCGTGCACGGCGTCGTAGAGAAACCTCCGTAACTCCGGTTGTTACGATGCGATTTTTACACTTTTTATTTATTTTTTGGGGAGGGGGATGTCTCCTGGAAGCACTGCACTCAACTATCTTGTGCATGTTGAAGGTCCTGAAGCAGACGGGCTTGGTATATGCACACACTACTGCAGCAATCACTGCTGCTTTCACCGTCACTCTCATCCCCGTTACTTCCTTGGCATGAAATGTGTTCCGGATTTATCAGTATAGTGATCACTTTCAAGACGAGTTCCAGAATTTTCGCAGATGTGAGACCGTTATTTCGCAAAGCGGCACTTCAGGCGCAGCGGACGACTTCGCGTGGAAGCGGATTCGGCAGCATTATTTTTTTCAAATTACCGAGTTCAAAAACAGCGGACAACTATGTCCATCTGGTTCAAAAAGAACAAATCATCCGACGAGAGTGCTGAGAAATGCTCATTCTACCGGCATCCTCTGCAAACAATGCTTTTCCCGTAGGCCGGCGAATCGCTGGCTCATCGCAATTTGGCCTTGGCGGATGTAGCCGGCGGTTCCCCGGCATTAGAAGCGAATGGGTTAAATAGAAGGTGTCCGGCCAGAAAAATCAGTCTTAAACCAAAGGAGCCCTAAGCCACCCACGGATTCTTCCAAACACAACTTCTACGGCTAGTGTACGCTATGATGAACACGTGAGTCAAATTTTGTGGCTATCCGCGGCGCGTCGCGTTCACAAGCGGAGCACAAAGATTTCACTTCCTCAGGAGCCCTCAACGCAAAAAGAGGCTGCTCCTCAGGCTCCTTGCTGATGCTTTGTTTCATCATAGAGCATACATCGCGGCTATTGCCCGATATATAAATGCTAACATAAATTAACCAATTCCACTCTCCCCCGCCACCCCCTTGCGCGGGCCTTAGGCAGCGCGCTTCTCTTAACCTAAAGCGCGCCCGAGCCATGCGCTCACTTTTCTTTGCTTTATGAGCGCCTGGAAAATACTTGCTGGCAATGTGTACGAACGTATTTGTGAATTGGCGACTGTGTGGTCCAAAATTCAGCACTAATACCGTTTGCTCACATGCTTGCCAGCAATCTGTAAGAACTTATAGATGATTCGCGAACGTTAATCAGTCACTTATCAATGATTGTAGATGGTTTATACCCAACGGGACTCTAATGCGCCGGTTTCTAGAACTAGAACTCAAGACCGAGACAAGAGTCGAACCCGAAAAATTTCTTGGATAAGGTGATTGAGGTACTAGGACGGATTACAGTGGTTTTAGGCAGATTACTGCAATTAAGGCGCGTTTTAAATTAAGATATAATAAAGTGCATTAAAAAGGACTATGCCATATTAGAGCTGTTTACATTAGATCACATTGTATTATAGACGAGTACGGCAGATAGAGTTGGCTAAGGTTGATTAGAGGAGATTAAAATGCAATAAGTCTTTATCATTTTGCTTAATGACGTTTCGTTTAATTAGTCTTATCTCTGTCATGCTTGCTTTGTCTTAACCTAATTAGGCCTGACTTAGTCAAACTTAGCCTAATTAGGCTTAGCTTAATTCATCATCATCATCATCAGCCACTCTACGCCCACTGCAGGGCAAAGGCCTCTCCCATGGATCTACAATTGCCCCTGTCCTGTGCTTATTGCGCCCAATTTATCCCCGCAAACTTCCTGATCTCAACTGTCCACCTAACTATCTGCCGCCCCCTGCCACGGTTGCCTTCCCTAGCAAAGCACTATGTTGCCCTTAATGACCAACCGTTGTCTTTCGCATTACATGGCCCGCCAACGCCCATTTCTTCTTCTTAATTTCTATTAATAGGTCCCTAACAGGCGTTTGTTCACTAACCCACTCCGCTCTCTTCTTGTCCCTTCAGGTTACACCTACCATTTTCCGTTCCATAGCCCCCTGCGTCATGCTCAGTTATGTTCAACCCTCCTAGTTAGCCTGCCAGTTTCTGCTCCGTAAGTGAGTACTGGTAAGATGCAGCTGTTGTACCCTTTCCTTTTCAAAGACAATGGTAAGCTACCCTCCGTTATCTGACAATGCTTGCCGAATCTTTCTGTCTCCCTTCACCCCTTCCCCAGTGCAGGGTAGCAAACTGGATATTTTCTCTTCCGGTTAACCTCCCTGCCTTCCGCCTATCATCTCTCTCTCTCTCTTGCCGAATGCACTCCACCCAATTCTAGTCCTCCTAATTACCTCAGCCTCATGATTCGGATCAGTCCTAAGTTCTACTTAGGACTGATTCGGACCAGTCCTAAGTAGACATATTCACTTACTACTTCCAGTGCCTCGCCAGCTATCTGAAATCACTGTGCTCACCCAAGGCTACTGTACATTACTTTAGATTTCTGCATAATAATTTTCGGGCCCACTCTTATACTTTCCCTGTTTATATCAGTAATCATACTTTATAATTCATCACCCGAGTTACTTACAAAGGCAATGTCATCAGCAAATCTGAGGTTACTAAGGTATTCCCCATTAACCATTACACCCACCTGTTCCCAATCCAGTGTTCTAAATACTTCTTTTAAACATGCCGTGAATAAAATTGGAAATATTGTGTCCCCTTATCTTACGCCCTTCTTTATAGGTATTTTGCTGCTCTCCTTATGGAGGACTATGGTAGCTGTGGCGCCGTTCTAGATGTCTTCCAGTAGTCTTACGTAGTGCTCGTCTACGTCTTGATGCCGCAATGTCTGCATGACTGCTGATGTATCGACCGAGTCAAATGCTTTCTCGTAATCTATGAAGGCTATATATGGGGGTTGATTATACTCCACGCATTTCTCTATCACATGATCGATGGTGTGAATATTGTTACGAGGCGCACCAAACCGAGGCTGTCAAACGAACGATCAGCTAGGCGAAGAGGAAGAAGAGACGACTCGCGAGAGATTCTGGCAGCCATACTGCTGGAGCCGCAGCCTGTGTATTTGTGAATGCACCCTTCTGGCTCTACCATATCCCTGTGATTCCCCGTGACAATTTGGTGGAAGTGCCGGGTAGCAGAAGCACTTTACGACGGAGCTCCGCAGTGGTCGTCGAGTCGGGGTGTTCATCATGCCAGACCAGGACATGACCACTCCTGCGTCAGTCAATACGACCCTGCGCCAGCCCCTGGACTCAGCGCCCAAGTGAACCGCCATCTCCCTCTGTGACGCACCATTCCGCAGCCGCAGCCGCCGTTTCAATCCAAGCGCGCGCTTGCAAACGGCCGTTCGCAAAGCGTTCGTAAACCGTTCGCTGAGCGATCGGCCTCGGGCATCGTTCTCCTCATAGCAGACGACACGCTCGGTTTGAAAATGATTGACAGGGAATCGACGTCAATTTTACGTGACGACACCAAAATCTTGGGGCCCGGAAGCTTCGACGTTCCACAAGTCGCTACAGGTGGCGAAAAAAACCAACCGCGACGCGTTCCATCAAGTTGCGCGTAGAGTGTAGCTACTAACCTAGCTCCGTATTTTAGTTTGCAATTTTTCTGCTAGGGGCTCTCAATAAGGCCAAAAGGCGTAGGCGCCAGAAACAAAGCAGCCATATTACATCTAAACAATGATGATGATAATACATGCAGCACCATCTCTTGACTTTATACTTTATTTTAGAACGCCACCGCTACCCTTATTTTTCGTTGCACTGTCAAAGGTAGAGTTTCTCTTCTCTAATTTGGTTATGGGTAGGTGTTCCGTGGGCACCCCCTGCGGATGACAACACCGGGCTGCGCTGGCCAATCGCGTGCGGCGATTCCAAATGCTTTCGCAAAAAATACCATCTCCAATAGCCCCTTTGTAGGAAGCGATACCGGGTTTGTGCGGAATGCAAGCTCCTCTTTAAAGCGTCGTCCAACAGCGGTCACCTAGAGCAGCGTTACTGTGCAACTTAAAGTACAGTCCGAACTCTAACACCCTATCGAGCATTCACCAAAAATAAATTTAACAGCGCCACATAGACGAAAGAACAGCAAACGAGGACGAGCGCTGATTGCAACCATCAGTCAGCACTCAGCGCTCGTCCTCGTGTGTTTTTTCTGCTGCGTGTAAAGTTGTGCTGTGTTATTCAAGTAAGATTTTTATGCATAATCGATCAGTCTCTTAAAACTCTATGCATCGCTACAGTTTTAAGACCCTTAAAGACATGTGGGCGCCAAGAATTTTTGGCAGGACTTAATATTTAGAGCATATCACGCTCGCCTGCAATACATTAGTTGGAGAGCTACGGAGGCAATGGCTGAGAGTGGGTGAGGCAAATAAATTTCGTCGGCAGCGACCGCGGCCACCTCCGATGCCATCCTGCTCCCCAGCAATCCATCACTACGCACCAAGGAAAATCGACGTATGGCGTGCCCCTGACCACCACCCGCTCTGCTACCACTGCAGAGAAGCCGGTCATACGTACCGCTATTGCTAGCCTAGAGATATAGGGCGTTGTGGCTGCGCCGTGAACTCCCGGGTCTGCCCCCTTGTGAACGGCGTCGCGACACCGCCGACAACATCACCGTAGCAGAGTGACAACGACGATGACCGTCCTGTTCACAGTCGCCCGGCCGCTACATTCTCCATAACGGCGGAAGTACACCGGTCAAAGCCTGGGCCGATCTCCCAGCCCCTATCCGGGAAAATAGAGGCAGCAACTGAGGGAGGTGCGGTTGCTGCATGACGCAGTACCCAAGGTCCTGCCGACGATATCGACCACGACGCACGAACCCGCCCGACGTTGTCTCGGGGCGTCGCCTAGCCAGAACCTTCACGACAAAGCCTCGTCGCCTAAATATTTACCGACGCGACGCAGTAACAGAGGAGCAGACCGACGCAGCCGTGATCCGACGCCTCGACCTAACCGGAACCCCACACGACGAATCACCGAACTCGGCGTGATTATCGAAGGCCACAGCATCACCGTCTTAGTCAAGACCGGCGGCGACTACTCTGTTATCAGTGGTATTTTCGCCCCCAAGTTGAAGAACGCAAAGGCTACCTGCGAATGGCCAGGTATCTGAACTGCAGGGGACTACATTATAACACAAACTGCAATGTGAACGGCAAGGGTCACGATTGACAGCGATACCTGTTTGGTGAGTTATGTGGTCCTGCAGGTATGCTCGACAGACCTCATATTAGGCATGGATTTCCTGGACCAACACGGCGGATTCATCGACGAAAACTCCTGGTCAACAACGCTTTCTAAGGATAATGCAACGCCGCCACATAGCAACGTCATCAAATCGCCTTATGCCTTTCTCCGTCGCCGCAATGATCTTTGGTAGTGACGGACGTGTGGTGGTTGTGTTCAAGTTCTGTCCCTTTGCCAACACGCTGTGCTCAGTCGGGGAGAGTTCCTTGGAGGATAGATTGATGAGGAAATTCTCGTTGTCATGACTGCGGCGGCGTTTTTCTCCTTGAAGCGTCGCAAGCTTACTTTTGTGGGTCCATTGTTGTTTCTGCGCTGCTGTAGCCACATTCGGTGCGAACTCAGGTTGCGAAATCAGGTTGGGCAGTCGATGTTGAAGATGCCGTCGGAAAAAGAACAGGTCCAATTCCTTCTTCTTGATCATGCTATGGCACTCATAGATTTGGGCGTTTAACAGGCGCCATTTAGCTTGTGCGATGACCTTGTTGCCCTTTGCCGTGTGCACCATGCGCTTGATCTGAAGGCTTCGTGGTATGAGAAGTTCTTCGCCAATCTGTCCTCCGAGCAACTCTCCCGGACAGAATACAGCGTGCTGGCAAAGGGCCACAACTAGAACACAACACGACGCGTCCGTCACTACCAAAGATCATTGCGACTACGGAGGAAGGCATACGGCGATTTGACGGCGGCATACAAGAGAACGTCCATCTCAAGGTCATCGGTGTACTATCAAAAATAGGCAAGCGCCGTGAGCACAACCTCTCAAGAGAGGAACTTAAGGCGATCCGAGCGCTCCGAAATGATGAGAATGTTGTCACCCTCCCGGCCGACAAAGGGATCGCAATGGTCCCACTCGACAGGGTGGCGTGCAATGACAAAGTGCGAGACCTACTTTACAATCCCCCCTTCTAAATGCTGACGAAAGACCCCACGCCAAGAGTCCAAAGAGAAATGAACAAGCTCCTGGCGGATACCTTTAAAGCGCACCCGGAGGCGAGAAACACCTACCACCAGCTCATCTGCCGGAACTGACCCTGTACCATGATTTTACGGGCTTTCCAAAATTCATAAGCCCACCGTCTCGGTCCGTCATATCGTAGATTTTCTCCGGTGGAGATACTTGGATAGCGCAAGTGTCTCCACCGGACTCTCGCGCCGCTCGTGGTGAAGACACCAACCCATATACGCGAAGCCAGCCACTTCGTGGAGCGCATGAGAGATGTGACAGTGAGTAGCGATGAGTGCATCATCTCGTTCGACGTCTCGTTTCGACGTCTGGTTTCCCGGAAAGAATACGCCAATACAAGAACGACGTCAGGATGACGGATGTGCAACGTAGCGCGCTGGCAGAGCACTGCGAGAAACACGAGCACAAAATTGACTTCGGCTGCACTTCTGTTATTAAAACAGAAAGGAATTTGTGAAACCGGCTCTCGCTTGAGTCCTGGCACATTCAACACACGACAGCCAACGTGAACCGCTCACTGGAAACAATGCCGTTGGTATACGTTCACGATAGGTACACAAGCGGCTTGTGAAGCTTGGGGTAGCGGCAATGCCGGCCACCGTCTGATCAGAGTGAAGTGTTGAAGCAAGAGGAAAAAAAAGTCAGCGGCCGAATTCACAAAACTTCTCTTTCGTAAGTGCTTTTTGCCATTGGTCAGCGGGCTTCTGTAATGATATGCCCAGCATCAGAATTGGCTGAAATTTTCTCTTACCAGCATTTTTGTCGTAAGTTGTTTTTGTGAATACGGGCCCAGTTTCGCCGCAAGGGCGTAGCAATGAATGCGATAGCAAGAAACTGTAATGCTATACGAAGTGAGTCTCGCAGCTTCAGGAACAATATTAATTGTATCAAACATGCACTTGCTCAGTGAGCGCCTCCCGTGGGCAGCGCGTTCTGGTACGTAGGGCTTTATACGTTGTGTGTCACAAAGCTACACATACAAAGCTGGGGAAGGCGGCTAAATGAACAAAGAGAAAATGAGCGCGAACTATCAAGTGAAGCACGCACGAAACGAACGCACGGATACACACCGAACGAGCGCGTATAAGCTGCCACAATGGATACTCTTAGTTTGAACAGCGCACCTGTTGCAAAGGCGGCCGAAGCAGCGAAGGAAACTAGCGTGCTTCAAGTGTCGAGCTGTGACACTTGATAGTTCGAGCTCATCTTCTGTCTGTTCGTTTAGCGGCGTCTCTTGAGCTCGAATGACTTTCGTACGATCCCGTAACATCAGCGCGGACATCACGGTGAAAGCTCGAAACATCCCCTTTCTTCTCACCACGAGACAACCGCGCGAGCATACAGCGGAAGGGCAAGGTTCTTTCTGTGCAAATATTGCACCTGGCGACAACTTTCTGTGGCAGCACAGCGAATGTATACGGAGCCGAAGCGCGCACATTTTTGCTGCGATCTCGCATGTAGTCCACGAACGCAAATTTTTGCACAATACATAGCGCAACATACGACATGTCACCTATTTTCTTTTTTTCTTTTTACGTTCAAGATTATTTCATTCTAATTTAGAAAGGTTGCCTCGTAATCGAGTTTCGCTTTTTGCTGTTTCTGGTTTTCTGGTTTCTGCTGTCAGTTCCACATCTTCCTCACCCTCAAAACAACGATGGCGTCGCTCGATTCAAGCAGGTTCGCGTCGCAGCGCGTAAGCGAGCATGAGCGAGTGTTCGTCGGCTGGTGTGGATTCATCGTAGAAAGTGAAACGAAAACAGTGGTGTGTTGCAAAATATTATGCGGTATGGTTACAATCTCGAGGAAAGGAGTTTTGCAGCGTGCAAGCGATGCCACCAGCGCGAGTTGGTCCCACACAACGAAACCCACTTCGACACCGCAGTGACCCCCCCCGTCTTCAACAAGTCTACGAACTTGAAAGCAATGCTGCTATTAGGAAAAGTACGTAAAATAAATAGCCATTTCATTTGCTTGAGTGGATATACATGGTTGGTTTTTTCGGTAGTTCACTGCTGCTGATACGATCATTCTGAATGTGCATCTCGTGAAAATTAACGCCGCGCATTGCGTGCGACAGCGTACGCGTCCGTGTCAGCAGTTGGAAGTGTTTTTAGCGCCTTACAATGAAAGCGTTCCACTTTGCTCCAAAACTGCGTTATTTTCAACGGCCAGTCGGGGGGAGCGTCTGTCTCGCTTGGACTTGCAAACTCGAAATGCGCACATTTGTGGGACGGTGAAAAATATGCTCAGCTACTCGTCGGCGGCGACGCGTTCCCTGCCAAACTGACAGAACAGCCTCGTGAAAGCTGGCCGACGACGTTTAAATGCGGCCGTTGCGCTCCTCGCGCCATCTCGCCGGTAATGGAGAAACGCTTATTAGCGCCTGGCGTCTCTGAGTCCTGCCAGCGGTAAAGCGTGTGTATATAAGTCTCGCCGTTAGTTCCGTGAAGGATCTGCTCTTGGTGGCGTAGTTGAAGCCGTTAAGATGGCATACACGGGATGTACCACTCGTCTGATTGTTAACAAACAGTTAGGTAAATCGATAGAGCTGCAGCGATCCGTGCGCCAAGGGTGCCCGCTCTCTCCTCTCCTTTTTTGCATGTACATTGAAAGCTTCTGCCTAAGTATAATACGCAGCAACATTATTAAAGGGTTCCGGCTACATGCATGTGAAGTGCGCCTGCTGGCGTACGCGGACGACATAGCTATTTTTTGTTGTTGTTGTTTTGTGGGGTTTAACGTCCCAAAACCAGTTCTGATTATGAGAGACGCCGTAGTGGAAGGCTCCGGAAATTTAGACCACCTGGGGTTCTTTAACGTGCACTGACATCGCACAGCACACGGGCCTCAACATTTCGCCTCCATCGAAATGCAGCCGCCGCGGCCGGGATTCGATCCCGCGACCCTCGGATCAGCAGCCGAGTACCTTAGCCACTAGACCACCGTGGCGGGGCTATTTTTTGTACAGACCTTGAAAGTATCGCAGAGGCAGTTAACATAGCAAAACGTTTTTGTGAGGTTAGTGGAAGTGCAGTTAACTGGACAAAGTGTCTTGGTTTTTGGCATGGAAATTGGGAACTCACACCATACTATTTCATGAACGTTCAATGGGTCACAACACCGGTTTAAATACTTGGGCGTACCCTTGGAAAACTACAGTGACAGTGATCCTTACTGGCGCAGACAGGCAGTTGAAATCCGTGAAAAGGCAGAAAAATGTAAGGGTAGGGATTTATCCATTTTTGCTCGCACGACCATTTGCAACCTGTTCTTCATTACGAAGTTGTGGTATGTTTTGAAAGTATTGCACTGCTCTCGAACGAATGTGCAGAAATTTCATCGTATTTTTGCCGTCTTTATATGGGGTTCCACGTGGGAGAAAACAAGCCGGACGAACCTGTTTCGACGTGTGCGTGATGGTGGTCTGAGTTTGTCGCACCTGTTTCTGCGACAGATTGTGAACCGTTTCTTGTACCTTCGCAATGTTCAGAACCCATTTTTGCCCACTGTCTGTCAAATGCGATTGGCTAGTGCTTTGCCCGAGTTTGTTGTGTCTTCTGTTAGATTGGAAGGTAGACCACAAGGCTACTTTAAGGAAATCGTCGAGTCCTTTCGCTTCCTGAAGGCACGTTTTTCTTTTGAGTATTTAAGCACAGTTTCCCGTAAGAAATTGTATAAAGATTTATGCGATGTGGTTCTTCCAGTTCCACTGTACCGTACTCAGTACTATGCTGGAACATGGAGCAAAGTGTTAAAGCCCGTTGAAGGCCTGCCTGTGCGTCCGAGGGTTAAAACATTCTTCTTCAAGCTTCATGCCGGTGTCTTGCCAGTTAAGACGTGGATGTCTGACAAAGGTTTATTCGTTCCGTGGGGTGATCACTGCTTTTTGTGTCGGAAGCCCGAAACAATTGAGCATGTTTTTCTTGATTGTTGGGACGCGGTGTTCTCCTGGGATGTCCTTCAAAGGACATTAAAGAAAGATTTCCCGCTGGACGCACAGGGAATAAGGTACCTCGCCATTGATAATGAGGATAGATTTCCGTATGACATTGTCATGCTTTTGGCTCTGCATAGTATTTGGAGGTCACGCATGGCTATACATCATGCTGAAGTCGATACTCGACGAGCTATAGAATACTTTCGAGAGTCCTTAACTTTGTTTCTGGAACTGCAAAAATTGCAAATAGATATGCCCGATTGGGTACCGCGCATGGAATCACTATTGTACATGAAACAATTGTAGAAAATTTGTTCTGTTGAAAATTGTTGAAGCACTGCAATAAAGAAAAAAAAAGCTCTTCGTAGCGTAGTGGTTAGCGCCACGCGCTGCGGGGCGAGGGGTCCCTGGTTCGATTCCGCGCTTCGGAAGCATTTATGTGAATTATTTTTCTTTGGGACTTTTATACATATATACATACTTATACATATAAGGTTCATGACGGCGGCGACGGGGACGGCAAAAACCAGCCGAGACTGTTCATATAATTGCTATCGCAATAAAAAAAGCACTCCTGTACTCTTGTTTAGGTCCGCACTAAAGAACCTGGCCAAAATGCCTGCGGAGCCCTCCTCTGTGGGGCGAGCCTCATATACATATCGTGCTTTTGGCACGTACAACCCCATGATTATTATTATTATTATTATTATTATTATTATTATTATTATATGTACAATAGTAAGGCAGGTTCTCGAGTTTGTAATTGTAGCTTTCTCTATATACCGGTAAAGCTCTTTTCGTCGGAAATCTTTGGTTAACAACATGTGCAATTGATTTGCGAATCAGCGTTGGTTTCATTCTAATGCCTGGATTTAAGACAATTTTCGTCTGGACATGACAGAGGTCTTTCCTGCACGCTATTTCTGAGCTCAACTAAGCTCTTTAGTTGCGGCGCTGCGGCCATCCCTACTCTTTCTGTTGTATTCTTGCGCTAGCGAAGGTGACCGACTTCACGAATGAACACGTGCGCTGATATGGCTGTAAACTAGCGGCGAAATGTGACGAAACGCTCCAAGCAAGCGGCATTGCCACTGCACATAAATGTCTCATTTGACTAGCAGCTTCACTTGTTCGTCACCGCTTCCATGCATGACGCTTTTTTCCTATACAACTTAATGTTATCTTTCCTTTTGCTCTTGATCATGTGATTTAATTTTTTGCCTTTTCGTGTATTTACTTCCTGTGTTGCCGCTGTTGTAAACTAGCAGCAGCACAACGTAACGTTAAAGGCGTTCGGTATACCATTTTAACAGGATAGCGTTAGAGAGCTTGTTCCACAGAAATACCGCCGCCGGTGGCGGCGTCGCGTGAGAGAAAAATAACAGCTCGAAAAATGGACAACTATGTCCATCCAGCGGAAAACATATCAAGCACTGTCTCGACTACTATGGCCTCCGAGACTGCAGGCGCGCCCGCCATCTCGGAGGCCATGCGACTACAGCAGAGCCTATTTGCGGTCTCGTCGGATGCTCTCGCCGGATTTCGCTATTGCGTTCAACTCTTAAAAGCGAAGCTTAAGGGTCCCCCAATTTTTTGCGTGAGCTTGCTGTCCAAGTTCTGAGATAAGTCTTAGAAATGGCTAACTTCCTTGTCGTACTACACCATTGAAACGAGAATGCCTCCCAGTGTCTTGCGTCGAAACTGAGCCAAAAAAACCTGCAGCGCGTAGCACACGCTCCTCGCCTTCCCCGCGCTTCCCGAGCGCAGAAAGCCGACTGGTCCGGCGCGCAATTCGCAGCAAAAACGTGATGTCTCAACCGGCGCTTTGGCCACTCTCCCAGTATTTCTACTTCACTGTACCCGTGTTTCACGTTAGTGAATCTATGATGAGTTTTGATAGTCTGCTACCGCTACGATATGTCGCAAGAACTTCTTTATTTCGAAGATCTGTTCAACTTCTACGTTTTATAACACACCACATGAGATGAACAATCCGAAATCCCATTCTGCGAAGTGATTTCCATCGACTCCTACAGGCGTCTCTAAATATCTGCAGTTACGCATTTTCTCGCTTAACGATGATCTCCTTTCACTAGGAAAGATAGACTGGTAACTACAAAACATAATCGTTCAATCTAGCGTCGCCTAAGATGTCGCTTTGTGTAGTTGTAATCTTCCCCGTGCCATCAAAACGCGAAATATTTTGTTTCTACAGCAACATGGCCTACAGCTGTAAAAGCTGCCGCTATAAATGGTTTGACTTCCACGTTTCGAGAGTGCCAACAACTGCCCCTCATCGCAATTTCACTCAGACTCGCGAGTCATGGCGGATGAAAGATAGGCATACAACCGACTTCAACGAAGCCGCACACACATAGCATCAGCCTAGCTTCGGGTAGCTTTTGTATACTGCGAATATATCAAATGTGTTAATTTTAGCCTGTATGAAGGCGACGGGACTTATGGTAAGACCTTATATGTGACACTCCAATAGCCCTTACGCCCATGGATGACTTACTCAAGGTTGTGCTGTTCAAAAGCAAACGTAGTAACATGCTGATCAACGTACTCCTGCGGGCACGTAATTCTATACGCATTGTCTGTAATGTCGTGGCCAACCTAAAATTTACGTTGTCTTAACAAAGTACTTTAGCACAACTGAACAATGAAAGCTAATTCAATTGAACGGCACATGAAAGGCATTTCAGTACTTGTTCGGCGAGCTGGCGCACGTCTCTAAAATGAATCGCTGTGCAAAACAGTCGGACACACTAGAACGAAGTGGACATTTTCCGAATACATGGTGCTTTCCGACACTAAGCATGTACGCATTGTTCAAACTGTCCCAAAGGGTGGTAAGACAGCGGGGTAAAAGAGGGCAGAAATGGAAAGGGGAGGGTATACACGTGTATTTCTTTGTTAACTTGGCATGTAAACATATACGCACAAGGACTTGAGGGAAAATAGAGCAGGTTGACAACTGCCACCGAGAGGGGTACAACGCCTGCTTACTCTTTTGTGTGAAGTAAGTGGGGGAGAGGGAGAGGGGGAATTAAGAGGAAAGAAATAGAAAGTAATAACATAGAAATACACAGTAAAAACACAACAAAAACAAAATTTGTCTTCAAGCGAAACGCCAGGCCATAGCCTCCAGAAACTTCAATAACGCTCGATGGGCCTGGTCCCGTCCAGACGCGCACGTCTTTGGTAACATAATCGTCAATGGTCGCGCACTGCACGACAAGATATCTATGCTCCTTCATTAGCATTGTATGCTGCGAAACCGCATTGGGATACACTAAAATGAGATGTCCAAGTGCCTCACAGGATCCACAGGATGGGCATTATGGTCTGTTCACACAGCCTTGACGGTGTAAGCGTTCGCACACTAGAACAGAACCAACCATCAACTTACAAAGCATTGCTCTCGAGCGACGAGACAAGCCACGACCACGCACACGGGGAGGGAACGATCCGCTTGCAACATGCTGGTCTGTGTGCTGCCGTATAGTAGGTCTTGGAGTATGAACAGACGAGCGTTGCCAACCTTACAAGATAAGACAGGACATACAGAGTCGTTGTGGGCGCAACTAGAGACGAGCGATCAGCCTCTTCGTTTTCAGCAATACCCACGTGCGAGGGTATCTATTGGGTCGTGAGGGATACACCGCGTTCAGTAATTTTTACGACACATTCCATAAAACTGAGGTATCAACATGGCTTCTCAATAGTCTACTGAGGGCAACACGGGAGTCCGTGAGAATCACGACCTTAAATGCGGTTAATTCTTGCTGTACGCACTTGAGAGCAACATTAATCGCTGCCAGCTCTTCAGTTATTGATGAGGTTGGATGTGGTATTCTATACACCCGTGTGACGTCACTCGACGGGCAGAAAGAAGCCGCGAAAGCCCTTTTGATGATGCGTATAGATGCGTGGGTAAAGAGCTTCACATAATCGCCAAATTCTTGACATAAGTGACATTCAGCCAATTGGAATAGTGCAGGAACAGACTGGCTTGACTTCTTGTGTGTTCATGGAATTCAGAGGTAAATGGGAAAGACACATTTGTTGCAAGATCCGCATTGGAGATGAATAAATATCTGCTGAAGTGCCAGCAGTATCACTAAAAGCGCCGCCATTTTCCCCATGCCGCAATTAGGGCGCTGAAACAGCCGATTGAGTAGAGCTTGGCCATCTGGTGCTCAGTGTAGACGGTCGATATGCATCAAGGATCTTTGATCTGCTTGAAGTCGCAAGAGTAACTGGTGTGCTTCTGTGAGTAACGGAATACATTGTGCCTCACGAGGAAGACCAAGGATAACTCGGAAGACGACACCATGATCCCTTTCCAAGTGAGAAATCACACTGGGCGGGACGTTTAAGACTGGCAGGGCATACATCACGCCAGACAGTATTGATGGGTGTTATACTTGCAGTGCTGTTGCGTGGTCGCAACCGTTGCCCCTAGCCGTCAAGGTGGCAACATACTTGAATACCGACTGGCATTTTCGCCGCACAGAGACAAGAAGCGCGCCAACGGAGGCGATCATCGATAATTACTCTCAGGCTGCAGTGCTGTGGTACCCACTAGATTGCGCCACATTTATTGTGCTGGGGTGCCTAACGAAGCAGTGTTCGTGTTGCCATCACGCTCAAAGAGTGGTTCGCTTGAGAACGCTACACATGAAGAAAGATGACCGGTGCTCTACAACGGCGCTATCGGCGGACATACTCTCGAAGCTGCAAGAACGCGGATACGTTCTTTCTTATCTCGCTTCTTTTGGATGCCCGCGCATCTCCGCACGCGTGCATAGAGGCATCCATTGGAACGCGCTTGAAATGATGGCGCAATCCAGGAGAGGTGAAGTAAAATTGCGGTGATAAACTGCCGTGATAAACTTTGCTTCGCCTAGATGACAGCACCACTCCAGGCACTATGCTGGATGCGAGCGCGCTGAGCCGGGCGAGAGCGTCGAAGAACTCAAGAAGCAGGATAAGAAGGAATACAACGCGCGTTCGTGCAGCTTCGAGCATGTGCGGCGACGTCCGGCATAAAACGTTTTCGTGCTAATAATGTCCGCATATCTGCTTGCTTAGCTTAAAGCAAGTATAGTAAAGAAGTCCGACATCTTCGTGGACACAGCGGATGGCGCTAACAGAAGACGAAACAGCGTAGGCCCCGCAGCCAATATAGTAATATAGTAACAACGTCCAGCCCAAGCCCCACTTGCGATGCACTGGTGCCGGGCTGTGCACGTACAAAGCTGTGGCGGTTACTGTCGAGTTGTTTTTATTCAGTACCGTATGCGCGACACCATTTTTAAAGCATTGATTCTAACCTAAAGACCTGTCCGTTGTGCATTGTTAAAAGAACGCTGCAGATCATGGCATACCTTAGATTTTCTATGCGCTCTGTGTTAACCAGTATGAAATCGGCCACCGGTGCTAGTACCACGATGGGTTTGGACACCCGGTTGCATCCGTTGTGGCTTGGCAGTTCAGTCGCGTGAGAGAGACACAGACAGACGGACTATGCTTGTCGCATTTAGTGATCCAGAGAAGTACTATCTTTGCAATGCTTCCACCAAGTCACGTCACAGTTGGCCCTTGCAAGCTTTACCAATTCGCCTCCGCAACATTGTTGATATCTGTTGCCCTTTTAACTTCAATACAGCCCTTTATAAGTTGCGTCTAATTGTCGTCCGGTTAAAGTAAGGGTGTTTATTACAGGAAACTATAGTGTTTAACAAGCAAAATTACTCTTATGTTAACATCGCCTCGCTTATACTACAATCTTGGTTCGCTTGGGCTTGCTGTAGCGGTACCACATTCTAGAAACGATAGACGGAGGGAAGAGGATTTCCATGCTAATTTGTGCCGGCAGTCAGCGGCTTTGGTAGTCTTCGCGCCTCGACCGCCGCAGAAGTAGGCGCTTTGCGGCGTCACAATGGTGCATTCCTCAGGCAAAGTGCGAACGCGGCCGCTACAAAATGTTTTGCGTGGCCAGGTGAGTTGAGTTGCGACGCGCACTGTTCCAGGAATTCAAGGAGAGTCGTCGACAAGCAAATGATTGGCTTTTCACGTCAGTGGGCTGTGTGTCCACAGAACGATCCACTGATAACCCGTTCGGTTTCGCTTGCAACGTGTCAACATTTGCAGGCGCTACTCGTTTATGTCAGGTTTGCGGGGAGCTATGGCACATGCAATTCAATGCCTCCGTAGCAGTGTCAGTGGTTAGAGAGCTTCCCTCGTGTACAACTGTTGAAGATTTCTGTGCCGTGAGGAAGTGCCGCTGATGTCTACATGGAATATGTTGACAGTACCCAACCCATCTCCTGGCCCTCGATTCGCAGATTACAGTTTATGCACTTTGTGAAGACAGGTTCCGCTTTCGAGTTATACCGAGTCCTATGGCGAAGGGATCAACCACATCTTTTCTTAAATCGTGGCCGACTTTGTGCAGCTTGTGGCAGAAACGCGACTTTCTTGAAATTCATGCGCTCTGTACAACTGGCCAGCTTTTCGTTTTTTTAATTCCTTGAGAAATTTATCATCCACACCCCTCATAATATGACAGGGAAAAATGGCGGAAAGCAGCCTGCTTATTTAGCTCTGCAAGCTTTGATGCGTGTCATAAGACGTGACTTCGTTAGAGCTGATTCTAGTAACTTTCTATCGCCCCCTTGACTATCTTCGAATGCGCTCTATCTAAAGGCAGAAGTTATTTCTGCGCTCGCAGGGCATTTTTCCTTCAGTTATGCTGCAGGCTAACCTAAAACCTGGGATCTAAAAACCGCAATGAACCTTTCGGCGGGAATTTGTGATCGAAAACCAAGCTATTGGCATGTCTGAAAATATGTGAAATGGACTTCACTGATTCAAAGTGAGACATGGTAGTTTGTCTGAAAGTAACCATAAAACCGACCGGATACTTCGATGCCTTAGGAAGCCCTGATTATGAAACTATTCACTCAGGGAGCGGTCAATATAGCTGCAAAAAATACAAATTTTGTGGGCGACGGAACACTCTAGAACCATTGCGGTATTGGGAAATCATAGTGTGAATGACACATCTGTTTCTCTGCATGGTGCGAAAACCACTTTTCTCCACACAATGTGTTCATGTGATGATATCTGCGTGAGTATTTCTTCTTCTCCTTCCCCTTTAGCCTCCATCTTCGTGCACTCAACTTATCGCCGTTATAGAGGCGTTTGAACAATGCTTTAAGTCCAAGCTTTCGAAGGAAATAAACGCGTGAAAAGTTCGAGCTCTTTCCATGCAGTTCGTTTTTTTCATTCTGTCCGAGTGCGTTGCGCAATGATCCTTTTTTTTCAGATATAAGTCGCAATCTAAGAAAACAAAGAGTATTCATAGTTAGAGATGGCATATACTGGGCAAAAAAAAAAACAAAAAAAGAAAACGAAAGGCCCTCGAAAAATACACTTGATGAAGGGCAACTGCAATGAACACCCCTTTCCACTGTCTACCGCTTCTAGGTGTCCTCAGATGTCCTTCTCTTGTTTCCTTGGAAGAAAAAAAAAATCAGATGTGCGAAGCAACAAGATGTTGAGGATCCCTTCCCCTGTCGAGAAGCTAGAGGCAAGCGGACTTTGAGGTGTGCCTGTATTTTCGTTTCTTGCTTACTTTGACAGAAGCTCAGATATCTTCCCATCTTAATCGCTGGTCGAACGTGCACTGAAGAGGAAGCACGCGTTACAAGCGAGCGCCTTGCGCTTTAATACTGGAAGCGCAGACGAAGAAAAGTGCGCGCGCACAGCGTGTGCTCCACAGCGCCGACACTTTTGAAGCACAAAAAGCTTCGCGCGACAGAACAAGCCACATTTAATGTTCGAATCTTTTAGTAAGTAGCATAAAAGAGGCCATGAAGGGGGAAGTCTCAGTGCTGCTCAATAATGTCACTCCATTTTTAGTGACAGCAACAGTTCCTCTGTTTTTTTTTAGACCGTTGTGGGGTCCCTTCGTCAGCCGTCGCTCCTTTCACAACCTCATCACACGCCGTCCGCAATACATCCGCGACAGCCTGCCTAAACCACTATATGGGTTCATGAGACGTTTTTGTTCACGCCGTAATATGTGTATTTAATAAAGCCTCATACACAGAATCATCGCAGAGGACGTTTGTTCCCGGAATAATACTGTTATAGTGATGTTAAAGAGGGATTCAGCAACTGCAAGGCAGAATATATCTTTCTACAATGTAAATAAAGGCGTTCTGAACTATATATTATGCACACCCTAAACCAAAATCGAGAAAAAGGGAGTCCTTTCAGGGAGTAAGTGGGCTGCCACAGATTTTAAACCAATTTTGGAGCAACTGCGAAGCTAAAAGCAGCGATTCAGATTTTTCGTCCACTGCATTTCTCACTGGATGGTTTAAAAGTTGCCCTCGGCCGAGCATTCCAGGCAGACTAACTGTTGAACCACTTCAGACCAATCGAAAAGAAAAATGCAGGCTGCCCATTGCGAGCCCATTTTCACTCTATTTAGCAGCAATAATTTCACACAGAGATTTTATCTGCATTGAATCGCATGTACACACTCGCATGAATTCAAAGAAACATGGCGCACGTACACATACAAACATATACACGAGCATATCAAAGTAATGCACCACATAGACCGCTCACCTCACCTCGCGCCACCGTATACCAATGATCGGGTATATTTATTTATTTATTTATTTATTTATTTATTTATTTATTTATTTACGATGCTGCTACTCTCATTCGAGAGTGTGGCAGTTGGACAGTACAATGATATTTCACAAATATTTTAAACAAGAAGAAGCATATTTAAAAGCATTCACTTACAATCATAACACGAGGACATAAATATAGTTAAGACAGTGGAAGAATGCAGAGTTAAATAATATGAATATTTCACAAGAACAGTGACTACAAAATATAATGCTACTTCTAAATATTATACGATGCTAACAATGGCAAAAGAGAGGAAAAGGATATGACGATTTAATGAAGAGTGGACCAATGCAATTATGATAACATTAGTATCGCGAGTGAAAAGCTATAAAAAAGAGAAAAAAGAAGGAAATTGAATTGCAAACTCTGAAAGCATGCTTCAAAATGACTAAACTAACTTGAAAATGAAGGTGTAAAAATGTCTGAAAGCATGCTTAAAAATGACTAAACTAAATCAAAAATGAACATCTAAAAAAAGTTCCTGTATCGTTTTACTTAATGGACATGTACTTGGGTCGGCGACCCAGATCCATGTCCGCTCAGATAATGATTCAGATAATGATTCTGTGCTGGTGATACGAGCGTCAAGTTCATTCCATTGTGCTATCGCGAGCGGGAAGAATAAATACCCTAAGCATGTCCCTTTTACATATGCATTCTGACAATGTGTCTGCATGCTCATTACGTGTTTCTCTAGCCTAGGTAAGTGATATGTATTTAGAAGTCTCGATCTTGTAGTTATTCTTTAGTAGCTGGAACAGGAATTTTAAGCGAGCGTGTTTCGCTCTTGTGGACAGTGTTTGTAAGCCGGACTGGATTAAAAGATGTGTTGGCAAATCTGTGCGTCTGTATTTGTTGTGGATAAACCTCACAGCTTTCCTTTGTATTGCTTCCAGTTTGTCTATGTTAGTCTGCATATGCAGAAACCACAGAGTGTTGGCGTATTCGAGGACTGGCCTTACCAAGGATGTGGAGGCGAACAGCTTCGTCGATGTTGTTGAGAGCACTAGACTTCGGTTTAAGAAGAATAGTTTGCGTAGCGCCTTCGAAGTTATAACATCGACGTGTTTGTCCCATTTAAGATCAGAAGTGAGTGTAACTCCTAGATATTTATTTTCTTCAACGTTAGTAAGTTGAGAGTCATTAGTCGCGTATATGAAGTCAGACGGTTTTGTTTTTCTGCTTACGGTCACTATCCCGGATTTCTGTATGTTTATTTTCGTCTGCCATTGCGAGCACCAATTAGCTAAGACGACTAGAGAGTCATTAAGTTTAATATGGTGGCTGTAATGATTGATTTCTCTATAAAGGACGGTCGTCCGCAAATAATTTTATATTGCAAGCAACGTTATCAGTGATATGATTAATGTAGATTAGGAAGAGGAAAGGCCCAAGTACCGAGCCTTGAGTAACTCCGGATGTTACTGCAACTGTGTTAGAAAACTCTTCTTCGTAGAGTACAAATTGTGATCGGGTAAATAATAAACCTTTTATCTAGGCAGAAACTTCTCCTATTTCACAAACAATTTCTACTTTAGCTATACATTTGCTTTGACAAAGACACTCAAAATTCGTAGACAGGTCGAGTACGATTAGGTAACTTTGACCACGGTTGTTAACTGCAGCAGCAAGGTCGTGGACTAGTTAACTAAGATGGGTTACTGTCGACAAGCCACTTCGAAAACCATGTTGGTTGGGATGGAAAAAAAATTGTTTTGCTCTATGAATAATGTCATGTGTTTTAAGATTATGTGTTCCAGGAGTTTTCATGATGTGCTGGTCAGTGAGATAGGTCTGAAATTTGAGGGTAGCGACGCGTCTCCTCCTTCGTGCATCGCTATCACTTTTGCAATTTTCCAATCGTTAGGCAGCTGTGAAGTCGTGAGTGATTTTCGGAAAATACCGAGATATTGACTACGCCATTCTGCATATCTTTTAAGGAATCTGTTAGGTATATCGTCGGGACTGCTACTTTCTATGGGGTCGTGTTTGAGCAGCAAGCTGAAAGTACCAGCGTCGGCGATATTTGTACAATGTTGCTGTATAATTGGGGAATAACATTATCATCAAGAGTAAACACTGATCGAAAAATATCGTTATATACGTTGGCCTTAACAGTTTGTTCTTCGGGAAGCAGATGCGATGTTGTTGTTTTAATGGCACGAAAGTCATTCCAGAACCTGCGCGGATTATTAACAAGAAAGGTCGGCCGTGTTACGTCGAAATAGCATTGTTTAGCAACCCCAGCTTTAAGCTTGAATTCTGCGATCGCATCCGGTAGCTTCTGAACTCTTGATTCTCCCCCGTCCTTCGTTTTTATTGCTCTACGTAACCTTTTCAAATGTCGCTTTGCCTGAACAACTTCACGCCTGATCCAAGGATTATTTTTTGTGGATGCTTGATATTTGTAGGTACGTAATGAGTGATACAAAAAATAGTACGACGGATTTGAAGAGAAGCGAAAGGGAATCGACATCCACTGATGTATTAGAACCCATTTCTGAGAAATGCCGGAATTCATAAGCGAGATCAGTTTGTGTGCTATCATGATAAGCGTTTTCGAAGTCTGTAACAACGAATGCAGAAGAATGAGTGGTTATGATAGCGGCAAGAGGGACGACGCACACTGGTAAGTCGTGGTTAGATATTCTACGGGTTACATCGATTCCTATACGGTTTATGTCGAAGTGATCGCTGAAAAAGATTAGATCAAGTATGTTCTGAGTTGCTCCTTGCGAGCGAGTAGGGTGTGAAAATACGTGATGAAATTTGAAGACTAGCATGAGGTCAAATATTATATCTGAAGCTGATGACGAATAGCACACACTATCCCAGTTAATGTCTGGAAGATTGAAATCCCCCACGAGCACCACACGTGGACCAAACGCATGACGTTGCATGTAATCATAAATTGCACTGATAGAATCGTCAACCGAATTTGGGCTTCGACAAACACAACCTATGAATATGCTGGCGCTATAAAAAAGTAGCTTACAAAAATTTCTTCTGAATTTTCTACCTCTGGAAGGGCCACAAAGGAAAGGCCTTTGTTTTATCAATTTTGCCACCCCACCACCACGTGTGGGGCGAACTTTCCGTATCACTGAATAACTGGGCGGTACCAACTCATGATCGAAAACATCGAGCGTGAGCCACGTTTCTATGACAACTGCTAAGGGAGGTTCATGATCAATGATCAAGTTTTCAAATGCTTCAGGGTTATTAATCACGCTTCAAGCATTGACTGTGAGAAGTGTTAGCTCGCCAATTTCGCAGCGCGACGAGAAATAGCTCCCTTTTTTGTTTGGTCGCCGGGTGCGTTCGTCGCCTTCGCTGAACGTGCTGTTTCTAATCAAGCTTACACGTGCTTCTTCTTCGTACTTTTCGTTGTTCCAAAGACAGGCTTGTTGACTCATGTACAGCTTGTCAAAAACTAAGGAAACTTCTTCATTTTCTCGGTCTGCCTTCGCACTGTTCGACAGTTTCCTTCGAATGTCACGTACACGTCTCGGAAAGTCTTCTCCGATGATAGGACGATATCTAGAAATTCATACCCCCGTTTTAGCATTGAAGACTTGGCTCTTCGGTACAGGAGCTTGAGAATTACTGACCTAGTTTTGTTTTCTTCAGCTTTACCAATCCGACGTATGCGTTCGACTGCTCCTGGTTTTAATTCTAGAGTGTCTTCAATTATGATTTTTTTTTTCACTGCACGATCAAGAGTCAAAGGTGTCTCTCCTTCCTCCTCCGGAGAGCGATATATTATCAGGTTATCTCGCCTGCTACGATTGTCGAGATCGTCAATTTTTTCTTGCATAGATCTGATAACCATATTCATATTTGCTATTTGTTCCTGAAAAGAATTCACCTCTTCTTCTAGCCTTGTGATCAAGTCTAGTTTCTTGTCAATTTTAGATAGGCGGTTTTCCTTTATCTCTTTGATATCAGCAGCTATTTCCTTTAATTGTTGGCTGCCTTCAGGACCCGGATTCGTCTCAACGCCTCCGTCAAGTAATAAGAGTTTAAGTGTCGGTACAACATAGTCAATCACAACAGCACATATCCGTGGGCACGGCAGCACAAATAAGAAAGGGTCGTTTGATCGGGTACATTTTCCATATCGCTTGCTCACCTGTAAGGTGAAGACAAGCGGATTGTTATGTGGCCGCATTCCGTGAGTACCGCCGTGCCCAATGGTCCCGTCTCGAGTGAGATGGGCTTTTACAGCTGGGTTGAGCGGTGGTGCTGAGCGCAGGTGATGCGCACACACTCTAAGCCAAAATGGACGAAAATGGGGCACGCTGTTCGTCATTTCGGGTACTAAGTGGGCTGTCACAGATTTCGAACCAATTTTGGTGTAACTGCGAGACTAACAGCCGCGTTTCATGTATTTAGTTCCTTGCAGTTCCCACTTGATGGTTTAAAAGTTGCACTCGGTAGAGCATTCCAAACAGACAACCTGTTGGACCAGTTCCGACCAACCGTAAAAGAAATTGGCCGCGTATCTCCGTGCTTCGCTGCAAATGTCGTGGAAAGACGATAGTCTTCTACCGGCCGTACTACATGAGTCCCGGTTCATCTGCGGTTTGGCACGAGCTTCGGGCGTCTGTTCAGCCGCCGGGTACGCTCGCTTAGCGTCTCGGTCAGTGATAATTCGCGCATCGCGCACCTCGTCTGTTTCCTGTGTTCTATAGGCTCCGTGCAGTCGAGTTTTCCATGTGCGGCATCAGCGCCAGAATGCACAGCCTGTCGGACAGAAGAAGCAAAATTGGGCAGACTGTGGCCAGAGCAGCGCCTCCTCTATTTTAGGGGCGAAGCTCCTCTTAGTCTAACCTTGTCACGCGTCAGGCGTCAGTCGTCAGGCGTCAGGCGTAACCCGCGCGCTGGGAGGCACGCGCTCGCCCTCGGCGTTCGCCTCAGCGCGTGCCTCCCGGCGCGTGCCTCTGCTGTCTTGTGAGAGAGAGAGAGACACAGAGAGAGAGCGAAAGGCGCGCGTTGGCTATAGAAACGCTCTTTCTTAGAGGAACGCTGTACCAGCTCGCAAAGAAAGAGAACGCGCTCTCACCCGCGAGAGACAACGTGGGCGCAGACAGCGTCTCCTAGCGAGTTTCTTGATTGAGAAATACCGACTGCTCGCGTTGGAGAAGCGTTCACCGGCAAAACCCATATATATATATATATATATATATATATATATATATATATATAGACACTGGATCTTGACTTGGAATGAAGTGCCGGTGGGAGATTTCACTTGTGCATAGTTGAACCATAAGGGTTCATAAGGGCATGCGCGTTAACTAAATTAATCCGGAACTCGGCACGATCTACGATGAACCGCCGGAGCTTCGCCCACTCATCATCATTCACTCCGTGGATATGCTGTAATTTTTTATAAATAGAGGAGGCGCTGGCCGGACATTACGCAAACGCAACGCGCGCGTCTCCAACTCTACACCAACAGGTCTACACCGCGCGTCCCGCTTTCTTTTGATTTATGCCGTTGAGACGCGCGTTCAAACTTGGAGCAAACTGTTCCAGAGGGCGACGCGAGCGTGCGTGCGCGCTTAGCACGCCCGAATAGCAGCGAAGAAACGCGCGCGTCGCTGTCGCCTCGGCTTCCGCCATGCGCGCGCTATTTGCGAACGCGCGCGCATCTGATAAGTGCACCCCAAGCGGCCAATGTCAGCGACACTGAGCCATCCGACGAGAGCTACGTAGCGCCCTCTGGTCAGTGGACGGAGCCCATATCATCAAACGGCCGTTTACAGTTTGCCTTGCCTCAGACAGGCAAGTTTACAGTTTGCCTTGCCTTGCCTCAGACGTGGCCTCACCGGTCCCCCGGAGACTGCGCCTTATCCCACTGGAGAACACTTTGGCGGTGGCGGCGGCAACGGAACAGACCCTTCATCGACTTGGCTGTATTTTCCAGGTTGGTGTCTTTTCTGGTAACTGAGCGCTATCCGTTTTATTCTCGCCGCCGCTCCTGCCAAAGCTGTTAGCATGCCTAGTGATTGTGTGTGCTGCGAGTGCAAGCAACCTGTGTCGAGTTTAGATGACTGTGTAACCTGTACAACATGCAATGCCAAGTACCACGCAAGCAGTTGCGCTGGGATGCCGGAACACACCCTTCGGTCAAAAAAAGAATTGAACAGGAAATCTTGGAAGTGCTCGAAATGTAAAGTAACGAAGAACCGCAACGAAGGCGCGATGCCAGAACCGCCCACCGAACCGAATTTAAAAGATCTGTGCTTAATACTACACACGATCAACCAAAAGCTTGACGTCTTGATGCCCCTAAAAGAGACAGTTGATGGCATTCAAAATTCTGTACAGTTCATGTCAGACCAGATGCGTGACTTGTTCCAACGCGTAGAAAGAAATGAGCACGACATTAAAGAAATTAGAAGTAGGATTGGAAACCTAGAGATGAAAGATTTGAACACTGAGGCACTTGAGCAGGAAATCGATGAGCTGGAATGGCGAAACCGACGGGCAAATCTAGAAATTCATGGTGTAAAACAAACAGAAAATGAGAACCTTCTGGATAAAATGAATGTGATTGCTGCAAAAATTGCTTTGCCACCACTCGATGAGAGCGACGTTGCCGTAATACACAGACTACCGTCAGCACGAGATAAGATTCCTGCTATCATCTGTAGATTTGCAAAGCAGAACATTAGAGACTTGTGGTGGACAAATAGGAAGAATTTCAAACAAGCCGATAAAGACGTTCATGTATCCGAAAACTTGACAAAAAGGAAACGCGCGCTGCTGAAGGAAACTAAGGAATGGGCCAAGATGCACAACTTCAAATATGTATGGCACAATAATGGAAAGATTCTTCTTAGAAAGTCTGATGGCTCTCCAGTAAAAGCTGTAACCCACGTGAGTGAGCTTCGACTCTTAAACTGACTCCCTAAGGTTAAATTTTTCTTTCTATTTACTTGATCACACTTCAAAATGGATCCTGTTTTTGAAACCATATGCAATATACCATATGTGCTACCAACCAACTTCAAGAATTATCTTGGTTCAGACTTCAGTAAATCCTTCAAGTGCATACACATTAATGCCCAATCAATCCGCAATAAGGAAATGCAACTAAACGTATTTTTGCAAAATATAGATGTGATAACAGATATTGTAATGATAACTGAAACTTGGAGCACCAATGAAACCGATGTTTGTCGATTACCTGGCTATCAAACATACTTTCTTAATCGAGCAAGTGGTCGAGGTGGTGGCGTTTGTATGCTATTCCATAAACAATATCTACCCGAATTAATACCCGACTATACGGTGTCCACAAATGATTACGGTGTCCACAAATGATTCACTCCGCATGTTCTGCCTTCACGATGGGATCTTGTACCGCCACAATATGCACCCAGATGGCCCTGAACGCCTTCTCGTCGTACCCTCACACTTGCGGTCTGATGTTCTTCGCCAGCTTCACGATGAGCCAAGTGCCGGTCACCTTGGTATTACACGCACCTATGATCGCATACGGCGCCGCTTCTTCTGGCCCGGCCTCTACCGTTCCGTGCAGCGATATGTCGGCAGTTGTGACGCATGTCAACGTCGAAAGCGGCCAGCAATGTTGCCAGCCGGTCTTCTTCACCCCATTGACATTCCCGCCGAACCTTTCTACCGCGTAGGACTCGACCTTCTCGGCCCTTTTCCCACATCGACATCCGGGAATAAGTGGATTGCCGTCGCGACCGACTACGCGACGCGATACGTCATTACACGCGCTCTTCCCACCAGCTGCGCTACGGATGTCCCTGACTTTCTTCTTTACGACATCATTTTGCAGCACGGTGCTCCTCGACAGCTCCTTACCGATCAAGGCCGGTATTTTTTGTCCCGCGTCGTTCAGGAGCTCCTTCACTCCTGCTCCACAAAACACAAGGTCACAACAGCCTACCACCCTCAAACGAATGGTCTTACGGAGCGTCTAAACCGAACTCTCACCGACATGCTCTCGATGTATGTTTCCGCAGACCATCGCGACTGGGACGCAACTTTGCCCTACATTACATTTGCCTATAATTCTTCAAGGCACGACACCATCGGTTATTCTCCGTTTTACTTGCTCTACGGCCGCGAGCCTTCACTGCCTCTTGACACGCTGCTTCCCGCCTCCAGTTACCCTGTTACGTACGTTCGTGACGCCTTAGCGCGAGCCACCGAAGCACGTGAAATCGCCCGTGAACGCCTCACCATGTCTCAAGCCTCTCAGAAAGACCTGTATGATCGCCGCCACAGAGACGTTTCTTATTCTCCCGGATCCCTCGTACTTTTATGGTCCCCGTCTCGCCGTGTTGGTCTCTCTGAAAAGCTGTTATCCCGCTACGATGGCCCCTATAAGGTCTTACGCAAGGTCACTGACCTCACGTATGAAATTGAACGAGTCGTCGACCCAGACCAATCTACGAGACCACCTTCTACAACTGTACACGTCGCGCGACTGAAGCCCTACATGCTTGCCACCTCTGCACTGCACTGACAGGCGCCGAGTCGGCGCTTTTACGCCGGGGGGGTAGTGTCGCAAGATGGTAGAGGGGCTTACTCTGCAGTGTTACGAGGAAGGTAGCAGAGGGGCTCACTCTGTGCGCAGGACTCAGGGACGAAGGCAACGAAGTGGTCGGACAAGTCTCGGGCCTGCCATTAGTGTTGGCCGGCAATTGCCTGTGTACATATTGTAAATACACTCATCTCCGTAACAATATTGTCTGTTTGCTTAGAAAGTTGTCTTTATGTTGTATGTTATCGCCCTCCACGTGCTTGTATTGAAAAGCTTTTGATATGTTTGAGTCCTTGATACATTTTACTCAAGACCATCAGCTAAAGCTTACTTTTGGCGGGGATGTAAATATAAACATGCTTAATACCGATCTCACTGTAAAAAAGTTTGATTTCCTGCTGAAGGCAAATGGATTGTGTAATGTTATACAAAGACCAACACGTATTACTGCTCATACGTCGACACTGCTTGACCTCTTCATAACAAATACTAACAGGAGCCTTAAGCAGGAATTTTTCTTTCCGATTTCAGCGACCATCTACCAATTTTTCTCTGTTTAACAAAATGCATAGTAAACGAAAAGTTCGTCCTCATATCGTGCAGTCAATAACTGAACAAAATATACTAGAATTCAGAAACGTACTTCAAAAAATCAATTGGAGTGACGTACTTAATGACGAGGACCCAAACAGAGCTACGAATGCTTTTTGGATACAATTTATTTCAACTTCACATACACTACCTTTCCTGAAAAATTAATAAAGCATATAACACGTGCTCGGAAACCTACTTACACATGTCCTCTTAATTAAATTAAATGAGAAAAACGGCTGTATCATCACTCATTAAAACAAAGACCTTAATGACCTTAAGTTTTAAAACATTTCGAAACCGCTTGAATAAAGACCTCAAAAGCCAGACTGTATTATTATAACAAGCAGTTTTGCTTATACTAAAGCTGCGGATATGATGTGGAAAAAAGCGTAAACATCCTCATCGCACATAAGCGGTCCTGAGCTTGCTCATAAAAATAGTGTGTAGTAATATCGGAACACGCTTTATCTAATAAATTTAATGAATATTTGTGAACCTTTCTCCGCATTTTACGTTACGTCTAATACCATAGTTGGTATCAAACCAGTAGAAGAGACATTTTTTTGATCCAGTAATGACAATTTAGGTTTGCATATCTCAAACAACTCATAATAGAACTCACGAGAATTGATGGTCTTCACTGCAACCTATAACATCCGTTTTCGACATTAGTTTCCCTGTTTAACGTACATTTTCATTTGTGCATTGCAAAGCTGTCTTCCCTTCTAGAATGCAAATTGCTCGTGTATCTGTGATTTTCAAGAAAGGCGACAAGAACGACCTTGGCAGCTACAGGCCCATATCCGTACCTCCAGTTTTTTCTAAAATGTTTGAAAAGATTATTTATGCCCGGTTAAATAAATTTGAGAGAAAACATAACATCTTGACAAATTCTCAGTACAGTTTCCGCAAACATCTTTCAACAGAATCTGCGCTTTTAGAACAAAAAGAATATATTTTAATAAAACTTGAAGAAAATGAAATAATAATTGGTATTTTCGTTGATTTTACAAAAGCATTCGACCTCCTTGATCCCAGACTCTTAATTAAAAAAACTCAACTGTTATGGTTTCCGTGGGCACGCGGGAGATTTACTGAAATCCTATTTAGAGAATCGAAGGCAGGCGGTCAACATTAATGGCCATCACATCAGAAATGCAGAAAGTTAAATGCGGAGTCCCTCAAGGAAGTATATTGGGCCCTTTTCTTTTTAACATTTTTATTAATGACATAGTACAAATTCATCTGCGAAATTCATAATATATGCCGACGATACAAGCATGTTCTTCTCCGGCAATGACTTAGACCTTATAATGGACACCGCAAATCACGCACTACAGAAACTATATGAATGGAGTGAGAGAAATGGATTACGTGTGAATGTCGCGAAAACAAAAGTTGTTATATTTAGAGCAAGGAATAAAAATGTTCAACCAAATAAACAAATTACTTTTAACTCCACCCCATTAGAAATTGTTCCTACGTTTAGAAGTTTGGGTGTCCTGTTTAACGAATCGATGTCTTGGAATGACCACGTTAGTCATGTCATCTCCAAGCTATCTCAAGTAATTGGTGTCCTTTTCCGAAATCAGCATGTTCTTCCCTCAAGCGCCATGATGTTGTTATATCACTCGCTTTTTGAATCCCAACTTAATTACTGCCACCTTATTTGGGGTAAGACATCAAAAGAAAACCTAAAAAAGTTAAGTATTCTGCAAAAAAAAAATTCTTAGGATTGTTGCAAATGTCCCTAGACTACAGCATACTGAAGAACTTTTTCACAAATATAAGGTACTTCCGGTTGAAAAACTATATGCATATCGTTTATCTGTAGCGTTCAAACGTGAAATAACCCGAAATACATCCTTTTTGCGGCAGGTTTCTAACCTATCAAAACGCGAGCGCACCCACACAACTCGGCAAACTGATGAATGGAATGTTCAAACGTATAAAAAACAGTATGGTTGGCAATTACTAGAAAATGAATTGCCAAAACTTCTAAATAACTTATGCAGAAAGAACATCACTCTAGAAAATATTACAAAGAAAGCAATTTTTGAACATTTCTTTTACGAAGAGCCTTAATATTCCTAAACAAATGCATTGTTTCTTCGTTGATTAAAATATGTACCTAATGTTGTTACGTCAGTTTTTTTATAACATGATGACCACGTATGCTGATTACTTTGTGCAAGAGATCTCATTTTGCCGTCTTTCATTTTTTGTATCCGCGACGTAAATCATGGAGTTGTAAAATGATGTCTTTTTTGTTGTTGTTGTTGTTGTTGTTTTGTTGTTTTGTGGGGTTTAACGTCCCAAAACCAGTTCTGATTATGAGAGACGCCGTAGTGGAGGGCTCCGGAAATTTCGACCACCTGGGGTTCTTTAACGTGCACTGACATCGCACAGCACACGGGCCTCAACATTTCGCCTCCATCGAAATGCAGCCGCCGCGGCCGGGATTCGACCCCGCGACCCTCGGATCAGCAGCCGAGTACCGTAGCCACTGGACCACCGTGGCGGGGCTGATGGCGAAATAAATTGAATTGAATTGAATTGAAAGTCTCACCGTCGCTATCGCGGCTAAGATGTACTTAGCCCACTCACTACGAACGAGACGGCTCGCACTCACGATATGCAGGGTAGTCGCAGTGCGCCGGCGGCAACACGTTGGTTCGGTCTGTCACGTATCGGCGCTCGCCTTCGCGCTAGCTGCTTGACAGTGGGAGTCGCACGAGGCGAAATACACAATTTTAAGTAAACTTTATTCCACGGTATGGAGAGTATCTCCCGAAAAACAAAGGCGACATTTCTTTTTCTTGCGCCGGCGATCACTCACGTTGGCCACAGACGGGCTCGATGCCGACGACATACGAAGTCTCTTTTCGCACACAAATTGCAGCCATTTTGCTTCGGGAATTTGGCAACCAACCGCTGATGATCAAAACAACTTACTTTTTAAATGCGAAGCATTTCTTAGCGAACTTCGGCGAGCTTGAGCGTATCTATCTATCTATCTAGACGCCTACGATTTTGTGCTCTCCTGGCCGGTTCGCTAATCGGATGTTTACGAAAATTGGCATGCCACAACATGACTGCATGGCGAACATGACTAACAGGTCACAACATGAAAATTATGACATGCATGTCATGAGCGACATGATTTACATTCCATGGTCTTGGTGCTCTCTTGGCCGTTTCGTAAGTGGGATGTATAGGAAAAATGGTGTAGTAAATTTCCAAGGCAAGGAGGTTGTAGAAGGAAGGCGAGGTGACCTTGTCGTGGTGAGGAACTCGTCCTCAGTTCCCACCTTCTCCTCCTTCCTGCTTCTCTTCTTCCTTTTGGAGCCGAGCTCCTCCAGCTAGCGTTGCTGCTCCGAAGAAGGATGGACGGAAGCCTTCCTGCTATCTGCCAGCCGTCGCGTTGTCGATTTGAAAGATGGAGACCAGCCTTTCACACAAACACAACATGAGACTTTATATACTACATACACATTGACATAAACATAGATGACTTAGCTTCGGTTGGTAGGACCTAGGTTGAGCCATCGGTTGGTAGGGCCTAGCGGTGGGACCGTCGCTCCAATTCGGCAGAGCCGACCAGTGCATAGCACCTCCAGCGACTTCAACCACCGCGCGGACTCGTACTAGATGTCCCCTCTAGTACTATACGCGCCCGAACCCCAGTTGGGAGGACCTTGGTGGAACGATCGCTTCTATTCGACAGAGCCGAGCCCAGTGCATCGCACTGCTCCTGCGATCGTAACCACCACCCGGACTCGTGCTAGATGTACTCTCTAGCACTATCCACTCCGTCCTCGCCAACCTTCGGGCTACCCTCCAACCTACTGCTTACCTTCGGCCTTTCCAACCTCCGCTTCCAGTCTTGCTTCCAGTCTCCGCTTCCGATCTCTCCTGCCAGGCAAAAGGGGCCACCTTATGCCCTGAACCTCTCTTAGCCAATCGCAAACGGAGATCGACACTGCGACGCCGCTCTAACAAATAACAATACAGTGGGTACAATTGGTGCCCACCACGCCGCGGGGGAGGCGAGGGCGCCAAACCAGCTGGTGACTACAGACATTCCTGGACAGGCTGCCTGAACTACTCCTTCCCTTGGGGCAGCCAAACACCTGTCAATTCGGTTTCCAGTCACCAGCTGCACAATGCATCACAACAATGTTCGCCTCCTCCCCCACACCTTCACCACCTGGCTGTGCGTGTTATCCGGTGCCTCCTCGGCATACCATATTCGCCCTCGCATTCCGACGACCCTTACAGGTATGCAACAACATGACAGCATGACGAACATAAATGGCAGGTCATGACATGAAAAGCATGACATGCATGTCATTGGCGGCATGATTAACATGCCACGCGTTTCGTTAATGGGATGCATACCAAAATTGCTATGGCACAACACGACAGCATGACGAAGGTAAGTGACTGGTCATAACATGAAAATCGTGACATGCATGTCATCAGCCGCATGACCTACATGCCACTCGTTTCGTTAATGGAATGTATACCAAAATTGCTGTGGCACAACACGACTGCATGGCGAACGTAAATGACAGGTCATAAGGTTAGAATCATGACATGCGTGTATGAGCGGCACGGTTTACATGCCACAGTCATGGTGCTTTTGCGGCCGTTTCGTTAACTTCATATGTACCAAACTCGGTATAGCGAGACAACAATACAAATCCATTTTACGTTCCTGATGCGTGCTTCGCATTTCCTTGATTCCCACTGCACGTGGGATCTGCCAATTGTCTTACTTTTATTATCTTTGAAGCAATCTATCCACAGCGTGTAGGCTCGGAGGCTCTCACTGAAGCACGCACACTACACCGGCAAACGCGCCGTGACGGTACAGCAGCCACCGGAGGCCTGGGACGGCAGCCGAGCGAGTGGTATCCAAATGCATGGCCAGTCTTACCGGTGCCGCGAACCACATGACGCTATGCAGCTTCGCACAATCGATATATGATCGCGTGACGGAGATGTTTCGCGCACTTCGCGTTTTATACGAGTGAAAGAAGCGTCTAAATTCTACCGAAACCGCTCGAACAACATGGCGCGGCCAGGCAGCGCAGAAGCAGACGATCCAACGCAGACCGATGGGCGCTTTTTAGTCCCCCCCCTCATTGGTATGTCTCGTGGAGGGCTTTATTCCACACGACACGCAATGGCGCAAAATTTGGTCCTTTGAGATGAACCGTTGAACCGGTGGTCTCAATGCGTGCGGTTTGTCTCATTTTGCCCAATTCTGGTTTAGAGTGCAGGTTATGCGACCAGAGTCCGCGCAGGTAGACGACGAGCGACGCAACATGGTATCCCATAGCTTGATCGGCCCGGAAGCTTGTGCACAGATACCGGTGACATTGACGCCGCCGGTAGGTCCGTTTTTCCTGGTGGCTCGGTAGCAGGACTGGCGTGAAGCAGCAGTCCGAGAACAGCTGTAGGACGAAGACAAGCAGATTGTTAGGTGGCCGCATTCCGTGAGTGCCGCCGTGGCCAGTCACACTGACCTGATATATAGTGCCGGTGCAAATTCCTGGTCAGCGTAATTACAAAATAAATATTCACAAAACAGCTCTGCGGTTAGCTTGAATTCCTAGGAAACCCTGCGTCACGTGGGAATGTTAAGCTAAACTCGCCTTATACACAGCGGTTTTTCAATGAGCAAACCACCTCATCGACAAAACCGAACGCCTGTTCGCATTGCCGGTGCGCGCGCGCATAAAACGCTCCTGAGCACACACACAAACACAGTAACGGCAAACATTGCGGATTGATTGATTGATTGATTGATTGATTGTGGTTTGGTGAGGAAAGGACGCTAATTTCTGCAGCCCATGTAGGGAGCACGGCTAAGCGTCCGTGGGGGTGGGGGAAATGAAGTGAAAGGGATAGAGAGGAGAGAAAGGCCGTAGTGGAGGGCTCCGGAAATTTAGACCACCTGGGGTTCTTTAACGTGCACTGACAACGCACAGTACACGGGCCTCTGGCATTGTCGCCTCCATCGAAAATGCGACCGCCGCGGCCGGGATCGAACCCACGTTTTTTGGGTGGCAGCCGAGTTCCGTAACCACTACACCACCGCGGCGGACCAAACATTGCGGAGAAGCACGATGCATAGCTTCCCCGCTGGTATACCTCCTTGCCGAAGGCGTTCCCAGGTCATTTAGGGGCGAAGCTCCTCTTAGTCTAACCACGGCCACCTGGATCGGAACGCGCGGCGGTGTTGCTCCGGCCGTCCCATTCGGACGGGGGAGGCGTAATTGCAGAAAGGGGCGTGACCTCTCCTTTCGCCGCATCGCGGCGCTCGCCTACTACCCCTCCATTCCTTTTGCTATCTATGCGGGAAGGTTTGCGGCGCGTTGAAGATATCGCTGTATAGTAACCGTGGGTTAGCATAGCACGTCCCCCACCCTCACGAAAACGCACATAAAAGAATGGATGGCGGCTATCGCTATATCCTTTATTTGTGTGTGTGTGCGCGCCAGTCCCTGTCGTGATGATGGTGCCCGAAGCGAACACACCCGTGAGCCAGTATTCAAGAATATTGTTTTGGTGTTCTTAAGTGCAGCATATCAGTAAAAAATATGCGAGGGAAATAATTTCTGGGGTTTTACGTCCCAAAACCACGATTTGATTATGAGGGACGCCGTAGTGGAGGGCTCCGGAAATTTCGACCACCTGGGGTTCTTTAACGTGCACCTAAATCTAGGCACACGGGCCTCGACATTTCGCCTCCATCGAAATGCAGCCGCCGCGGCCGGGATTCGATCCCGCGACCTTCGGGTCAGCAGCCGAGCACCATAACCACTAGACCACCGTGGCGTGGCTGCGAGGGAAAGAACGACATTTATTGAAAACTTTTTTTTTCTGAGTGCTTCCAGAATATTTTGCAAGCATTTGTTCAGTGCAGAGTACAGCGCGCTCGACTTGTAACGGCTGACATTTTAGGGGCGAAGCTCCTTATGGCGTGGGTCGTTCGTCCCTTGTAGTCGTAACCACCTCGTTCTAGGATTGCGCTCGATAGCTCGCGCGCCGGGACGCTCGCGCTCGCCCTCGGCGCGTTCCTCCCGGCGCGCGAGCTCTCTCACTCTTCCATCTGCTATCTTGTGTGAGAGAGACAGAAAGAGAGAGAGCGAAAGACTGTCCGTTTCTAACGATGATGATGGGTTTGTGCTAGCGCGTTACGGCGCGTGTAAGAAGCTGGTGTAAGACGCTGTGGCCTCTCCGCCTTATACTCTTTCAGCAGTCATGTGATGGCGTCGGCAAACGCGGTGCGCGTTCCGGCCTGTGTAAGGGGCTGCATAAGATGCTGTGGCCTCTCCCCCCTTACTAGAGTGTACTGCATGTTTCTAACGCGTTTGTGCTAGCGTCCCCTTAAACGCGAGATCCCAGCGTTCGAATAGAGTGTTTCTCACGTCTTTACATGATGATCGACTGGGCGAATTACACGGAAGATTAACGGTTTACCGGTGATTCACTCCGGAGCTTCGCCCACTCGTCATCATTCACCCCGTGGATATGCTGTGAATTTTTTTCTTCAAGCTTTCATTTTCCTTTTGAAGTCTTCGCATGACATTTTTTCTGAAGAGCTGCACTCGCAAGCGGTTTATTTCCGGCACGTCGGAAAGCCGACGTGGGACAATTTCGTCTGTAGTTTGAGTTGCGCGTTCTGTTGAATTCACTGGGCGCCTACTCTCAATATTTTGGGGGATAGCCTGTATGTCATTAGTAGTTTCAGACTCCAGCAAGGTTTCAGAACTCGTGGGATGGCAGATCACAGACGTTGAAACCAGCTGGTGGCTTCCTTCACGGCCACTTGTTGGTGCGCAATCTTCGACACTGTCACTGTTCACTGTGAGAAGGACGATCCTTCGTTGTAGGAACTGAACACGGCGGTTGTTCCCGTTCCAACTTTCGTCGCTTCTGTGGTATTTGCGGCTGCATATAGATGGGGTAACCAGGAAAGACACTGGGAACAGCAGTCCGCTTCAGACGGCGTCTCTTGGGGGAATCAGAAGAGTAGTCATCGCCGAAAAAATGTAATGAGCAGACGACGCTACTTGCGTACTTGTCGTTTGGAACAAAATCTTTCCTGGATATGGCTTTAAGCCATTTTTGCTGGATAGCCTCATCTGCAGGAAACTCGTGGAAGCTTACACCAAGCTTTTTTTTTTTGGTGCTTGACTTGCAGTACGGCACGCAGCAATACGGCATGTTTCTGAAAAACACGGTAAATTACACACGGAATCTCAACGCATTTCAACGCGCCGCGCCAAACGAAGTCGCCTAAGCACGCTGCTTGGCTCTGTCTCTATCGTAATATGCTACAGAGAACTACACTCACTGTGTAAAGATCGATTAAGAACGCATAACAGCGTACCTTGATTCCAGTCACCACGTGCACGATGTCCAATGCGCATTTCTCCAAGCACGTATGCGGCTGTCTACGGCGCGGCCAGCGCGGCATCGTCCGCAAGGGGGTGGGAGAAGACCGCCGCGTCGCGGGACGCCGCGGAACTACCTCAATTACATTTTTTCAAAGGCGCGCGCGCCGAATGGGACGGCCGGAGCAACACCGCCGCGCGTTCCGATCCAGGTGGCCGTGGTCTAACCATCTCACGCGTCAGTCGTCAGGCGTAACCCGCGTGCCGGGAGGCGCGCGCTCGCCCTCCGCGCGTGCCTCCCGTCACGTGCCCCTCTCTCTCTCCCGGCGCGTGCCTCTGCTGCCTTGTGAGAGAGACAGAGAGAGAGCGAAAGGCGCGCGTTGGCTATGGAAACGCTCTTTCTTAGAGGAACGCCCTACCAGCTCGGGAAGTAGGAGAACACGCCCTCACCCGCGAGAGACAACGTTGGCGCAGGCAGCGTCTCCTAGCGAGTTTCTTGATTGAGAAATACCGACTGCTCGCGTTGGAGACGCGTGTTCACCGGCAACCCATATATATATATATATATATATATATATATATATATATATATATATATATATATATATATATATATATATATACATAGGCACTGGATCTTGACTTGCGATGGAGTGTCGGTGGGAGATTTGACTTGTGTATAGTCATAGTTGAACCATGAGGATTCGTAGCGTGCGCGTTAACTAAATTGGGGATATTGAGCACAGGGCCTGTTACAACAGACCAACATAATTTCGACGTCGTTACGATTGGCGAATGGCGTTATCAGCTGTTTTCTTCACGGCAACAGCGCCGAGCACACGTACGGTGCCATGCGGCGCGGCTGGTCCAGCGTAGCGGCAGCCACGCTCTCATTAATCGTCAAGGTGTAAAAGCAATCGCAGACAATGCTGATTCGGAAGTACGAATGAAAAATAAGGAACCTCGCCATGATCAGTAATTGCGGAAAGCAAGTAAATTGGTGTGCGCACGGAACTTTTATCACTCGTTGATACCACAGGCAGAGTAAATATTCCAACACTAATTGGCATTGCCGGACATCACAGGGGCACTTGAGAAGACAGAAATCAAAGAAATCAAGAACATACACCACTTAGAAAATAAGCACCAACACAAGATTCGAACCCGGGTACGCACGCACAGAAAACGGACACTATACCGATCGCTCGCCACCAGGCCACGGCCTGCGGGCGGCCTTATCAGCGGCCTTACATATCTACCAAATGTATTGTAATCTGGTTCTGAACCTGACAGCTTCGAAGTTGATCGTTATGAGCATGTCTTTCCGTTAGGTCAATCACTCTAAAAACTGGAGCCGGTTTCGCAGGAGTGAAACGACCGAGCTACTCTTTAGGGCATCGTTCTACTCTAGCAAAACGTCGGATGGAGTGAAATGTCCGTATCTCTTGCGGCATAAGAGAGTAAAACGCAACTTCACTCCTGCCACACGCATGTGATGCTTGCATTCGCAGCCACAAACATGGCGGCTGGGGTGCCAGCGGTCGATTGAAGAAGACAGCAGCCGCGTTGTGAAGTGTTTTTCGATGGAACTAGCAGCGACCTTCCTATGACTTCCATGTACAAACTTTCGCGTACCAACACGCGCAGTGTGCGTTTAACCAACGGTGCCTTCCTCGACTCCCGTCGGTGCCTCAACCGACGGGAGTCATAGCGAGCTGCCTCTCCTGTGTTTTTCCCCGATAGAATGGCCGTACCCGTGCGCCGTACCCGTGCTAGTGAAACCCGCCAGCACACACGCCTCGGATTGTCCGCTTACATGTGCGAAACGAAGAGGAATGCATTTTCAGCGATACAGTAAGCTGTTGTGATCGTCTAAAGCTGGTTTCCGAAGACTCACTGGATATAACTCATACATGTGAAGAAAAAGGCTTCGCTACGACTTCGGCATCGCGCCGTATGACGGCCATGAGCGCGTCGACGATGAAAATATCGTGACTGCGATCCGTCCAGTTCGCAAGCCTAGTAAGTACAGCATAGCACCCTAAACACTTCTGATGGCAGATACTATATTGCATCTGTGTGCAGAATAACGAGTAACGAGTGGTACGTATTTTGTGATCGCCAGCGGTTGTTCGCCGTACAGACGTGCCCGACGGACTCGAAAGGGGACGCCGTCGGAATGAAGCGGGTGGTAGCGGAGCACCCGGGTGCCGCTTTTCTTCCCTGGCATTGATGAAATTCAGCCACAATTATGTTCGTACTCGCTTCCTCGGGTGTATTGTACATCGCGAACCAGCACTGTGAACTCGCGTTTGCCCGTAAAACAATGCCAACTCATGATAGGAATGCGTCAATCTAAAAGACACTGCATATTACGCGCGTTTAGATTAACAGATCTGTGCGGCGGAGGGCTAGCTATGAGCCAACCCTAAATACACACCTGTTTTCTGCATGCTTCTTGCTCAATTTCGCAGAACACTACTTTATAACTGGCGCTACATAGCAGGTCAAGTATAAGGGTTATATATACCGGACCAGTGTAAGACTGTGTGTCGAGAGTGTGCTGTGGGTTGTGGGCTTTGCTATGGTTGTGTGATTCACGTGTATGTGCGTTGTGTCATGTCAATTTGCATGCTGTATATTCATTCTGATGTAATTAAATGCCTGCTGATTTTAGCATGGTCGAAAAACGCAGGGTTTCCTTGTTTTTTCTTTTTGTCTCTGCTACTCCCTCTGGGAGTACTAGCACCACACTTGGTGGGGTAGTAGATCCCTCTTCAAAAGAGTGTTCGAATCCCCTTCGGAGGGGTCCTACTACTCTGTTTACCCGAGAGTACCGGTACCCTGCAATGGGGTCGATCTACTCTGAAAAATGGCCCCCAAAGTGAGTGCCTAGCACTCTGTTTTTAGAATGAATGCAGAACTTGCGAGGCGGTGAGAAAACCACCGAGAAGCACTGTGCTATGAATTATTCTTCAGGTCGTCGTGCCGTGCGGCAACCGCGTTATAAATCGGTGCTCAATTTCGTGCTACCCTACGCATCACTGATGTTTCGATTGCCAAATGTACGCAAACCTCTGCGTAAAAGTACGGCATCTCAGCATGCCATATTCAAGTATGCGTATCCCCTAGGCATGTGCTGTTCAGCAATTTTGATTAATGCCCGTGAGCCACACGCACCCGCTGGCACCAGCGCCATCTTCACGGTTAAAACCCAGCGCATTCGCATATAAAAGCTGCTACGTCACAGGTGGCTACACCAACATATATAACTTATACAAGTGTAACCTTTCGTGCGCTATACGTACTGGCAGCGTCGTTTCCACATCAATTTGGCGATCAGCTGTTTGCCAATTAGTACATACCTGCACTGTTGCGCTGTTTGGTGCGACATACAGCGGTCATGTTGGCTACACTCAGCTACTAAATCTGGTCGTCGGCGACAACTACTTTCCTTGCTAATTACGCCTATTTTTGAACAGCATGTGACCATGCAAACAAATGAGCAAGGCGTGCCGCAAGGTGAAGCATAGCCTACGCAAGACAGGTCTCCTCTTTAAAACCAAGGCTTTCGCATTTCTCTGTTGCAAATGTGGGTTTTGGACCTCTTACACAGATGTTGCGGTATCAATGCTAAGCAAAAAAATCTGTTACTCTGTTCTTCAATGAAATGTCTCGTCTCCAGAAAACAGACAGTGTCTACACATTTCCTATTGTCACTAGAGGTGAACGCTATGCTTGATGGCAACTGAGGGTTTCATAAACTAAGCAGGCACAGGTGATTGACTGACATATGCTAAGATCCTCTAAGCTTAAAGTCACTGGTATATACTCTCCCCTATTCTTAGCATTCCGCGCATTTGATGCTTAAGTTGGTGTTACACTTACGCACATCAAACTATCCAGTGATTGATAAATGAACAGCCACTCCTTGTTGGAACATCACTATTTTCTTTCACCACCTAATTCTCTCGTACAGTTTGTTGCAAGAAATGCCAGTTAAATATGCTTGCTAGAACTTCAGCAGTGACAATGACAGATCACTATTTTAGCAATTTATTTTCACTCACAAGCTTTATAGTTTAGTTTCCATGCAGGACAGATTGTCCCACCACAAGCAACACAACAAATGGTCGTTCTAATCTTTAATTGCAATCAAAACTCTTTAGATATTTGTGACAGCATACAAAGGCGTGTTGGTATACAAGTTGAAATCGTAATCCATAAAAGCACTGAGCAATGCACATAATTTACAAGTTGCAAGCATCTTTTTCTCGGTGCATTTATTCAAAGATATCTCAAACTAATACATATTCATCCAGGAAACCTGCAACACTCTTTGGCTTTTCACACGTGCACACACACATATATGCAGAGAGAGAGACAGAAAGGGAGGCAGGTTAAGTAATACACAGCTACAGGCCACTTATAATCCCACTGTCAATAATGGGCATGCCTACATCAGTGTACTCAACTGTTGACATGCTAACTGGGGCCATGAGTTGTGACCAGAAGAATTATGAGATGTGAAGCATTTCTTTGCGAACATAGTATCTATCTATCTATCTATCTATCTATCTATCTATCTATCTATCTATCTATCTATCTATCTATCTATCTATCTATCTATCTATCTATCTATCTATCTATCTATCTATCTATCTATCCCATTTGCCTTGTAGACCCCAATATTCTGGAGGTGAGGTATAATTGTGTGACTAACACGAATGACAAAATTTTCATACTGCTAACCTGATGACTCATCATATATGTCATGATTAACAATACTGCAATCATGCATAGCTCACAACCGTAGTTCTCGGACCACAGTATGCGAGTACCGCCACAGGTGTTTGGATTTGATAAGGCCTATATCAATCAAGGACCAACTAAAATAGACATGAAACACCGTGGCTGCAGGAATCGAACCCGCCACACTGAGCGTTGCATGAATTTTTGTGCACCTCACACGGCGCCTTCCTTCCAGGATCGGCACACATGCTGTTAATGATTGACGCAGGCTTAAGCAGCTCCGCTCCTAAAGCAAGAGAGGAACACCATTTCTCGTAGCTTGTGTTTGAAATGCACACAGAGCACACACACACAGACATGCACACGCAGCCTACGAAGCAGTAGGGGGATATTTAGTACGGGCCCTCAAGGTGCCAAGCGGGCACGCTACCATAACGGCGGCCCCTCCAACGCGGTTAGAGTAAATGAGCCTACCGCACCAGCAGTTGTTATGATGGTGCTTATGTTATGTGAATTGCACTTCTAATGTATGATGAACATTATCACAGCAACGCATATATGTCTGTATGCTATTGTGCAACTTTCCTCTATACCGTAGGAATACCTCAACAAACAATGCTTATGAGACCGCATCAACGCACGCACCATATAGTGCATTTTTCTTTGACAAAATAGACATTTGTTCTTTGGACTAATGTGAGTATCAATATTACATAGTACCATGAGCTATCACTCAGTCGCCATGCTATCAACGTTCATCGCTCGCCCACGTTACGCATACACCTTGAGTGGGTATTCATGCGTTTTGCACAGACCTTAATCCTACCCGTAACACTTCGCTGAATGACAAAGAATTCGTCATTGGCAAGCTCTTCGCAGGCTGCTTCGCATGACGCCGGTTCACGTAGGGTGGGGGACCTTGTCGCAAACAACGCGCTGCCACGTTCTCCCCTCTCCCCCCCTTCGTGTTTCTGTTGATGCCTGTACAGATTGCAGACTACGCCCCTGTTTTCCCCTCTCCCTCCTTCCTTGGTTAAGCTATATAAACTAAGCTTTCACGGTGGAATAAACGGTCATTCTTTGCCTAGCCTCCGGCTGTCTGCGTACGCTTGCCGCGGCTGAGTGTCCGGCAATATAACAGACCTGCAGGATTTTTTCTTGCTTAACATTAATGCCACAGTACATAGTACATGCCTAAGCAGTGATGTGCATTTAAGTATTGCCTACATTGGAGCCAATTAGCAAGTAACATGAGCTTAAATGAAAGCTGAGTAGGCTGTGAAGCAGTCAGGGTTTAATGAAGGTTGAATTGAAGGAGCTTCCACTGGGGTCTTTAAAAAGTGCAATGTATTCAGGAGTTGACTGCTTGCAAATGCATGCCAGCAGTTCGAGCATAGCCTGCAGCAAAAGTCCCATTTTTCATTCATAGTCTTAAAGGTATGCGAATTCAATACAGCACATTGTTAGGCACAGAGAAGCCTTCCCAGGATCCATCTTGTGGAGAAATTGGTGGGTCAGCAACTCTCGCTGCTTGACCGCAGAAATCTTCCAGGAAAAGATACAAAATAACGAGGCCCATTACGCATTTTGTGCACATAAAAATGAAAGCTTTATGGAAGATGCTTACTTCGCTTCTTTTATAGCACTCTAGTTTTTAAACACATGTTACACTTAACAGTGAGATTCTGGTAAGGTGTTTGTTGAGAGCTGAGTTCGTACTTGCTGTGCGGCACGCACATTTATACGAAATGCATAAAGGCAAAGAAACGCGAAACAACGTTACATGTCACTTTAAAAGGGTCCGCTACGTTAGGAAAGTCCGTCGCGTAGTTACTCATGTTGCACTGGAGCGTCTTGTCAAAGGCTGCCCCAGTGTTACTAGGTGCCAGTAATATGCAAATGTGGACATATAGCCCAGCTGAGGGGGAAAAACAAAAGAACTGATTATCGGAACTGAGCGAATGTTAAAATATGGGTTACATGCACATATAAACACATGACGACATGATAAACACATCGTCTGCTGACCGGAAGGACGAGGGTTAGATCCCCACCACGGGGATCGCATTTTCGCAGGAGGCGAAAATGCGAGAGGCCCGTATACTGCGCGTTATCAGTGCACATCAAAAGAACACCGGATGGTCAACACTTCCGGAGCCCTCCACTACTGCGTGCCTCATGATCATATCGTGGTGTCAGCACGTACTACACGAGCAATTATTATTTGTGATAGCCTCAGTCTTTCGCGTAAATTTACATTCACCGAAAGCCTGAAGTTGAAGCCTTCTCGCATGAAATAATAGCACACAAGATTTTTTTTTTTTACGTGAAGGGGAAATTTCGGGAGCTGATCGAATGACCTCCCGAAGCCTGTACTGCCTTCACGGGTGTTCCTAAACGCGCATTTATGTCGCGTCGTTCCTATCTGTATATGCGCCTAAGGCCTCTTTGTTGCCTTTATGTTCGTTTAGACAGCGCGCTGTATAGAACAACAAGTACACATGCATCAGCGATGATAAATACCAACAAACAAACAAAACAAATGCATGACTTACCATGGGCGCGCCGGACTGGGTCGAGCTTGCATGATTGCGCGTCGCGGCATTGCGAAACCAACACTGTCAAAGCATGACATAAGTTGCCCTGCCGTCACATCACAACCTTCGCGTTCAGCTGTGAGAACACAGTGAGGCTGCCCGCACAAAACACGCACACTGTGTGTTTTGTGCGTGTTTCTCATGCAGCGTTCACACAGCCAACTGGCTATAATTTCGATATCCGCGACACGGCTGAGCTTGCTTCGGGCACCCACAGCGGCAGAGGCACTTGCGCGGCTGGCGCCCGACGGAACCTTCGCACCGGCGCTCTTCACTGTTCCGCTCTTCACTGTTCCGTCTCCACCCGCCTGCGTACGCTTTTGGTTTTTGTTTTGTGTCCTTGCGCGCGTATGTGTCTTTAACAGCGTACTGGGAGTGTCGTGGCGGAATTCTTGGCTTTCTTTCTCTTGTAGTCTGTGCCGATCGGTGCTCGTCAGGCAGGCCGTCCGGAGTGGCGGTGCATCTGTGTGCGCCCACTCACAATCTTTACGCGGCGCGCTCGCAGAGAGTCGCGTGTACTTTTTCTTGTACTATATATTCAGGATATCAAGGTACGTTGAGGCGTGCCACGTCCAGGTATTCGCTGCCGGCAAAGCTGCAATCGCATATCGTTGTGCGGCGATATTTGCGAAGGATGGAGTACCGGGCGCTGTTCACGTTACGTCGACGCTGGAGTTCCGCGAGTTTCTAACTCTTCATAAGCAGCAGGGAGCTCACAGACTATGTTACTCTTCCTTGAACGGAAGAGTAAGCCCCGCGGCTGACACCGCATTCCTACCACGTAGAATTGAAAAACTCTGGTTAGAGTAATGAAGTTGTCCTACCCTCGCAGTCCTCCCCCTTCAGCTACGACTGTAAGTTGTTTGACAGTGGTCGTCAAAAGAGGCGAAATACAAAATTTCAACGGAACCTTATTCTACGATGCATGCAGTATTTCCTCACATGACCAGGAAGCACGGAAGAAGGCGATGTAACGCAGGTCAGCGGGCGCTCCTTAGTCTTCCATTGATATTTTTTGTAGAGGGCTTTTGCGGACGACACGAACTTGGCGCAAAATGTGGTCCTTTGAGATGAGCCGTTCAACCGGTGGTGTAACGGTGAGCAGTTCATCCGCTTTTGTGCAATTCTGGTTTAGAGTGTACAACAGAAACAATATTAATGGAAGTTGGCTCTAGTTACGGGAGATCCTCCTAGCAATGATTGTGGGCACACACTTAGCTGTGATGAAGTCTTGGGCACTCCTTTCGGGAGAGTAAACGGCTGTCCCATATTTCACTCTCTTTTCAGGACTGCCGGGTACTCTCTGTAGCACAGAGTTCTGTGACTCTGGCTGCAAGGAAGTGAGGGAGAGTGAAATGATCCTTCTGGAGCGGAGAACATCCCTCTCACCGCAGGAGTTCGAGCACTCTTTCTAGGACCTAAGGAACAAAAAAAAAGAAAACAAAATGGCGTGTCCAAGATTTCGATCAGATCATGCAACAGCAAATACGCCGAAGGCGTTCCTGAACGAGAGATAGCATATATAACACATGTGTCCATGCACAACGTACACACAACACAGCCACGTTGTACATGTGAACACCCCTTGCGCGGAGTATACCAAGTATCTCGACTTCCCATGTATTGCCAGTGGTAACAACCGTGTTCTGGGTAATTATGCAATAAATATGAACAGAATGCGTGTAAACATCTGGTAGTCCTTAGGTACATTAAGTGCAAGACCTGTTAATACAAAACAACATAATATTCGACGTCTTTTTTGTTATCGAATACCGTTATCAGCTGTTTTACTAACGGCAAAAATAAGGTGCGATGCGACGCGGCTCGTTCAGCGTATGGCGTAGCGGCAAGCACGCTCGGATTATCATCAAGGTATAAAAGCAATCAAACAGATCTTCGGAAACATGAATGAAAACAAAAGAGAGAAAATTAGACATGGCCAGTAAATGGGGAAAGCGAGCCGCTTCGTGTACGCACGCTATCCGTATTACCCATAAGGTCCCAGCCAAATTAAACATTCCAACGCTAATTGGCACTGCCGGACATCACTGCTGGGACACTTGATAAGGCAGAAGAAATCAAGCACATTCAAAAGTTCGAAAATAAGCCACAACACAACATTCGGACCTATGTACGCACGCACAGCTAGCGAACACCACACCGACGACGCCACCACGCCACTTTTTTTTCTTCTTTATTACAGGGCAGAAAAAACGTTCCATACACAAGCATTCGGAAAACCTGTAATCAGGCATATTCAAGCACATATCAATATACAAAAGTAGTCAAGACTGTCGCGATGTAAGACGGGCACCCCATATAGTCAAGCACATCGATTTAAACGCATATGTTAAAAAAATATGTCGGTAATAAATGTGCACAAACGAAAAAGGCCCTCCTCAAACAGAAATACCCAGAAAAAGTTAATGACGATGCTATAACTCACGCCGACATGCTCGACCGCGCTGAAATCCTCAAAAATCAGACATCGAGCAGGGAACACAAGGCTAACTTAATACTAACTCACTCTGCGTCGCTACCAATTGTATCAGCTATACTTAAGAAATAGTATAACATGCTCACTCAACGTGATCGCCTCAAACGCATATTCGTGGAACCGCCTCGTGTCGTGTATAAACTAAACACAAATTTACGCGACATCTTAACCAAGTCAACTTTAAAGCCACGTCGTGACACTGGATGAAGGCCGCGTAATAAGCCATGTTGCCAGGTCTGCCCTTATATTAGAACTACACAAAAAGCAACAAGCACCGGATCGAACTTTTAGATGCGAAGCAGCTCTTTGACTACCCTGTGTAACGTTCTCCCTTTGTGCGTCCGTACGGCGAGGGCGAGGGCAACGCGCTGCCCTCGCCGCAGGTGTTCGAGTGGTGCCAAGTAGGTCACGCCGCAGCTGCGCGTTGACGTCACGCTCCCCTCGCAGTGCGCGCTGACGTCACTCTCTCCCTCGCCTGCCGCGCGCTCGCCGCAGCTGCCGCCTCGTCCGTTCGCCCGCAACACCTGCCGCTACCGCCGCTCGCTCCGCTACCGCGACCGACAAAAGATTAGCACCATCTTTCCAAAGGGAACCCTGATGGGATGCGAAGCCCCCGCGTTAGCGCCGTTCAACCCGTGACGACACTCGTGCGCAACGCTGCTGCTTCGCATCCCATCAGGGTTCCCTTTGGGAAGATGGTGTTAATTTTTTTGTACAAATTAAAGGAAACTTCATTTGTGACACGTCTAATGTCGTTTACCTGCTTGAGTGCACTAAATGTAATCAACAGTATTGCCACCTGGTGTTGGCACGTGGAAATGGACTCAGACAAGTCGACAAAGAAGAAGTTCTAGCTGTCCCGCGTCTGAGCTGTACGAGCTGACTCAGCTGAGCTTCTATTTATTAAACCTTACTTTTTTATTTCACGGCGTGACAAGACTGGTGGAGGTCCTGGGTACAACGACGCATCCCATGAGCCGGAACCCGACGCATCCCACCCGGCAACGACAACGACGCATCCCACCCGGCAGCCGGAACCCGAGTCCTGTACGGGTGAACACCTCAGTTCACCGAGTAAGCCGCCGGCAACGAGGCCTAGCTCACGAAACGCCAGGGCAAGCTCCCGACAGAGAGACTATGACGCCGTCCTCGCTCGTCACGGAAGGTACATCATCTCCTGCGCCAGCTTACTGTACCCTCGAGAATCCGCTGACGCCTCCTACCTTTCACGGAGATCTGCACGAAGACGTGGATGACTGGCTTAGTGAGTTTGAACGTGTCGCAGCGTTCAACCACTGGGATGATGACAAAAACTTAGGCGCGTGTACTTCAGCTTAAAGGATGGCGCCCAGACGTGGTTTCAGAACAGAGAAGATGGGCTGACATTATGGTGCGAATTCCAACGTCGCCTTCTGAAGCGCTACAGGGGCGCCGACCACCGCGAGCGCGCTGAACACGAACTACAGACCCGTGTTCAGATGCCAAATGAGGCTGTTACCATGTACGTCGAGGACGTGACTCGTCTTTTCAAAGGAGCTGGTCCCACTATGCCTGAAGACAAAAAGTTGCGCCACCTCATGCGTGGTGTGAAAGAGCAGCTGTTTGCCGGCCTGATACACGAATACTCATTGCGAATTTCAACTACGAACATCGGCATCAGTTTCGTGGTACTGCTGCGGCATATGGAGATCCCGTTACTGACGCCACAGAGTGTTTCGCATCCGAGGAAACATATGCTGGTGAAAATCTTCTTGACCGCATCCACGTCAATTCGAACCTTTCCGACGGCAAGAAGGCTGCACTTCACGACCTACTAAAGGAATCCAAGTCTCGTTTCGCCTCCTCGTCTAAAGTCTGCCAAACACCACTCACCAAGCACCTAATTATTACCGATGATGATGTTCGTCCACGACAACAGCCCTACCGTGTGTCTGCAAACGAACGCGAGTTCATTCAAATGCAAGTAAAGGAGATGCTCGACAATGGCCTCGTTCAACCATCCAGCACCCCGTGGTCTTCACCAGTCGTCCTGGTAAAGAAGAAGGACGGAACACTACGCTTCTTCGTTGATTACAGGAAGCTAAACAGCATTGAAAAACAGACGTTTACCCGCTTCCACGCGACGATGACGCTCTAGACAGGCTGCGGTGCGTGAGGTATTTTTCATCCATTGATTTGAAGAGCGGCTATTGGCAGATTGAGGTGGATGAGCGAGACCGAGAAAAGACGGCGTTTGTAACGCCAGATGGCCGTTATGAATTCAGAGTTTCCCCTTTCGGTCTTTGTTGTGCTCCAGCCACTTTCCAGACGATGAAGGATACGGCTTGAAATGGCAGAGCTGTCTTGCATACCTGGACGATGTAGTGATTTTCGCCGAGTCTTTTTGAACAACATCTGAGACGCCTCAAAATGGCCCTAGAAGCCATTCGCTCAGCTGAGCTGACGATGAAACCTCAAAAATGACACTTTGGCTATGAATAGCCGAAGTTTCTCGGGCACGTTGTGAGTGCAGAGGAAATCAGCCCCGACCTAGAGAAAACTTCAGCCGTTGCCGCCTTTCTCCTCCATCGGATAAAAAGGCAGTACGACGTGTTCTTGGCTTGTGTTCCTATTACCGTCGCTTCATTGCCGACTTCTCCAGGATAGCCGAACCTCTCACGCGACTCACCCGAGACGATGTGCCTTTTGCCTTGACCACGCTACAACAGACGGCCTTCGAAGAGCTCCGGCAGCGCATGCCGTCAGCACCTGTACTGGCCCATTTCGATGACGGGGCAGATGCAGAGATCCACACAGACGCTAGCGACGTCATCCTTGGTGCTGTCCTTGTGCAACGACACAGCCACGTTGAGCACGTCATCGCTTACGCCAGTCGGACAATCTCTCGGTATGAGATAAACTATTCTGCTTCAGAGAAGGAATGCCTCGCAGTCGTGTGGGCGACGACAAAATTCCCGCCTTATCTATACGGTTGTCGCTTCAAAGTGGTGACTGACCACCACTCGCTGTGCTGGCTGGCCAACCTTAGAGACCCGTCTGGCCGCCTTGCTAGGTGGAGTTTCCGCTTGCAGGAACTTGACATCACGATTGTGTGCAGGTCAGGGCGAAAGTACGAAGACGTCGACGCTCTTGCTCGAGCACCTGTAAGTTCCCCTTTTCTGCAATCTGAGAATGACGATGGTTTTCTCGGAGCCGTTACTAATACCGACTTCATGTCAAGGCAGCGAGCCGACGCAGAATTACGGCGCATTATCGATTACCTTGAGGACCAAAACCCCACCTTCTTCGGCACATTGCTCACGAGCTATCTTCGTTTTATCTGAGAAGGGGCATTCTATACAAGAAAAATGCCCGCGGCAGCGACAAAGCCTTTGTCCTCGTTGTGCCTAGCGACATGCGCGGTGATATCCTATTTGCTTGCCACGACGAGCCCTCGTCAAGACACTTGGCCCATTCTCGGACAATCGCGCGAGTTCGCCAGCAGTAATACTGGCCGTGACTACCATCTAGCGTGCACCGCTACGTGAAAGACTGTCGCGAGTGTCAACGCCGCAAGGCACCGCCTATGGAACCTGCGCGACTACTGCAACCAATTTCACCCCCCGAGACACCCTTCGACCTCGTGGGAATGGATCTTCTCGGACCCTTGCCTTTATGGTCATCTGGCAACAAGTGGATCATCGTTGCAACGGACTACTTAACCCGTTAATCATCGTCATCATCATCATCATCATCATCATCATCATCTCCAGCCCATCTTATGTCCACTGCAGGACGAAGGCCCCTCCCAATCCTCGCCATCCTTGCCTGTCCTGCGCGAGCTGATTCCATTTATTGCCTGCGAATTTCTTGATTTCGTCCCCCCATCTTACTTTCAGCCGCCCACGGCTGCGCTTACCCTCTCTTGGTATCCATTCCGTCGTTCTAACTGTCCATCGGTTATCTAGCCTTCTCATCACATGGCCTGCCCATGTCCATTTTTTCTTCTTAATATCGTTCACTATGTCGGCGACCCCCGTTTGTTCTCTGACCCACTCGGCTGTCTTCCTATCCCTTAGTGTAATGCCTATCATTTTTCGTTCCATCGCCCGCTGCACGGTTCTTAACTTCCTCTCTAGCTTCTTTGTAATTCTCCAGGTTTCTGACCCGCAAGTCAGTACTGGCAAGATGCAGTAGTTATATAGTTTCCGCTTGAGTGATAGTGGTACGTTTCCGTTCATGAGTTGGGAACGTCTCCCATATGCGCGCCATCCCATGTTTATTCTACGGCGCATTTCATTTATATGGGTGGGTTCTCCTGTAAGTAGCTGTGCTAGGTGCAGATATTCTTCTACGACTTCTAATGTATGGGCTTCGATCGTGAATTGACGTTTTTTCGCCGTGCCACTTAGCATTACCTTTGTTTTCTGCATGTTCATCCTTAATCCTACCTTAGCGCTTTCGCGGCTTAAGCCTTCAATCATCTTTTGCAGTTCGTCGCCATCATTGCTAAAGAGTACTATGTCGTGTGCAAATCGCAGGTTACTCAGATATTCGCCGTTAATCCTGAGCCCTGTCTCTTCCCAGTCTAACCTTTTAAAGATTTCTTCCAAACATGCAGTAAATAGCATTGGAGAAATTACATGTCCTTGTCTCACGCCTTTCTGTATTGGGGTTTTCCTGCTTTTCCTAAGGAGGAGTAGGGTGGCCGTAGAATCTTTATAGATGTTGGCTATTGTGTTTATGTAGCTATCACATATTCCTTGACGATGTAGTGCCTCCAGAACTGCTGGTATCTCTACCGAGTCGAAAGCCTATTCGTAATCTATGAAACCCATATAGAGGGGTTTGTTGTATTCAGCGGATTTCTCGATTACTTGATTGATCGCATGCAGGTGGTCCATGGTAGAGTATCCTTTTCTGAACCCTACTTGCTCTCTTGGTTGATTAAATTCAAGTGTGGCCCTTATTCTGTTTGAGATAACCTTTGTGAATATTTTGTAAAGTGCTGAGAGTAGACTGATCGGCCTGTAGTTCCTCAAGTCCTTTACATCCCCCTTCTTATGTAATAATAGAATATTTGCGCTTATCCAGCTGACTGGCACATTTGAAGTTTTGAGGCATTGTGTGTATAGTGTCGCGAGCTTTCCAGTTAGGAATTCCCCGCCATCTTTGATCAAGTCCACGGTTACACCGTCTTCTCCAGCCGCTTTTCCGCGGGACGTGCCCTTAATTGCTTCCCTAACTTCGTCCGGAGTGATGCATGCGATTTCGTAGTCGTGCTCGACATTAAATACACTCATGGTGGGGAGACTCGTATTCGACCTGCATAGTTCGGAATAGAAATCCTTGGCCACTTTGGCTGTATCACTGAAGTTAGTAACGATGTTGCCCTGCTTATCTTTCACTGCATGCCTTATGTTCCGTCCCGCATAAAGCGTCCTTTTAGTTGTTTTGATGCTGATTCCTTTTCTGACGGCTGCTTCTATTTCTTTCACGTTATGGTTGCGTATGTCCCTGACTCTACTTTACTTGATGAGCTTAGACAGCTTGGCGAATTCTATCTTGTCTCTTGAGTTACTTATTCTCATCTGTTGGCGTTGTTTGATTAGATTTTTAGAAGATTCCGAGAGCTTATTCACAACATGTCTTGGTGCTTGCCCCTTACTTCGAATGCCGCTTCGGTGATCAGCTTAGTAATGTCTTCGTTCATCTTCCCTATATCCTCATTATCTTCCTGTCCTAGAGTCTCATACTTGTTCTTCATTTCAATTCTAAATTCTTCTCTTTTAGCGCTGACGCCATCTGGGTTAGCCTTTTTCCGTGTGAGTAACTTTGTCCTTGTTCGCTTTAGATTGAGGGATATCTTCGCCCTTACTAGTCTATGGTCACTCATTCTGACCTTACTAACCACTTCTGTGTCTTGTACTATACCTAGATCAGTGCACATTATGAAGTCTATTTTGTTTTTCGTTTCTCCTTTGGGGCTTTTCCACGTCCATTTGCTGTTCTTACGTTTCTTGAAGAAAGTATTCATTACACGGAGGTGATTTCTTTCGGCGAATTCCACTAGCATGTCCCCTCTGCTATTCCTATCTCCTTCTCCGTAATTACCGACTGCACGTTCTCCTCTTAGTTTCTTTCCTATTTTCGCGTTGAAGTCCCCCATAACAATCGTATATTGGGTGTGTACCTTGTTCATAGCCGTTTCTACATCCTCGTAGAACTGTTCTACACCCTCGTCACTGTGGCTGGTCATTGGTGCGTAACTTTGTACTAGTTTTAGTTTGTATCGCCTATTTAATTTTATCACGAGACCTGCCACCCTTTCGTTGATGCTATAGAATTCTTCGATGTTACCTGCTATCTCTGTGTACAAGGAACCCCACGCTGTATTCGCGCTTCTCTGGTAGCTCTCTGTAGCAGAGAACATGTCCTTCACTAAGCGATAAGTATCCTTCTCCTGGTTTCCTAACCTCGTTAAGGTCAATGATATCCCAATTGATAGCCCCTAATTCTTCTAATAGTTCAGCTAATCTCGCTTCGCTTGAAAGAGCTCGCGTGTTAAGAGTCGCTACTTTTAATTTCCAATGACGGCCTGTGCGAGTCCAGAGGCTTTTTGAGCCTATTGTTCCCATACCCGTGTGGTCGCTTCCGCGGCTACAAGCTCCGTTCATGTCGTCTTCGTAGGTCCAGGGTTTCGTTCGTCCGGTAACTTGGGAGGTGTTGGCCATGGTTTTGCACCAGGAGGGCCAGTTCCTGTTCTGGTGCTCAGGTGAGTTACTTAGATTAAGCACGGTGATGGTGGGCGCCCATATGCACCTTTTGTCCAAATACTTCGCCGAGGGGAGGAGACTTTCAGAGGCGTTGCAGTGTGTAGGTTAGTCAAGGCAGGGTATAATTGCTAAAGGGAAGTAGGCGATATAAAGAAGATACCGTAAAATGGGGTTACTTTGTGACTGCAGGGGTTACTTTGTGACACACGCTCGTTTTTCTTTATTTTAAATCTCGCGCCATTACCAAGCACCGCCGAAAAGCTATGAGCCACTCAAAAAGCTCGCCTGACGTGCCGGGCCACCTAGTGCCAGCCTGCCGACGTTTCCGCGCTCCAGAGCCACTCTAGAGAACGAAATGTTGAATCGTGTTTTGGCACGCATTGTTGAAGCGCCGTAAACTTTGTGTGCTCGACCCGTCCACACGACAAAAACAGCGAAATCAGGTATGACCTTCTGATTGTTAACATGTTGGCTAAAAGAAACTGTAATATAAATTTAATCAGGTTATGTTTGTTTAAGGTTATAGAAAGGAAACTGAAATGTTGATACTTCGCGGGGTAACTTTGTGACATGCCAACTGTGTTTGTGACAAGCCAGCAGGACGGGAAAACCGACAACCAGAAATAAGGGCAGCTGTACCTCTAGTATCAGAGCTAGATGACCTAGGAAGAGGTCTTATCTTGAGGACGACAGCGCAGAAGGTAGCAGTGACAGCGAATCGTCTTGAGATGGTCAGCGTGGCTACAAGAAAAGGTGGTCGGAAGGAGATACAAGTGGGTCCGAGGTACTCTCCGGAAGTCTTGACAACCTATCGGAAACGGACACTCCTACCATCTACACGATTCCAAATACCAACGTCCCGAGGGTCCGCAGTACGGGTTCCGGGGAAAGCACCTTCAAGGTGGATGACTTTGTCGTAGTAAACTTCGAAGCACAACTTTTTCCGGGAAGATTGACGGAAGTCAAACCTGAGAGGGAAGTCAAACCTGAGACGAACAAAAAGAATTGGAGATGGTCCGACTGCGAAGGCGCCATTTTGTACTCAGAAGAAATTTTGTACACAATTGAATCCCCTAGGCCGGTAGGCAAGCCAGGCATCTTTGAGGTAAAATATCTTGATTGAGGAGGTACATGTACGAATAATTTGTAATACCATTTTACCATTGCCAGAGCAGAAACCAATTGTACATAACGCAAATAAACTTTTGATGGGGTAACTTCACATTCAGCCAAAAACAACGTTGTCACAAAGTTGCCCCACACGACGGGGCTACATTGTGACATCTTTTAACCTGAATATAGCCGTTTGTATTAAAGATGCGGATTTGTAGAGCACACCGTTGTGTGAGGGAAGGATTTAGCAACGTTATGCTACTATTCATTCGTCTTTATGTTGATAATTGTTCAGCGAGAGAAAGAAAACGTACGAAATCTGTCACAAAGTAACCCCATTTTACGGTACCTCAGGAGCGTAGAGAGAACATAAAAGATACAGAAAAGAAATATAAGTGCTAAGAGAAAAAAAAGAAAAATGCCTTATACACATCGGCGGTTCGAACTCGGGACCCCTCGGTCTACTACAAAAGCATGGCCGAGTCGTCTGGGTTGTCGGGTCGCCGATGTGTTTAAGAACAGACTCCTGCTGCGCCCCCTCGTCAATTGTGACGGGATAAATTTCAAAAATGTCAATACAAGGAAGGCATGCCTGATTATCTCATCTGCGACGTGGGAGTGTCCGCCGTGTTCGTCGCGTCATAACGTGTAGTTTGGCCAATGCGCGTCTTTAGCTTTCTGTTCTTAGTGGTTGTCTGAGGGAGATAGAGATAGGGAGGGCGGAAGGAGGACGACAGCTGGGGAGGAGGGGAGGGGGCGTAAAGTAAGAGGCGGGAAAAGTATGCATAGCGACCTAGCTTGCACTTACGGAATCGCCGGGATAATAACTTCTGTATCCGTTGGTCGGCGTTCAACCTACGTCGCAATATGTCGAAAGCGGTTGTCTATTCCACAGAAGTGCTCCGGCCTTGTAATTGAGAGAGAAGCAAAACCCATCGCGTGTTATGCTCGTAGCGCGTAGCTCCTTCCTTGTCCGTTTACCCTGATAGGAAATTTTGCGAATAGCTTAGTTTCCTAGCGGGATTGATATCAAACAAGTTATGACATCATTAAATATTGGTAAGTTGCTATTTAGAGCACCAGTTATAGCAGGGAGGGCCGAAGTCTTAATGTGCCGTTTCTGACGTGTCCTTGAAAGGTCCCTTCCAGAAAACATTGCTAGCTCATTAGGTTTTTTTTCTTGTTTTTTTTTCGCCTGGCAGTTACAGTTGTTTCTGTTTTTCGACGATGTGCGCGCACTTATATGCCATTTCTCTTCAATAATCGGTTTACACTCAGCGCCTGTCACGTTCTTTCGTGTGCCTACTTCGTCTACTCTCGCAGAAATAATACATTCTCCGGTGGTGAGCTCACGTGGGAGCAATAGCGGCCATCGTCGGCATATTTTCTAACATAATATGATCTTTATATATATATATATATATATATATATATATATATATATATATATATATATATATTGACGCGTGCATTCAGCGAAGAAAACAAAGACGATGAGGGTTTTTAGCGCGTTCCTTCTAGTGGGGCACGTGCACAGCGGGGGTTAGAAGAAGAAGACGTTTTGGAATAGAGCTCCAACAAGCTGTCCTGCGTTTCTTGTCTGTTTCTTGTCGTGCTGTAACGCGACACTGGTGGAGGTGCTGGGTACGGAAACCTGCCTGATGCTCCAGACTCCATCGAGAAGCCGCTCATCTAGCCCAGACCTATCGTCTCCGACTACAACTCCCGCGCATCGCTTCAGTCGGCGCTTGCTGGGCCTTGCTCCGGAACTCGCACCCTTACAGCAACACTCTTCGGGACATCGCCCACATCTGCCAATGGCTAACGCCAGCCCGACACAGGCTCCTACGGGGATCTTTGCGCCGCTTCCATCACAGGTGACGCTTCATCAACCGCTTGTCCCCGACCGCTTTCGCGGTGGCGCGCACGAAGATGTAGAAGATTGGCTTGACCACTACGAACGAGTCGCCAAGATCAATCAGTGGTCGGCTCAAGAAAAGCTCTCCCGTGCGTATTTCTCCCTTGAGGACAGCGCCCGCACATGGTTTGAGAACCGCGAGGCCACCATATCTACATGGAATGAATTGCGAGAGCAACTTATTGACACCTTTGCAAGTATCGATCGACGGGACCGGGCCCAGCAGTTACTTGAATTGCGTATTCAAAAGCCCAATGAAACTGTAGCCATGTTCGCTGAGGACATGGCCCGTCTGTGTCGCAGGGCTGACCCGAACATGCCGGAGGATAAGAAGTTGCGCTACCTCATGCGCGGAGTGAATGAACAATTATTCGCCGGACTTGTACGCAATTCACCAAACACCGTGGCTGATTTTATAAAGGAAGCCACAGCTATCGAACGAGCGCTACACCAGCGTTGCTGACAGTATGATCGCTTATGCACCAGCACCCCGACCAATGCCGCCGCCATGACTGTGGACAATCAATGTTCCCTGCGTGATCTCATTAGGGAGATCGTCCGAGAAGAGTTGCAGAAACTCTGCACTCCGATGACGGGCGCACCTGTTGCATCAGTCGCCCAAGCAGTACGGGACGAGATCAGGCAAGCGTTCTCGACAGTGGACTATGGTCAAGAGCACCACCCCATGACATACGCCGCCGCTGTCCGGAGTCCACCAACCGTCACGCCGTACTGCCAGCCACCGATGGCGCCTCCGCCGCAACCGCATGAAGACGCTCTGAGACGCCCCCCCACCATGCCGATGTCGCCGTACCAACCGCCATTCGCTACGCCTTGGTCGCCACCACAGGAGGAACCTTCGGGACGCCCGCAGTTTCGAAAAACTGACGCATGGCGCACTACCAATCGCCGGCCACTCTGTTTCAACTGTGGCGTCGCCGGCCATGTTGCTCGCTATTGTTGGTAGCGCGACGCATCACACCGACCGCTTAGGTTCGACGCACATCGCCGCACCCAGGATGACTACATGACACGCCGAGACGATGCTGCTTTTTCAGGAGCCCCAGTAGCCCGCTCTCCCAACGTCGAGTCTATGCCGAATAACCAGACCGACTTCGGCCGCCGGTCACGCTCACCGTCTCCCGTTCCTTCGTCGTCGCCCAGTCGGCGTACTTACGCGGAGCTCCGGGGACGAAGGTCGCCTAGCCCACGCCGGGGAAACTAAAGGCGGCGACCTCTGGGGGCAAGGTTGCAGGCCAGCCGCAAGACGACAAAAAGCCCCCCATTCTGCCGCTTCAAGACGCCGCGACGCCGACAAGCCACACCTCAGACGAAATTGTGAGCGCTGACCTTACTGTGTTTGTTGATGGCCAGCAAGTAACAGCCTTGGTGGACACAGGTGCCGATTTTTCCATAATGAGTCAAAACCTCGCCATTCGTCTCAAGAAAGGGAAAACGCCGTGGACGGGACCCCTTATAAGGACTGCAGGCGGCCAGTTATTGATGCCTATCGGAAGATGTACAGCGAGAATCGGCATAGAAGATTCTTCTTTCGTGGCCACATTTGTAGTCCTTTCGACGTGTTGTAAAGACTTAATTATAGGGATGGACTTTCTAAGAGAGCATGGTGCGGTCATCAGCATTCCAGACCGTGTGGTGTCATTTCAACAAAGCCCCGATTTCAACGATTACTTAGCATCGCAACGCAACTCGTTGCGCCTGAGTGATGATGACGTGGTCGTACCGCCGATGTCATGCGCACTTGTTTCCGTGGTGTGCGACGTACCATTTGGTGGTGAAGGCGTGGCAGACCAAATACGCTCGCTGCTGTTTACTCACGGCATTTCAGTTGCGCGAGGCATCGTCAGTGTCACTGCAGAGCGGACAAATTTATTATTAACTAATTTTAGTGCTGAGCGCCGGCGCCTTCCAAAAGGCACGGCAGTCGCTTACCTTGATGATATCGCAGATGTCGGAGAAGCCTCCTTATCGGTACTTGACGAAGGACCCAAACCAAGTTCAGTACCCGTTCTTGACGTCAGCAACACACTGCCACAGGACGAGCGGAAGAGGCTTCTCGAGCTGCTAGCGGAGTTCCAGGACTGCTTCGCATCGGCATCCAAAGTCGGCCGGACACCCCTGACCCAACACAGAATAATTACCGAGGATACAGCGAGACCAATTCATCAGAACCCTTATCGTGTGGCTGCGAAAGAACGTGAGGCGATACAACAGCAAGTAGCTAAAATGCTTGAGGATGACGTCATCCAGCCTTCAAAAAGCCCCTGGTCATCGCCTGTAGTTTTGGTCAAAAAGAAGGACGGCAGCCTGCGCTTTTGTGTTGATTATCGAAAGCTTAATCAGGTGACCAAGAAAGATGTGTATCCGCTCCCTCGTATCGATGACTCACTCGATAGACTTCGACACGCCCGTTACTTCTCTTCAATGGATTTGAAGAGCGGATACTGGCAAATTGAGGTGGACCCGAGAGACTGCGAAAAGACCGCTTTCGTGACACCGGATGGACTATACGAATTTAAGGTCCTCCCCTTCGGCTTATGCTCAGCGCCCGCGACGTTTCAAAGACTGATGGATACTGTTCTTTCGGGCCTGAAGTGGAAGACATGCCTGGTGTATCTGGACGACGTTATAGTGTTCTCGGCGACCTTTCACGAGCACCTTGAACGGCTCAAAGCGGTTTTACAAGCCATACGGTTCGCTGGTCTCACACTCAAGCCAGAAAAGTGCCACTTTTGCTTTCAAGAACTGCAGTTTCTCGGTCACGTTGTCAGTCAAGCAGGCGTTCGCCCGGATCCCGACAAAGTCGCCGCTGTTGCCAACTTTCCTGTGCCGACTGACAAGAAGGCTGTTCGACGCTTTCTTGGCCTCTGTGCTTATTATCGACGGTTCATCGCAGACTTCGCACGCATTGCGTCTCCGCTAACTCAGCTCACGAGAGAAGACGTTGCGTTTGTGTGGAACAACGAACAGGAAACTGCTTTCAATGATCTCCGCCAACGTCTACAAACGCCGCCAGTGCTTGCCCATTTCGACGAGACAGCCCCTACGATGATACACACCGATGCCAGCAATGTAGGCCTGGGAGCTGTGCTTGTGCAGTGGCAAGATACTACGGAGAGAGTCATCGCCTATGCAAGCCGCACACTGACGCGAGCAGAGGCTAACTACTCAACAACCGAGAAAGAATGTCTGGCAGTAGTATGGGCGATTATGAAATTCCGTCCGTATTTGTACGGCCGTCCCTTCAAGGTCATTAGCGACCACCATTCCCTGTGCTGGTTGACACGCCTTAAAGATCCTAACGGGCGTCTAGCGCGTTGGAGTCTCAGGCTCCAAGAGTATGATCTCACAGTCGTCCACAAGTCGGGGAAGCGCCATACGGACGCGGACTGCTTGTCCCGATCGCCGATAGAATCGGCTGCTCTGCCAGATGATGACGAGACAGCATTTCTTGGTGTTCTGGACACGTCCGCCATTGCGCAGCAGCAACGTGAGGACCCAGAGTTGCTTGAACTAATTCATTACTTGAAAGGAAAATCTCCGAAGGCGCCCAGGATTTTCGCGAGGCTGTTGTCGTCGTTTTGTTTAAGAAGCGAAGTTCTCTACAAAAGGAACTTTTCATCGATCGGTGCCACATATTTACTCGTCGTTCCTACCGCTCTTCGTCCTGACGTACTGCGAGCATGTCACAACGAAGCGACTTCAGGTCACCTAGGCTATACGCGAACCTTGGCCAGAGTGCAGCAAAGGTACTACTGGCCCAGACTCAACGCTGCCGTGAAACACCACGTACGCGCATGTCTCGATTGTCAGCGGCGCAAGTCTCCTCCGACTAAGCCAGCCGGCCTGCTGCAACCCGTGCAGGTCCCACGAACACCATTTGACCAGATTGGAATGGATATTTTGGGTCCGCTTCCAACATCTACCACAGGGAATCGCTGGATTGTCGTCGCGACCGATTACCTGACGCGTTATGCGGAAACGAAGGCCATTCCGAGAGGTACAGCAGCGGAGGTGGCAAAGTTTTTCATCGAGAACGTTGTACTAAGACATGGCGCACCTACGATAGTGATAACAGATCGAGGAACTGCATTCACGGCGGCTCTGTTAGACCACGTTCTGGCGCTCAGTGGGACGGCTCATCGCAAAACAACCGCATACCACCCGCAAACCAATGGACTCACAGAGCGCCTAAACAAAACGCTTGAGGACATGCTTTCCATGTACGTAGACGTTGAACATAAGAACTGGGACGAAATCTTGCCCTACGTGACGTTTGCGTACAATACGGCTAAGCAGGAAACAACACGCATGACTCCGTTCAGCCTCGTTCACGGGCGGGAGGTGCGGACGATGCTGGACGCGATGCTACCACACGAATGTGACGACTCTGCAACGGACGCCGATATATTTACGCAACGCGCAGAAGAAGCCAGGCAGCTCGCTCGCCTGCGGATTCACCAGCAGCAAGATTATGATGCAGGCCGCTATAATGCTCACCACCGAGTCGTAACATTCGAAACCGGCGACAGAGTGTGGGTTTGGACACCCATACGGAAACGTGGATTGTCTGAGAAGCTATTGCGCAGATACTTTGGACCTTATCGTGTATTGCGCCGCATTAGCGACGTCACCTACGAGGTCGTCCCCGACAGTCCTCATTCTACGAGACGCCAACAGCACCGTCCTGAACTTGTGCATGTAGTGCGTATGAAGCCGTACGTCGGCGAGTGAAAGTGCGCCAGACTCCGACTCCCACGTAGCTATATCTTTAGATTAGCATCGGGGCGATGCTCTTTTAGGGAGAGGCCAATGACGCGTGCATTCAGCGAAGAAAACAAAGACGATGAGGGTTTTTAGCGCGTTCCTTCTAGTGGGGCACGTGCACAGCGGGGGTTAGAAGAAGAAGACGTTTTGGAATAGAGCTCCAACAAGCTGTCCTGCGTTTCTTGTCTGTTTCTTGTCGTGCTGTAACGCGACAATACATACATACATACATATATATATATATATATATATATATATATATATATATATATATATATATATTGTTTGTGTGTGTGTGTGTGCGCGCGCGCGTGGTTGCGGGTCACGACATGTGACTTGAAATTCAAACAATAAAGAGAACTGCATTACGGCTATGTATAACACAATACAAACGCTATAAAAAAGACACGATCTAATAGGACTAGAGTAACGTATTGAGGAGTGTTTAGACTTCGCCGCTTATTAATGCCGATATTTAAGGGCTTCCTAGCCGGCGATTCAAGTGCGTCATGCTTTGAGGCATTTCTCTGACTCATCCTAAGTAAGAGCAGTCGTGCATCTTCGGACACGATTAGCTTTATATCTGTCCTGGTGTTCGTAAGTACGAGTAGATAATCTTCAACGTGTGGAGGAGGAGAAGAAAAGGTGTACATTCCTATATAACGGTTCGGATAACCTATTGAAAGATTTACAGTGAAGAGCGTCGCTCACCCCATGGGAGGACTTTGGGCTTCGATGCGGGGCTTGAGCTGTTCACCCAGTTACATACATCACGCCGTCATCAAGCACTCACCTTAACCCGTTATGCGGAGACAAAAGCCCTACCCCGCGGCACGGCCTCTGAAGTCGCAAAGTTCTTCGTACACCAGATTGTCCTGCGGCATGGCACCTCGTCATGCGTAATCACAGACAGAGAGACGTCATTTACAGCACAAATGACGCAGGACATCTTCGGACTGAGCGGTACGAGTCACCGCAAAACAACAGCGTACCATCGTCAAACTAATGGGCTAACGGAGCGCTTGAACAAAAACATCGGAGATATGCTAGCAATGTGCGTGGACGTCCAGCACAAAGCTTGGGACGATATTCTCCCGTGCATCACGTTTGCCTACAACGCCGCAACGCAGGAAACGACCCGATTTTCGCCTTTCCGTCTTGTTTACGGGCGAACCGTCGAAACGATGCTTGGCGCCATGCTTCCAAGCGACCAAAGCGATGAACTTTCTCCAGGCACCGAGGAATACACTCAGTACGCCGAACTACGCCGTCATTTGGCAACAGAGGCAGCGCACGGAACAGCCATCTGAAATTTTCCTGCTTGATTTCCCAGGCCTTTCAAGAACAAATCATCTCAGAAGAAGACAGGCGTATCGTGACCGTAACGCAAGTGGGTGCAGCCGCACCTTCCGGTTATCAGCTGTTCCTGCTGGACTTTGCTGGATCACGTGGACCTTGTCGTCATCACCGAGCTTGGGATAAAAGAGGGCTGGCATCAGCAACACGCCATTTGGCAACAGAGGCAGCGCACGGAACAGCCATCTGAAATTTTCTTGCTTGATTTCCCAGGTTGGAGACTTTACCTTATTGCGAAACGTTTTTTTTTTATTAGCCTCTGTTGCCAAACAACTGTATATTTTCTTTTCCGTTGAAACTGTGACTAACATTGGCTATGTCATCTGAAGTGTCTAACTTGGCGCGTGAGTTGCGCAAAGAAATAAGGGAGCTCAAAAGTAGTCTTGAGTTCATAAATAAGCAATACGAAACACTGAAACAGGACTGTGCTGATGTGAGAACGGAAAACGTGGCGCTCAAGGCATCGCAACACATGCTTACGCAGGAAGTAGAAACACTGAAGAAGCAGTTGCATGAAACATCTCTCAAGGTCACCTCGCAAGACCAATATTCCAGAAACAAAAACATCGAAATCAAGGGAATACCGCACGAGAGAACTGAAAAGCTAGTCGACGTACTGGGCAAAATTGGCGATGCACTAGGGGAACCGATTAAGGAGCAAGACATTGAGGTCTGTCATCGCGTCGCCACACGAAAAGCGGCAACAGAACAGAGCATCGTTGTAGTTTTCAACCAACGTGCGAAGCGCGAGCAAGTGCTTGAAAAAGCACGCAAGGCGAGGATAAATTCCAATGATCTGGGCTTTGACAAGAGTCAAGCAATATACATCAATGAGCATCTCTGCCCGCAGCTAAAGAGACTTCTAGGTTTAGCCATTGTTAAGAAGAAGGAACTGAACTGGCGCTTCGTCTGGGTGAAGGGCGGTAAAATCTTTGCACGAAAAACGGAAACGTCGAACGCAGTTCGTATCGGCTGTGAGGCAGATATTGAAAAAATGCGGGACTAGGGGCGTGTGTGTTTGATCGGAGCTTTAGTTTTCTTTCAATCATAAGAATGATTTCGCCAAGTGATGTCTTGAGGCCACATTCATGCGATTATCTTTCCTTTTTCCACTGTAACGCACAGTCTGCTAGGCACAAACATGACGAGTTGTTTGCGCTACTCGACGAATTCCCGTTTCAATTTGATAACGTGATGATAACTGAAACGTGGTATAGAACAGACGAGGAAGTATTTCGTATGCCTGGTTTCCAAACGTTCTTTTTGAACCGATCTGATAGGAGTGGCGGGGGTGTATTACAGCTCGTAGCTGAGCGTATAGCATGCAACATGCTTCCAGACTACTCTTCAATGACAGCAGATTATGAAGTGTTAAGTTTAGAATCCCACAAGTGTGTTTTCACTGTTGTATATCGCCCACCTAGTGGCGACGTTGCAAGTTTTTTAGCATATCTGGAAACATTGCTTTCGTTCGTCTGCACAAATAACTTGAAACTTGTTATCGGCGGTGATTTTAATATTGACCTTTTAATAAATACACCAAAGTCAAGCAAGCTGCAGATTCTTCTCGACTCATTCGGCTGTAGAAACGTGATTTCATCGCCTACACGAATTAGTGCTAACTCCGAAAGCTTGCTTGACCTGTTTGTCACAAATGGCTCTGGTGTTATACAATCCGGTGTAATTGCAGGAAAAATAGGAGATCACTCCCCCGTATACTTATTATGTAAAGTGAATCATACAACCTGGAAATCTCGTCATTCTGAGGCATTTCTTATTCAAGCTATTGATCAAAAAGCTCTCGATAAATTTCGCACCGAAATTGGAAAAATAAATTTCAGCTCAGTACTTCATTGCACAGACGCAGACGAAGCTTACAATACGTTCATGCATGCATTTGTAAGTGTTTATGAAAACTGTTTTCCATATAAAAAAATAAAAAGATCGAAAAAAATTCGGAAACCGTGGCTAACGGAGGAATGCCTCAGAATGATCCGTGAAAAGAACTTATTGTACGCGAAGTTTGTAAAGACTCGGGAACCCGCGGACTTCTCGTCTTTCAAAAAATACCGAAACTTTTTAAATAAGTTTTTGAGAAATGCTAGAAATAGACATTTTGAGAAGGTCTTTATTAGAGCCGGAACCAGGAGTGATGTCCTATGGCGCGAATTAAATAAGATTCTTCTGCCCGATTGTCACAGGCAACAGGAGCTGGAGCTGACAATTGGTAATAACGTCGTAGGTGGTGAAGAATTAGCTAACACATTTAACAAGCACTTTACGTCTCTAAATTCTAGTACGCATGACATAAACGCTACTTCTTTTCTGGGTAACCCTAACAGACACACTGCGTTTTTTGAACCTGTAACACCAAATGAAGTATACAAGACTTTTATGTCGTTAAAGAATAGTACATCGCGCGATATAAATGGACTTCAAATTCGACCGATTAAATATGTGCTTGACCTTGTGGTAGATGTGCTTACTCACATTTTTAACATTTGTTTATCTAATGGCGTTTTTCCCGAGAAAATGCAGCATGCGAAAGTGATCGTTTTATTTAAGTCCGGCAACACAAATGAATTAACAAATTATAGGCCAGTTTCTGTACTTCCCATAATTTCTAAAGGTCTCGAAAAGGTCATATGTAAAAGAATAACGTCATTTTGTGATAAACATAATATCTTATCAGATACGCAGTATGGATTCCGCAGTGGAATGTCAACGGAGCTTGCTCTGTTATCGCAAAAAGAATTAATCTTAAACAACTTTGAGAACAAAATATTAACTCTAGGCATTTTCGTTGACTTTTCGAAAGCTTTCGATTCTATTAACTATCAAACCCTATTCTCAAAGTTGGAACATTACGGCTTTCGCGGCATTACACTCAAACTTCTAAAATCATATCTTCAACACAGAAAACAGTGCGTTGCTATTGGATCAAAACTTTCATCAGCAAGATCCTTAACACAAGGTGTTCCCCAAGGTAGCGTACTTGGACCTGTTTTATTTAATCTCTACATTAATGACATACAAAATATAACGAAACTTGCTCAGTTTGTAGTCTACGCGGATGACACCAGTCTTTTTTTTCAATCTCCTGACATCGTACATCTCGTAAACGTAGCAAACACATCCTTAAGCATACTACAAAAGTGGAGTGACTTAAATTCATTGCCAATTAATACCAAAAAAACTAAAGCTGTATTGTTCACACCACCGCAAAAACATGTAAACTGCAGCAGTGCTCTTTACCTAGGTGCAGACAAGATAGAATTAGTTGACAACGTAAAAACATTAGGCGTTATCTTTAATAATCATTTAAACTGGGACGCACATGTTGAACGTATTGCGTCTAAACTAGCCAGAGCATGTGGTGTTATCTGCCGATTACGATACATGCTTCCTACCAAAATAAAACTTATGTTGTATAACAGTCTGTTCCTATCGCATGTCAGTTACTGTAATCTAGTGTGGGGCACGACATCAAAAACAAACATTCATAGCTTACAAACTTTACAAAAGAAAACTATTCGGCATATTGTCACTGCTCCTTTTGATGCACATGCCAACGAAATATTCCGCGCTCTCAATGTACTGCCCATTGAACACTTTTACGAATATAACCTTGTTTTGAAAATCAAAAAGTATTTCCGATGCAACAATGCGATATTTTTAAACTTGTGTAACCTAGTTGTATCACAGGAACCACTATATGAATTCAGAAAACGAAATAACTGGGTTTTGCCATTTTCACGAACAAATTGCGGCTCATGTCGATTGCAGTACAAAGTGCCTTGGGTATTAAATGTGTTGTATTCCTCAAAAACCGAGTTGAGCACTCTCACAAAACAGGCGTTAACATCAAACCTATTAAATAAGGGTACAATTATATGAATAATATTTGCCGATTGCACATTCATGTTTTCTATCCTTCTTTTGTTTTAGTTTTTTTTTCTTTTCGTACTCCTTACTTTATCTGTGTATTTATGTATCTATATTTTTTGCCTGTCTTGTTCGGCCCAACAGTGTCAGTTTCGATATTAAACCCTTAAGTATTTTTATGCATGTGCGCGTTAATCACTCCTGCATCGACTAAGTTTATATGTGTGCACATTACTGTATACATTTTTTTTGTATGTATGTATGAAAACTGTTGTGTGTGAGTAGATGTAGATATTTTGTGTGTATAAATGGGAAAGTGGTCAGATGTTGTGTATACATGGATATGTGGACTTAGAAGCGTGTGAATATGTATTTTTTCCCCTCTATTTGTACATATGCTGTATGTTTTGTTGCCAAACCACGGGGGCAGGAACCTCGTCAAGCTGCTGTTTTGCAGCTTTTTGTTCCTTGCCCTTGCGTTTTCTTTTTTTCCTGTAAAAAGGGAAATGCTAAATAAACTTGAAACTTGAAACTTGAAACTTGAAGCCCGTCAACTGGCTTGCTGAAATATCAGCCACCAGCAAGGGGCCGCTGCACGACGTTACAACCTCCGCCATCGAGACGTTGCTTATCGCCCCGGCGACCAAGTCGGGGTGTGGACACTTATCCGACGGCCGGGTTTGTCTGAAATACTCCTAAGCCGCTACTTCGTGCCGTACAGGGTAGTGAGACGTGTTGGTGACGTAACATACGAGGTGCTTCCGGACGGTGTCATGCCTCCTCGTCGACAGCTCCGGCCAGAAACTGTGCGCGTCGTTAGGCTCAAGCCGTATTTCACACAGTAGTTATTGTGTTGTCGCCCTTGTTCATGTGTTCCTGTATGAAATTTACTTTCCTTTTCTCTTCGGTGACCTTGGGTACTTCCATACACACGTATTTCTATTTTTCCAACCGCAACCGCGCCCTTTCCCTTTTCCTTATGGAGATTGACTAACGCTGGCTGACCCGTCTACCCATATGTTAGTTATTTATCTCGTTTCCCAAGCATCGAGTCGATGTTTTTTAAACGGGGGACATATGCCACTTGGTATTGGCGCGTGGGGATGGACTCAGAAAAGTCGACAAGGAAGGAGTTCGAGCTGTCCCGCGTCTGATCTGTACGGGCCGACCTTCTGTTTATTAAACCTCACTTTCTCATCTCGCGGCGCGACAATATATTGGAGAGATAGAGCCATCTTTCCGAATACGGTGTAATAATCACAAGTCACACGCGAAAAATTTCTTGACCCTGCCCCTGTCTAAGCATGTGCGCTTTCCCGGCCATTCATTTAGCTACCTGAAGGCGATGATACTAGAATCGGGCTTTTGGACGCACCACGACAGCGAGGTTCGTCAGTCCTACCTCATTTACCATTTCGAAGCCGCTACCTCGGGCATTAATGAAAAATTGCGGGACCCTTAAGCTTCGCCTTTAAGAGTTGAACGCGATAGCGAAATCCGGCCCTTAGTGTGCACCTCAACGACCCAGTGCATACTTATTAATGTGTGTTGTTACACACGCGCACAGATGCACAAACGCACGCGCGCGACGCATCTATAGTAATGGTAGAGGTTTTCGGTCTATTTAACAGCCCTTTCATATCAAATTCATGAAAATTTTGTACAGTGATGTAGTCACATGGTGCGGTATTATGAACTGCGCGTAGGCGTGACACTTTTATTCGTAAATGGTCACATTCAGTCGCCCTTCGTGCGTTAACAATCTGGCAGCTGTTCGATTTCTTCTTCTGGAGACCTCCTCCGGCCAGCCGCAACATCGCCTTAGGGTCGGTGAAATGGCAACTGGAGTACTTCACTTCTTTAATGGTGTCGTGAGAACGAAATGCTAAAGAAGTGGATCAGAGCATCCGATGAGACCGCATATAGGCTCTGCTGTAGTCGCATGGCCTCCGAGATGGCGGACGCGCCCGCCGTCTCGGAGGTCATGTTGGTCGAGACATTGCTTCATATGTCTTCCGCTAGATGGACACAGTTGCCCATTTTTGGAGCTCTTATTTTTCGCTCACGAATGATTTTTCGCTCACAAGAGACGCGTGGAGACGCCAACACCGACGGCGGTATTTATGCAGAACGAGCTCTCTAGCGCTATCGCGTTAAAACATTGGTAAACTCACATGTTTCCCGAGTGACTAGGGCATTGCGATTATGAGGAAGCCATTTCAAACAACTACAGTGCGTTCTTATCATACCTTCCTTGTTTCTGAAAGTTTTATAATTTCATTGTTATATTTGCTATTTCATTCCCGTCCTTTTTCCTTTTTTTCTTGTTCATGGTTTGTATTTTGTCATTACAAGATATTCTATTCAGTTCTAGCCAGCAGTTTGTCAATAAATCAGTTCATTGGTTTTTTTTTCCTTTTGGCTGTGGTGCTTACACTTTTTACAATGTGGAGCAGCTTTATAGTTGCGTTACATACAGGTATTAGAATCCCTCAAAATTGTAAGTGTGGCGCCTTGGTGTTAATTGACAGGCTACGGTGTCGCATCGTGACTCGCCGCAGCCGATCACCTGCTCTATTCAGGCAGACTTCACAGCTATGCCCGGTACAGGCATACACCTTCGTAGCCGCACTCTCTCCCTTTCCTGTACCCTTAACGGAAGGTGATCTGCAACACATTTTTACTGTCATAAAGGCCAGTCCACCGTCCTCAACGTCAGTAATGTTATATTGTATATGTCAGTCGCGTGTATCCTTTCTTGAATATATATATATATATATATATATATATATATATATATATATATATATATATACAGTAATACCTCGTTAACTCGAAGTTGTAAAAACCAGGGAAAATTTCGAGATAAGCGGATTTTCGAGATAAGCAAAGTGTTGCAAATCGCTGGCAAAAATCGAGCACTTTTCAGAAAAAGCACTACTATATATATATATATATATATATATAGAAAAAATAGAAAAACACAGGAAAGATAGAGGACCTGAAAGAAACGGACCGAAGAGTGGAAGAAACGAAGACGACTTGCGTCATACGCTAGCACCATCTCCCCCCCCCCCCGCCATTCTACCCCTCCCCTCTTTACGAAGTGGTTTACGAACTATACACATGACTGTTGGATCCGGCCACGAAAAGCACTTCGTAAAGAGGGGAGAGGAAGGGGGGGGGAGACGGTGGTCGCATATGACGCACGTCGTCTTCGTTTCTTCCACTCTTCGGTCCGTTTCTTTCAGGTCCTCTATCCTTCCTGCGTTTTTTTCTTTTTTTTTTCTTTTTCTTCTTTTCTTATTCTCTCTACATAACATTTTCTGTAGTTTTTTTAGGAAAAGCTCTCTCAGACAGGTATAAATAGAAGCTGCAATACAACCATAGGCATTCCTCATAAAGGCTGCTCTCCGGCTGAAACGTTGAATAAACGCTTTCTCCATTTTTGTTACCAATTCCGAGGGCCTACTACTCATCTCTCTCTCTCTCTCTCTATATATATATATATATATGTGTATATATATATATATATATATATATATATATATATATATATATATATATATATATATTGTAGTGAAGAAGAGTGGCCTGTTCAACAACCGCATCGCCATCGGCATGAGTTCGTGACTGTTTTCGCTGGGCCGACCGCTTTTTCTGACCGCTGCTCCTGTCTCTGCCAATAAACGTCTTAGCAAGTGGTGGAGGGTTCCGGGTTTCATCCGCCCAAACCTGGAACTTCGGAGTCGCACTCTACGTCCCATCATGGCCAACGACACAAGCGGCACCCCTCCAACGACGCCACCCCCCGTGGTATGTGCCGGTACCTTGCGCCAGCGAGATCCCGCTATCTTTTCCGGCACAGACGACAAGGTCGTTGAAGACTGGCTCTCCACATATGAGCGAGTAAGTGGTCATAATAAAGTGGCCGACGATAGCAAGTTGGGCCACGTTTCGTTTTATCTCTCCGAGGTTGCGAAGCTCTAGTTCCTAGACCATGAAGCCGAACTCACTACGTGGTCCGACTTCAAAAGGAATTTCACGCAAGTTTTTGATCGGCCAGATGTACGCAAACTCCGTGCCGAACAGCGGCTGCGCACTCGATGCCAACAAACGGGAGAAACTTCACTATCTACATTGAGGACATCATCAACATTTGTGGACGGGTCAATGCGTCCATGTCGGAGGGGGAAAAAAATCAAACACATAATGAAGGGTATTGAGGACAATGCATTCCAGATATTGCTGTCCAGGGCTCCTAGCACTGTCGTTTAAGTGACCGAACTTTGCGAAAACTACGATGAGTTCCGCAGGCAACGTCTCCAGACCCGACGTCCCTCTGCGCCTGATAACTCACTCTCCAGTCTTGGCATCGGAGACGAGCACGCTCCTCTGCTACAGAAAATTCAGGAGTTCATTCGCGCAGAGGTGGCTCGTCAGCTATCTTTGTTGCTTTGCGTCCCAGAACCACAAGAGCCTTTGATGCCGATACTTCGCGATTTAGTCCAGGAACAAGTAGCCCAAGCTATTTCTCCAGCGTGTGAACCACCGCCGGTCACTGCGCCTCTCATGTACGCCGACGTCGCTGCCCGACCTCGTCCGCAGACGCTCCCGCCGCCGTGAATGTATGGACCGCCGGCCAGTCCTTATGGCCTGCCAACCGGTCCCTATGGCCCGCCGAGCAGCCCCTATGGACCACCGACCTAGTCCCCACCATCTCTGCCGCAACCAGGCAGGCATCAGTTCCCGGCTTCCCAGCCACGACTCGGAGGGTACGTCAATCAGTGGCGCACCCCTGATAATCGCCCGATATGTTATGCGTGTGGTGGTGCTGGTCACGTGGGGCGTCTTTGCCGTCGCCGCATGCTTCCTTTCTCGAATACTCGACGGGTGCCACCTTTCCCTCCTCACTTTTCGTCGGCGCCTTCCAGTCTTCCTCCGGCTTCATTCTACCCTGATGGCTCATCCGCACCTACACAACGCTCGCCATCGTCACGTCGTCGCTCGCTTTCTCCGATGCGTCACCTTCCCGGACCCACTGAGCAGGAAAACTGCTCGCCGCAGTTCCTGAGGCACGAACTGCGTTCACGTCGAATAGTACAAGCCGTCGTCCCTCCCCTGCCAATGTGATCGAAGTATCAGTCGAAGGAACCGTCGTCTTAGCGCTTGTCGATATACAGGAGCCGCCGTATCTGTAATTTCCGCTGAACTGAGTCGTGCTTTACGTAAACTTACGAGGCCATTATCTGACCTGTCTCTTCGAATGGCGAATGCCCTAAACATAACGCCCCTCGCTGCGTGTACCGCTAGACTCGTCATTGAAGGAGTTGTGTATACTGTCGAATTCGTCGTGCTTTCCTCGTGTTCCCATGACATCATTTTAGGTTGGGACTTCCTTGCAACTAATAACGCCATTATTGACTGCTGCCGCGCCGAGCTTGAGCTATCCGCACTTCGCGACGTTGACACTGTCGAACTTCGACCCCCTTGTGATAAGCTACTTGTATCCGAAGATATCGCCATACCACCGTGCTCTTCTGTGCCTGTCTCTGTGTCATGCGCCGCCTTATCTGACGGAACAACTTAATGAGCAAACAGACAATGAAGCCACGGAAAACATAGGGGAAGTTACTTGTGGTATTGTAATTGTGGAGAAAGTAGAAAGGAATTAAAGTGGACGAAAAGACAAGCCTGCCTTCGGTGGGACCCGAACCCACGACCTTCGGATGTCGCGTCCGATGCTCTACCAACTGAGCTACGAAGGCGCTCGTCCCCCCGTCCACTTTATTGTGTATTTATGTACTTATTATCCTGGGAGTGTTAGGCAGCGCTACTCATGGCCAAGGCGGCGTGTGTGGAACACACGCCGCTGGCCAAGGCGGCGTGTGTTCCACACACGCCGCCTTGGCCATGAGTAGCGCTGCCTAACACTCCCAGGATAATAAGTACATAAATACACAATAAAGTGGACGGGGGGACGAGCGCCTTCGTAGCTCAGTTGGTAGAGCATCGGACGCGACATCCGAAGGTCGTGGGTTCGGGTCCCACCGAAGGCAGGCTTGTCTTTTCGTCCACTTTAATTCCTTTCTACTTTCTCCACAATTACAATACCACAAGTAACTTCCCCTATGTTTTCCGTGGCTTCATTGTCTGTTTGCTCATTAAGTTGTTTCTAACAAATAAAGAATGAGCCCTTGACCCCTTCCCTTTCCTTATCTGACGGAGTTATTCTTTTCACGGCCTCTCCGACGTTCATAACCCGCAAATGCTCTCCTCTGCCGTTTGCCTTGCTTACGCTTCATGGTGGCGTCACGACGATGCTGGTCGACAACATCATGGCGTCACCTTTACAATTATATTATGGTGAATGCCTCGGGAACGTTCAGACTGTTGAGGCGCTTCGCATTGTTGACGCTTCACCCGCCTCCACTTTGACGGACCGCAGCACATTAAGTGATGATCCTCCAGCTGATCAATCACTGCTCGGTGCTTTTCACTGCTCCATCGACGACGAAACATCCTCTTCACAACGAAGCCAGCTTCTCACCCTACTGAAGAACTTCCGTGCCTCTTTTGATACCCACACTTCTGGTTTGGGTCGAACATCAACCGTGTCTCACGAGATCGACACAGGAAATCATGCTCCCCTATGGCAATGTCCTTATCGAGTGTCGGCCTCGGAGCGCCGTGTCATTGACGACCATGTTGCAGACATGCTCAAGCGTGGCATTGTGCAGCCTTCACACTGTCCCTGGGCATCACCGGTCGTTCTAGTTAAAAAGAAAGACGGCTCCATTCGTTTCTGTGTAGACTACCGTCGCTTGAACAAGATAACCCGCAAGGACGTATACCCGTTGCCGCGTATAGACGATGAGCTCGATTGTTTGCAGGGGTCGCAATTCTTTTCCTCACTCGACTTACGTTCCGGATACTGGCAAGTTCCCGTGGAATCGTGTGATCGACCTAAAACCGTATTTGTGACGCCTGATGGCTTGTACAAATTTACCGTCATGCCTTTCGGCCTGTGTAATGCTCCCGCTACGTTTGAGAGGATGATGGACACCATACTGCGAGGCCTCAAGTGGAACACATGCCTCTGTTACCTGGATGACGTAGTTGTGTTTTCAGCTGATTTCCGTACACACCTTCAGCGTCTCAAACGCGTTCTTAAATGTCTCACCAATGCTGGACTTCAGCTAAACCCCAAGAAATGCCGTTTTGGTGCCTGAAAGCTCACAATTCTTGGTCACGTTGTCTCGCGAGACGGTATCCTTCCGGATCCAGGCAAGCTACGCGCGGTTGCAGACTTCCCAAAACCAAAGAGCCTAAAAGAGCTTCGACGCCTCGTAGGCTTGGCTTCGTATTTCCGACGTTTTATTGGAAATTTCTCCTAGATTTTTGCTCCACTGACAAGCCTTCTTAGCGGCGACACAGAACTTTCAACTTGGTCACCCGCCTGTAACGACGCCTTCGACAAGTTACGCCACCTGCTAACCACGCCTCCCATTCTCCGCTATTTCGACCCTGCAGCCCCGACCGAAGTGCACACCGATGCCAGCGGATTCGGCCTCGGTGCCTTACTCGCGCAACGGAAGGAAGGGTTCCACGAATATGTCGTCGCCTACGCAAGCCGTACCTTGACTAAAGCCGAGGCTAACTACTCGGTTACCAAGAAAGAGTGCCGGGCCATTATTTGGGCACTTGGGAAATTTCGCCGTTACTTCTATGGGCGCCCTTTCGACGTCGTCACTGACCACCACGCCCTTTGCTGGTTGTCCACCCTTAAGGACCCACCCGGTCGACTTGCTCGTTGGGCTCCTAAGCTACAGGAGTACGACATTCGCGTTATCTACCGATCCGGACGAAAGCATACGGACGCTGACGCCCCTTCTCGCTCCCCAGTGTCCGAAGACAAACGTTGCCTATCTGCTCTTGAGCCAGCCTTCGTCTCCCCAGACCTACACAACATGGCGACGGAACAACGCAAGGATCCCTGGATCGATTCGCTTATCAAGCTACTTTCCAACTCCGCCACGACTCCACAACATCGTTCCCTTCGTCGCCAGGCGACCCACTTCTGCATACGCGACAGCCTTCTTTATCTTCGCAACTACCTTTCCGACGGTCGCAAGTGGCTTCTAGTGATACCCCGCCATCTCCGTCACGTTATCTGCGATGCTTTCCATGCCGATCCTCAGTCTGCACATGCCGGGCTCTTCAAGACCTACGCTAGTCTGCGACTCCGATTTTACTGGCGTGGCATGTACAGCTACGTTCGAAAGTTCATCCGCTCCAGTGTTCAGTGCCAACACCGAAAATTACTGCCCGGGCATTCCTACCCTTCGCAACATCTTCCCTGCCCTACTCGACCATTTGATCACCTGACCCGATATGCCGAAACCGCCGCTTTGCCGACCGCCACCGCACGAGACATGTACAGCATACCAACAAGTACAGCGTACCGACCGCACCCTCGGGGATATGTTGTCTCATTATGTCGCCTCTGATCATTCCAATTGGAAACAAGTTCTTCCTTTCGTCACCTACGCATACAATACTGCAGCGCAAGCTACGACTGGATTTTCCCCATATTTTCTTCTGTACGGACGCGAACCCTGTAACATCTTTGACACGATTCTTCAGTATAAGCCTGATGAGTCCGAAACCACTCCGCTGTCCGAGGCTGCCCGACATGCCGAAGAATGCCGCCAACTTGTCCACTCCTTTTCCACAGAGGATCAGTGGCAGCAGCAGTCCCGTCAACCTGGCGCTCGTTCTGCACCAGAATTTTCCCCTTTCAACTACACTGTGGAGTCTCTCACGCCGTCGACCGATCTACGCCATCGTGGTCGCGAACTGGTCCACGCTTCTCGCCTCAAACCTTACTACGACCCCATCGTTGTGTCTTCGCCTTAAGACGCCAGGAAGGCGCCTTTTTCAGTGGTGGAGGGTGATTGTAGTGAAGAAGAGTGGCCTGTTCAACAACCGCATCGCCATCGGCATGAGCTCGTGACTGTTTTCCCAGGGCCGACCGCTTGTTCTGACCGCTGCTCCTGTCTCTGCCAATAAACTTCCTAGCAATATATATATATATATATATATATATATATATATATATATATATATGCGTGTGTGTGTGTGTGTGTAGCGAGCAAGGGCTTCACCGGGGCAGAGGCGAAGGAGGCAGAGGCGAAGGAGGCAGAGGAAGAATAATTCAGGACAGAATAGAACAGCTTGGGCCAAGGAACAGCTGCTGTCTGTCCCTTCCTCCAAAGCGATGCAGTCGACGACTAGCCGCGTTTAGCGTGAGCGTCGACCTTGTTGCGGCAGCCGCGTCTCCTCGTCGGTCCTTGGTGCTAAGGTTCCGTGTGACTGCGGAACGCCGCCCATGCTTCCACGACCATGAAGTCCCCCGACTTGCCGCCGCAGCAAGTACGCATCCCTCTAGCCGGGGCGGCGTCCAGACCACTTAGGCGGCTCGAGGGCGCACGTTCTCCAACTCGGCGATGCCTTTCACCTTGAGACAGCCCCGGCGATCATATCACCAGAAGAGTTCCTAAACTATGAACTCCGTGTCCAGGACTGCGCTAGCAGCAGAGCTGCAGGGGGATGCTGTCCATGCGGCCTTATTCAATGATGTCAACACCGTGATAGCTAAGCCGGCCGTATAATATATCGACGCCAACACTGCTCGTTCATTGGGAACTTACCCGGCTGCGTCGCTGAGTTCATGCGCGCCGTCGCCCGCTTCTCACATGGACTGCAATGTTCGGCGGCCCTGAGCTCCTGGACGATACCGGCATAAGGTTGGAAACCATCCATGCATGGTCACATGAGAGAAATGCGACGCCTGTACTTGGGGTATGTGTTCCTTTTTTCGTCCCGCTTCCTTAGTCGACGCAGAGAGTGTCTTTCCAAGATATGTACCAACTAGCCTACGTGCGGAGGCTCATGAAACCTATCGTTCTTTATATTTATATTAGTCACGCTAACACGTGTCACCAAACTTCTCTCTTTTTTTCGCACGCGCAGCTCTTCTCCTCTGCTTCTGTAGATGGAGGTGACTGTCAAAAGTGCACAGAAATGAACGCTCGCGAAGGCAGTTGTCCTGAAGAAGACAAGTCCACTTGTCGAAACGTTGGCTCCAGTATCATTATCTGTTATATATCGATTTTAGCGATCTGTTCATTGATTCAAGCCTCTATCTTCTCTGTGCTGCCCTTCGAATCCAGGTTCCATAACGCCCAATGCAAGTAAAAAGACATTGTTCTTACCATTGAACAAACAAATCATGGAAAATCACAGAGAAACAGAATAGAACCACAGGGACTCTATTTCAGCATATTTCTGATTACGAAGTACTGAGTTGCTTTTTAAAACTGTAGCCCGCTACTTTCTAAACAAGAAACAACATTCCTTGTATGAAATTTGTCAGCTTACCGTACCATGACTGGAATGGATCCTCATTACGCACTCACGAAACACCGATTCACATAAATTCCGCACAACGAAGCGAGCCTCAGAACATCCACGTACCTAAAGCACACAGAAGTAGTTCAGCAGAACGTCATAAAATTCTTGGCCTGATAGAACTACTCCTCCGCGGAAGGGAGTTCAGGGATCGCGGCTTTACTCACCCTGCTATACAGCAGTAATGCATTCGCACCTGCTTCCTATCATACAACCCACCATAAATCTTCGTTTGATCCACAGTGAGTAAGTTTATGAACTTCGTGTATACAATGCTATCCTTCCAAAGCACACATTCTGTATCAAACGTTCATACGATTTTTAAACAGTGAATGAAACTTCCCTTACAAAAATTTCATTTAAAACTCTTGAAGCACAGTTGATGGATGTTGGGAAATGTACCAAAGAATCATCTAGTGTAGGTTGAAACAGCACTGGTTTGATTGTTGAGACTTTTTAAATATTTGCCACCAAAATATTATTGAAACTTTGTTGTATAAGTAGTCGTTGAATTGTGCTTGTCTTATTGCGGAAAGTTCGTTATGCGCCAGAGTTAATAATGAGGGTTCGAGATATATAGCGTTAAAATTGAAGCAATATTGAAATTTTATGTACACCTTCCTTACGTTGAATAGCAGTGATGATGTGTTCTAGTAGTGCATGGTGGACTCGGCATGTCTAACGACTTATATCTATTCTGACGACCCCTTTGTCACAAGGTGGCGAAAGCAGGCTACTGTTTCCAAAAATACACGTATTGCAAACGCGCATTTCGCATCTTCCATCCGCGACGACGACTCGGGGATGGCTGAGGAAGTGGTCATTGCCTTGACCACTTTGGACAGTGAATACGGTAATTTGAGGTAGGCAAAAACAGCTTTCGAGAGACGCGTCCTCTGCGCCTGCGCGTATTCCGGACTGGCGGTGCCGACGATATCAAGTCCCGCGCGTTACTGTTGTTTGCCACGCCCACTGGACAAATCGAGAGAGTTCCCTCAAACCTCAACGAGCCTGCCCACGAGGCTGCGCGAGCGCTAACCGACCGCACCGGTTTTGGGCAACGGTTCGGAGACAATTTTGTAGTGAGACAGGGGCCCACACACCACGCAATATGAAATTACTAAGCGATTCTACGTTGTGTGAGGAATGTGTCCATATCCGCATCCCAAACTTAATAGACCTCAGGCACTTACACTCCGACTGTAACAAACGGAGACGTACCATAATCTGAGCGCCTTACAATTTATCCCGATGTATTCGCCAATGACGCTTGCCCAGCATGCGAGGACACAGGCAAGATAGCGCACATGGTCTGGGAGTGCAGGGCAACATACATTGACTCCGACACTGCTCCGGCCAAAAAAGAGGCCGCCCTCCAGTGCCAGCTCCTGGGAGACGAACTGTGGGCGCGCCCACGCCCATCGTGTAGGCGCATGCGGTGGGCTTCTGGTTCGACCTGAAAGTCTCGACGTCGCACACGCCCACTGCGCATTGATACGCACACTGCAGGACCTAATTAATGTTTCTTCATCCAGCTATCCATCAGTTTTAGAATGAGAACCATATTCGCCATACGAGAAGAAGGCGGCATGAATTTTACTTTCTATACTTCTGGAATGGATGCCATTAAAAAGCGGGCGAGGTAACTTTAACACTGGAACGGAACAGAACAAACGGTGAAATTAACTACAGCGCTTGTCTTTTACACTGATCAAGCCGGGAATCACACCACGCTCATCAAAGGTACATCATCGTCTTCTTTCCTGGGTGTCTTTCACATACCTTTAAGCGTGCACCCCACTGCAGGTCAGCCTCCTTAATCGCCAAGTAACAATATTCTTATAGAAAAGAGCACCTAGGCCATCCGGCCCCGGTCGCTCACCCTATAGTCAGCCCATCAATCGCGCTACCCTATTGAAAATCCGCCTGCCACCCATCACCATAATCCACCATAACCACCAACTGCACAGAAATGCGATGCAACTGCGATGCAATGGATGAAATGCGATGCAATGGATGCAACTGCACAGAAATGCGATTGTGGGCTGTCCCTGAAATTGTGGGCCGCCACGATACATACGAGTGGATTTGAGAATATATAAGCGTCAATGGCTTTTCAAATAAAATTGTTGCACTCGTACTTGGCACAACAGAAGTCAAGCTGTAGTTGGAAATGCCTATTAGATTTTCAAACTGCAAATCCACCCAGTCAGTAAAGGACAAGCTAACAACTTCCCATAGGGGATCCAGCACTCATTTCCACAATGGACGTGAGTCTGAACAAGCTGCTTTATCCGCGGCAAGATTTCGAATAGACCCGCAAAACCGTCATCCGAGCCAACACGGCTTCTAGGTTGTGTACTACATACAAAGCATGCATGAGAAGCATTTTTATTGCCCAAGGCGTTCCTGGATCCGGGCACGACCCCACTGCACTACCCGTGCCGGAGTTCGTAGAAATACAGGAGGCACTGGTAGAGCTCATGATCTGTGGCGAACTACCTCACTGGGCCTCCAATTGCTCCTGTAAACAAACTGAAGAGACACCGTCCCTATGGTGAAACCCCGCTTTGGCGTCTCCTTCATTCCAATACACTGCCCATTGGTGACGATCGCGCCCCTCCTCGTCTTCTACAATCTTCAATATCCTATCCTCAGCGTCTCCTGAATTGCGATAGTGAATGAAATGAACATTGTTGAATGTAACAACAGCGCAAGAAACAAGCACCAACGAAGAAAACACACACAACGCTGGCTTTCAACGACCTCTATTACAGAAACAGAGCCTCTATTAAAGAAACAAATACATTTTGAGGGGACATACGTAGAAGGGACGGTTGTGAACATCGTGTCCATAAGGCAAATAAGTTCTGCGGAAACCCGCAAGGTGGAGTAACGTTTATGAAACGGAAAAATAGGCATCCACCCGTTTTGTAGTATAAGGCCACCAGGAAATCCGAATGGATTTGTCAGAAATGAAAGCTTCCTAGTTGCCGAAAAATTCATCCCTGTCTGGGGTTCGCACCCGGGACCAACGCCTGTCCGGGGCACCTGTCCGGGACCTGTGGCCGTGTGCTGGAAAATGGGGGGATGCCAATTTTCCTTTACGTCGTGTCGATAAGTATATATTTGTCACTTTCACTTAGTAAGCACTTCTAGAGTGCTCAATACGTGAACGGTGCCGTGCAGGTTGTTATCGTGCTCTATGAGCTACCCCAGTCGCAAGTTGCACTTACGTGATGGAACTGTTTAATATAAAAAATTGGGGGACCCTTAAGCTTCGCCTTTAAGAGTTGAACGCGATAGCGAAATGCGGCTCCTAGTGTGCACTCAATGTTGTACGGAACGTCGTTCCAAGGAACGACGTTCCTGGAACTAGTTCCTTTTTGGAGGAACGAAGGAACGCTATCGTTCCTTTAATAGTTGCTGGAACTGTAACGGTAACGCGTTACATTTATGAAGTAAGGGCAATGGGAACGACGTCCGTTTTATAAGCGTTCCACAGGTCCACATGCAGGATAGATAGGCCGAGCCACAACCACCGAGGTCGAGCCTCGAGTCCCCGCTTTGCTGTTAGCAGTCTCGCTCACTCAAAAGAAAACCAGGCGCAAAACCCCATTCCTTTACTCTCTTTCTTCGATGCTTCGACGAGGGCGAAGCTTCCCTTTCGCCAGTGCAGTCAATGCGGCCGCTCCATGTAGCTGGAGGAAAAGTTTCCTGCTTTCAACCGGCCATGTACGGCAGCGCAGGCCGAACCGCAGCCAACCGAGAAATTCGTTTCGTCCCTTCAGATCCCGCCGCCACGGCTCCCTTGGAGCTAAGACACTGTCAACGCGCGCTTTGTTATCGCCGCTCAGCGCATTGGTTCTGAGAATGCGGTTACGGCTCCCACTGGCATTTTGTACTCAGGAGACCGTTCGGCAAAGCAAGCGAGCAGTGGCAAGTGTGATACTATGGAGGCTAGTTAGTCGGAGGCGCCCGTAGGAGGGCAGGTAAGCGCGCGCGGCGACACTGATGACGAGGGCATAGAGGGGGGGACAGCAGCTATTTCCCTTGACGTTCGAAAATCGCGGAACAGCATCTCTTCACCTGTGGCGTCGGCGGGGCGAGAGACGGGGACGCAGGGAACGGGCATTTTAAGCATCTGTATTCCCGTTTTTCGGCTGCCGCGGCGGTCAGAGAATGGCTGCGGCTTTCGCTATCCGCGAGTTTGCGGAAACCGCGCTTTGACAGTAGAGCCGACGTTTGCACGGTGGCCCAAAATGAGCGTGTTGATTAGGCGGCGACTTTTAGACGCGCGCCCCTAGGTGCTTGAACAATGCCAGCAGAGAGTCTCCGGCATATTGGAATCGCCGTGCAATGCTGCTCCTCGGGCACGCACACCCAGCGTTGCACACGTTCCTGCAAAACAGGAGGAACGTGAAAATGAAGAAGTAAGCCTTGTTCAGCGATCCCTCGTGCAAGCCTCGACGTTCGGTTCTCCAACCTCGGAGTGACGGTGTAGTGGTCTTCGCCGCGAGTGCCTGATCTGAGCAGCAATGATCGGAGATGATCCGTGAGCTACGGCGACTTCGAGGGCGACATCCGAGTTCCTACCCGAGCATCAGTCCAGAAGCCCAGCCACGAGACCGATGCGCCGATGGAGTCCTTGCAGATAAGCGCTCTTTAAATGCGGCAGAATGTGTGCCTGAGACATTGCGGCTTTAGTTTGTAGACTGTTTTACCATTAATATGGTTGTTGTTGAGATGTGTGTTGTTGAAATGGTTGTTGAGATGTGTAGCCAAAGGCGTGGTCGTAACTGCGAAGCATTTCGAGTGGAGCCGTAGCGTAGCTGTCGTACTCGTGAAGTGTGTAGAGCTAACCGCCTCCCCCTTTCAGCGTAGTAGGGATGTCTCATCTAGATTCTGTTGCGATGAAGAAGAAAGTGCAGGTACGGTTTATTGGATGTTCTCTCTTATTCGCACAACAAAAGAGAGTTTTGTATTCTAAGTGTAAATCGGTCCATTTCTTGCATTGTAGTTCACGTTAGATATTGTTTTTACCATGTCTTGATCCCATAAAAATTAGACCCACGATCAGTAGCACGCGTGCACGTTTTTGGTACTTGGGTTGTGCTGCTGCGAACCTCTCACGTGTGCGATACATCACTTTAGGTTCCGGCCTTCATTTTTTGGTGGGCGTCCGATGAAATAATGCATGTTACGCATTTTATTTATTTATTTATTTACTTATTTATTTATTCATTTATTTATTCCCTACATATCAATGTCATTTTGCCATCGCATGAATGTGGGGCTGCTGTACAAATTGAACATGCTATTAAATCGTGTTCCCTATACGCCATAAGAAGCAAGGAAATAGTCCTATGTTATACAATTCGTCAGCAAACTTCATCAGATAGTCGTAGTTAATTGACCCGTAGGTGTTGAACGGTCCGTTATCGGAGCCCCTCGATGACTCCATGCACGGCGGCAGCGCGAAGGAAGCGCCTTTGGCCGGTGAAGGGGACGTTTTGTTGAAACGCCAAAGCGTCTGCCCAGGCCCAAGCCCGAATCACCGCTCTTTCATTACTACAAAAAACATTACTTCTTGAGCCCTTTGATAAAGAGAGTTACAAGCAAACCAATAACACACAGGGCCCACACAGTGTGAACTGATGGCGCCAAGACTTTCATTGTGGTGTCGGTTCAGAGAACGTAATTCACAACACGCAAGCGAATAGGTTCACTTTGCAGTACGTGTTATTTCCCATTCCCATGCATTAGGGCTGGCGTCACTCGCGATGTCCGCTGGCACCGACAGCCAGGCTCGAACACGTACTTAAATTTGTCTGTCCACCGGACGGTGCGCTGCACATGCCCTTCCAGAATTCGTTACACAAGTTGTCAGAAGATGACCAGCCGCAGGGCCATGAGTAGCGCGGTTTCAACGCGCATCGAAAGGAATAGGCAAAGGAGGGCTCATCTATCGCTATGCTGTCGCGGTCATGTTCGTTTCCCAGTCCCGCGGTCAGGTACCTTGAAGCTACTTATCCCGAGTGGGTGTTCGTTCTTTCGGCGGCAACTACTTAGCGGCATTCCTTCGCGTTTGAATGCAGTGGCTACAATACCTCAGGATGACGTCTAGCGCATCCTCCTCCTAACGCACCCGACCAGCGTTTCCTTGTTCATGAAACCGGCCGGTAAAAAGCGGCGACGTTACCGTGCGCTTTTTTGTAGCCGAGTACAGCGGTCCACAAGCAGCAATGCAAAACCTTTGTGCCTCAGACTGACTGCCATGTAGTTCGAATTCTTCACCCCGAAACACACTGCGCGCCACCATAAATAACTACAAAAGGACATTATCACATATGCTTTACAATCGTGAGAACTAAGCAAAAGTAACATATTCAGAACTGTCAGTCAGACTATTAAAGCACTAAAAGGAATCCTAATTCTGAGCAAAAACGTTGAGGATCGGAAATGCGCGCGACGTATCTGGAAATCTTGTTCCTGTATTTATAGGCGTGGGTCAAGCGCAAACTATTATATGTCAATGCAAATGGAAATGTTTATTTATAGCTTCTGGGTTAAACGTACTCGATACTCACATGCATTGGTGAATTTGAGTGACTTTCTATTTGCACACTAGGAGAGGGAAGAGCAAAGCACAGGACAAGAGAGCGAGACGAACGACACGCTAACTGGCATCTGTGATGGTTTTTTGCAAATACATCGTCGCAGCAATGCAACACGGGGGGGCGCACAATTTCCAGTAAAGCATCACAGTTGCTAGTTGGCGCCCGTCTTGTTCGTCTCACTCTCTTGTCCTGAGCTTTGCGCTTCCCCCTCCTAGTATGCAATACTAACTGGCCCAAAACTCCACACTCTTCTATTTGCACATCTGAAGCGCACTGTTCTGACTGCTGATCGAAAGACCCATTTATGTGTTGCGCTTGTAACAGACTAGGGTCAAAGTCGCAGTGAACATGTCGGGAGTACGTTCGCTGCTCCCAGAACTTATGTCCAGAAGCGTTTCTTTTCACATTTCTTATTTCCAGATAATCTACTGCTGTTGAGTTTCAAATTCGCACATCTCAACGTCAATTTTAAGATTGTTCACTTAATTTCGTCTCTCAATTTTCCGACACTATCTTGAATCTGAAAACTCAAATGTAACGTAAATGTAACGACACGTTCCAATTTTCGAAATGTAACTGAAAGGCGTTCCTCTGTGACTAGAGGAACTTGGAACGGGAACTCGTTACAAAATTGGGAAGGAACGAGGAACGAGCTTTCGTTCCTGTTTTGGAGGAACGTGTACAACACTGTGTGCACTTCAACCGCTCAGTGCATACTTATTAATATGTGTTGTTACACACACACACACATGCGCACAGCCACAGCTACACGCGCGCGCGCGCGCGACATATCTGTAGTAATGGTAGAGGTTTTCGATCTATTTAATAGCACTTTTATATCGACTTCATGAAAATATTGTACAGTGATTTAGTCACATGGTCCTGTATTATGAAGTGCGTGTAAGCGTGACACTTTCATTCGTAAATAGTCACATTCTGTCGTCCTTCTTGCGTTAACTATCTGGCAGCTGTTCGATTTGTTCTTCTGGAGACATCTTCCGGCCAACCGCAACAAGCTTCGCCTTATGGTCTGTGAAATGGCAAACAGCACATTATCTAATGTTTGCTGTTTGCTTCATATGATATTGTCATGCAGTATTGTGACTAGAAGAGCCAGACGTAGAGAGCGTCTTGGGGCAGCCACTTTATTGCAGACCTTGTCCTAATTCGGCGGTGGTAGCGACGGCAGGCGCAGCTGTCTTTCGGCGAGTCACAAGAGAAAGACCACCACGGCTCTGCCACGTACGCTGTTCTATACTCCGCAGAGTTCGAGATGGACGCTCCTTAAGAACGCGTAGACACTAAGGATGAAAGTCGAACGCCACAGCGTCATTGACGCGCGTTCATACTAGACTCCTAGTGTTACGCATGCATAGACGCGAACCGAAGATAGAAATGCTAAGAGCGCGCGTCTGTCACTTTCATTGAAAAGATGCCATGTGGCAATATGTGCCCTGTCCTAGAACGGCGCAACCATATAGGCTCTACTGTAGTCGCATGGCCTCCGAGATGGCGGGCACGCCCGCCGTCTCGGAGGCCATGGTAGTCGAGATATATTTTTCACAATGTCTCACAGATGGCAGCACATTATCTAATGTTTGCTGTTTGCTTGACATGCTCAATAAAGTTTGTTCCTGCTACAAATCGCCGAATGGGCTCATTTTCGTCGTGACACCAGCCGAACAAAATGCATTAGGAGACTCCTTCCACTATGTTACATTTATGTGGCGTTTTTTTCCGGAGGAGTTCCAAGTAACATCGTGGCTTTGTGGTAGGACACCTGCTTGCCACGCAAACGGCCCTCAATCCTCAATGGGACCGAAGATTTGTATTGTTTATTTTATTTGCATCTTTCTCGATTTTTCGCTCACGAGAGGACACCGACACCGACGGCGGTATTTCTGCGAAACGAGCTCTATAACGCTATCGCGTTAAACAGTTTCGTAGCTCGCATGTGAGTTCCCCCTCAGAGATTTCATATCGGAACTGAAGTTATCGGAACGTTCTTGATCGCTTTGACTCATTCAGCACATTGAATGTGAACTATAATTCCTTAGTTCTGGACACGCAGTTGACGTCCGTCCCTTCTACTCATGTCCCCCCACTATGTATACCTGGGCTATATTTCGATAATAAAGGTTGCTGAAACTCAGGGCTGGGTGTTCCTGCTACGTGCGTCCTTGTTTCTTGCGCTATTGTTACATTCAGTATGATCTACGAACAATCCCAAATATGCACCCTTCACAGAAATGAATAACATAAAACAATTCCGCATCCAATGTGTTCCTTCCTATCAGTTGCAAGACAATGCGTCTGAAAGTATCACTGGTTGTATACTCCTTTTAATTTCCGCCAGTGCTTGCGACACTTCTGCCAACTCTGTGTTGCTGCGAGCCTCGCCTTGGATACCTTCGTGTGGTCAGTTACTGATTCCTGACACGGCAGAAGAGCTGCTGCAAGCCATGCGCAATTTGTAGCGAATTCCACGTCGTTTACGCTTTCTTTCAGAGCGTAGTTTTTCCTTGTGTATCTGGCGCCGATATCCATAACCAGCTTTACCTGTTGTGAAATTCTCTAAAGATGGCAGGCTATTTATTGTATCAGCAAGAAATGTTTAAATCCCAGCTCGGGTGTCAAGTCACGTCTTTTGGGAAGGAAATAGTTGCCGTGTGTATAAACTATCTCGATCATCTATAACGTGTGCACGCAGTGCGCCGTTCTGAGATGTTTCGCCGGTGCGGCACAGTTTGCACCCAATGTCGTGAGGCTTCGCGTGCCTTCATTGGTGTTGCCGATGTAGGTGATCAATATTGTTCTTACGCACGGGAACTATTTCTAATTATCGTTCTTACACTCGGGAACTATTTCTAGTCCCAACTATGCAGAAGATGTCTGCCGACCACCGCCTATCACGCCGACGCCGCAGTACTTCCAGCAGCAACTGCCGACAGTACCTTGGTACTACCGCGGAGCTCCAATGCGACCACCTCTCCGAAAAACGGACATTTGGTGCACTCTCGACTACAGGCCACTCTGCTTTCATTGTGGAGAAGCTGGCCACATATGCCGCTATTGTCCTTATCATACAGCAGGCTATAAAGGATTTCCGTCGTCTGCTCCTCGTCGCCCGAACAACCGACCTTATGTCGATGTGAATACAGCTAGTAGGCGCGACGATTCCCCTGGTTTGCGATCGTGCTCCGCTTCTGCACGTTCGTCACCAACTCGGCCAAGTGCCACTGACTTCACCAGAGGGAGATCCCCCCAGCCCCCGCCAGGGAAACTAAATGACGCGACCTTTGGGAGGAAGGTTGCCAATCGCCGAAAAGATGAAAATCGTCCATTGACAACAAAGGCAGAGCTGCCGAATTCCCCCGATTTGACGAATTACGAAATCGTAAGTGCAGAGATCAGTGTTAAGATCGACGGTCATGACGTGATGGCACTGGTCGACACTGGAGCCGACTTTTCGATAATTACCCAGGCAGCACGCAACGTAGGGCCGATGTTGGCTTTATGGCGGCGGAGCGCGGCCCATCCACGGCCTGATGTTGCCGCCAGTGAGCCAGTATCGGCTAATATGCCATCAATGACTGGCAACGTCGGGCCACTGTAGCCACGGCCCCGCCCATATCGGCAGGCCGTCGACTGTAATAGGCAACATAGGGCCGCATATGCCGCGCTACTGCCGACATCGGCTGATCTGTTGGCTTTAAACGGGGAAATATGGCACCGATTTTGCCGTTCTATAGACAATATGGGCAAGCCGTCGCCTTTTACTGGCAACATTGTGCCGAGTATGCCGCCTTAGAGCCGGCGTCGGCTGAGCCGATAACTTTCTCTGGCAAATGTGGCGCCGACGTTGCTGTTCTTCAGCGTCGTCTGAAGAATTACAAATTCGGCACGATATTTGCCTAGAAAGATTATTTCACAAGAAACATTGAGCCTTTTCTGCCGTCCTCCAGGCAACGTCGTCTACGCCGCAGACTTTCATGGCTGATATCGGCCGGCCCTTTTTCGTAGCCTGGTGTATAACACAATTGAGATCCGGTCGAGACGAGATTCACTTGAGAGAGTCGACGATTCGACCGAAATTCACTTGAGAGATTCGACGTAAGAATCAGATGTTGGGCTTCATATATTCACGTATACGCGTTTCAGTGCCGGAACATAGTGCATGTGTTTTGAGCAGCATATAATATTCTGCTCGCGCGCTTTGTTTTTATAAACATGGTGCACAAAGAACATGTATATAGAGAAACTATTGATATATACATGTATAGGCTGTTTTGCGGGAAGTTTGCGAAATAGGCTCGCGCAACAGTGAACATTAGCCAGAAGGATCGACAAGCGGGGTGGAAAATTATCTGATAGTGCACTCAGAAAATTAACATTCACAGAAATTGAACTAGCTCGTGTTTACATCGATCGCCATAACCACCACTGATATGCTAAGCAAAGATAAACAGTCGGAAGCAGCGCTATACTACTGACATTTAGCAACCTATGCAAGGAAAAGGCATACGGAGTTAACAGCGCAACAGCGAGGAGACAAAAAAGACATAGCGCAGACTTTCTGGTGCGCTGAAGTGGAGATAAATTCTCGCAACCGGCGTTATACTATATATACTGACATTTAGCAACCTATGCAAAGCAACGGTGTACGGAGCTAACAGCGCGACAGCGAGGGGACAAAACAAATCTAGTGCTAACTCTATATTCAGAGGGCCATGAAATACATAGGTCGCTTTGCATTCCAAAATTCAAATGAAGTGCTCTTGTTAAGACCAGGACATTTGTAAAAAAGGCAAAAACGAAAAAAAAAGAAAGCGACATTTGCAAGAAAGGCAAAAACGAAAAAATAAAGCAGTAATATGGCAAGCATTTTTCATTGCAAAGGTGGCAAACCAATGCACACACCTGTAATTGATATATAGAGAGCTTTTCTGGTTAGTTATACGAGAGTGTATGTGGCCACACAGTGTCCTTGTGCAGGCGATGTGCGTATTTTATGTTATATAAAAACAGCAAGGATGCACTGAAAAAAAATTGTTGAAAATAAGAGCTCTCTTCTGTCCCCTAGTTTCTTCATATATTGTTGCATGGTTACAGTATAAATAAACTCGCCTAAGTAAAGCTGTTGTTGACGTACCCTTCCACTACATGTCATCAGTGCGTTAGTGATACTAGCGCATTCCTTTAAAAAGGAGCTCCAGTACAGCCCAACTCATGTATCGCAGCTCCCATAAGCTCAGCAACAGAATGCAATAATTGTCTACTGGTCGGGTAAACTTATACCGCCCTTTTTCCACCTCCATGCTCTCTTCTACCACGCAGATACAATAGGCCAATGATACCTTAATACGCCCACGGAGTTGTGTATAATTCCTTCTTTTTTTGCTTTTTTTCTGTGTAACTACCGTCAGTGCATTCTGTCCCCACCTTCTGAATTCGTTTACACATCGGCCATCGGTTACGTTGTACTAGTTAGATGAGCAGAATATATCGAGCTTGATTGCATGCTCTGTGCAGTGTGTCGGATTTATCACTGACGTTCGTATGAGACTATGGCGTCGATATAAGCAAACATGTGCGTGTTCTGGTATTTCACAACTCATTTATTTATAACCAATAAGGGCAAAAGAAGGGCGCGTAGAGACAGAGTCATCGCAGTATTTCTTGTCGTGTGGAAAGGCAGCACGTGCATGTCTTTCCTGCTCTGCAGAAAATGGCAGAAATTCATGCACCATGGCGGCGCCGCGCGTCCTCGCTACGTTTGTTGCGTGCAGTGCAGCATTTCGCTCGCGTTTTTAGCTAGAGTGGGTGGTTCAGCCTCTGCGAAATCCTGTGCTACAGGTAGCTGGCAAGAGAACACACGCATACAAGCATACTCCATAGGTTTCACCAGGCTGCACTTAACAAATGCAGTCCCGGCGGGTGTCCCCGCCATTGTGCAAAAATGTTTGCCCCAGAGAAATGCTGCCTTCCACGTTTTGCGACAACCACAAAAGAAAGAAAGAAAGAAAGAAAGAAAGAAAGAAAGAAAGAAAGAAGAAAGAAAGAAAAACGCGCACCTCCTGCTTAGAAGTAGCCCAGCACGTGCTAAGCCCGCCGCAACTAAACATAAAAAGATATGTGACGGGGGGGGGGGGGACGCGCGTCCCCTTCCGAATTGACCACCAATGTCATTCTGAACCTGCTGGTGGTGGCATCTGTTGGTGGCATCTGCTTCCTTCGGAGGGGCGACCGCGCCGTCTTCTGAGAACTTGTCTTCCGTGCTCTCTCGTCGCCGCTGCAGGTACAAGCATTCCTACCAATATGCAAGGCGTACGAACGAGTTTCAACGGGGCACGCAGTCTGCCTACGCGTGTCGGCGCATGTACCGCGTTTATCGATCATTCAAGTTGATTGCGCCATTCGTTGACCAGTGTACCTCCTAAGACAATGCCCATCCCAACTGTGACATCGGTTGTGTATGAACACAAGCCTGCGCCTTTTGGGGAGACTACAGTGTCGTGGCCGAATTTGTATTGCTGACTCACAGCTGAACAATGCATAGCGGATGCCGAAATTCGGTAAGTTTCTGGCCAGTTTTCAGAATGGGGCCTGGCACTTCTTGTTACGACGTTAAAGTACCGGTTCCACCTTTATATATTATTTAGGTCGTGAGGTGCGTAGGCTCTATATTTTCGAATAAAGAGCCTACGCACGTTGTCGCAAAGCAATTTTACTTCATATAGTTAATCCTGTGCTTGTATCAAACACCCATTGTGTGGCGACTTGCAGCTCTCGTAACATTTTTTTTTCTTGCCCGTATTTTTAAAGGTAACGTGATACCGAATACGCGCTCCTTGGTGTAGGACGCGTGCGGCAGTCCGGCACGCGATGGCATTTTTCAAGTAGCCTTGAAAAGATGTTCCTCCTCTAATATCTGCTCATAATGTGCCTTGCACCTATCATTTAATGACATTTTTACCCAAAGGCCCCATCCTTAGTGTGTGTCGTGTTAGCTCACGTCTACATGTTTTCCTTTCCGATGTATGCCAAAAATATGAAATTTATTATAATGCAAAATGCACCTATTTCAACTAATGTGCCGCTTTTAAAATTGCTTTGCAACAGAACCATTACTCATGTTTCTTTTTTTCCCTTGGGTATCTAAAACGACACGAACCCAAGATCTTGGGGATGAATATTGAACAAATATTCATTACATATATAAAAGGACAACTTTCCTTTGTTATTTTCTAAAGTAGTGCCCGATTATGAGATGTTTCTGACATTTCTTGACTTTCTGCGCTTGTTCATGAGTCGCACATAAGTTGCATACAATGATAGTATAGTGCTGATGTGCTCCACAGCTGTGCTAACTTTTCACGCCTTGTCCCGCAGTTTGCGCCCTTGCCGAAGCTTTTCCACTACGACGATGCAACACGAGAATAGCATATTATCAATTACAGAGTTCACAAAATAAATGAAATAGTGCTTTTCTCTATAAACCTCTCGTGTTATTTGTTTTGTTTAGAACGCATTAATAGAAAGTACAGAGGATGCACTTAGCCTCACCTATTACCGTGTTAATAGAGCTTTTCCGTATACATGAGAGGCACATTTACACAAAATACTATTGGTCCATTTCATAGTGCCTTCGAAAATGCGTTCAAAGCCCTTCTAAAATGTGAAAACACAAAACTAAAAATTTTTGCAATCCAAACGGCGCGACACACGTGGGGTAAACACTAGAAACACCATAATGGCTGTGAACGGTCGCGCAAGGGGTTTCCCGATGGTGGGGCCCACAAACGCCAAAACAGCCTGAATGCCCGCAGCATTGGCCAATGCTACCTAGCCAAATCCGACCCATTCTGGCTGGCCAAATTTGACCCACGCTGGCTGGCCAAATTTCGGCCACACTGGCTGGCCAAATTTTGCCCACTCTGGCTGACCAATTTCGACCCATGGTGGCTTCGCCACAGTGGAGCCATTCTGGCTGGTCATCATCGGGAAGATGTGAGTGAAAGTAGCGCGAGCGCGATTTGCCGACTTAGGCCCGAGATCACTGCCGACCTTGGCCGACTTCACGCCTACATCAGTCCTGTGTTGGCGTGCTGCCTGGGTAGTGACCACTTGGCGGATAAGCTCAGGAAAGTTAAAACGGAATGGACGGGACCACAGATTCGAGGAGCTGGAAGCCGGCTGCTGACACCTGCTGGAAAGTGCACTGCAAGGGTGACTATAGGGGACACCCCATACATCGCCACTGTTATCTTTTCCGAGTGTTGCAAGCAGGCCATCTTAAGTATGAATTTCCTGCGTGAATACGGTGCTGTAATCAATATACCGGAAAGTCTGCTTACATTTTGAACCGATCCAAGCCCTTGCGTCTTCTGGACGACGTGACCGTGCCGCCGTTATCTTGCAGCTTTGTTTCGTGCAGGTGGGCCCCGCCGCACAATGGAGACGGCGTCGCCGAACAAGTCTCTGCTCTTTTGCTCACTCAAGGTGTGGCTATAGCCAGGAGTATCGTCAGTGTAGTGCATGGTCAAGCCGAGGTTCTGCTGACAAACTTTGGCAACGAACGACGGCATATTACCGAAGGCACTGCAGTTGCTTTACTCGACCAAGTTGCAGATTTCTGCGAATGCCTTGCAGTACAGCACGGTGAGCCAGATACCTTAGCAGCACCACCTGTTGACGTGAGCACAAGTTTACCACCACCGGAGAGACATCGTCTTCTTAATCTTCTGCGCGAGTTTCAAGACTGCTGTGGCCTGTGGCGTGTGTCAACGACCCCACTAGCGACACTAGCGCCATTCTCCAGCTCGGGAATACGCTTGATGGATAAAGGTCTTTTTGGTTGTCAGCCTTCGACGCGTTCCGTGGGTCTGCGCGCTAGCCCGCACAGCATCCCACATGGTGTCAGAAGACCCGACGAAGTAGGCTTAGCTCCCTTGGCCTAACCAGAAACCTTCCCCGGACAACGACGCACCCGTGCAGCCTGGCCATGGCTAGTTCCTTGCTCCCAGCACCGGAGCCACTGGATACGACGCGAGATCTTTGGGTAGCCTGGAAGCTTTGGGAGAGCGAGTACAAGCTCTACGCCACTGCAACTGGACTCTCGGCTAAGCCTAAAGAAGTTCAAGCGGCAACACTTCTCGTCATAATTGGGGAAGAGGGACGCAGGATTTACCGCACGTTTAAATTTGAAGACGAAGCGGACCGTAACGACGTAAACAAGTTGTTGAGAAAATTGGAAGAGCATTGCAAGCCTGTCCTCAACCTCACGTACCACGACTTTGTTTTCGGCACGAGAGATCAAAAGCCGGGAGAGCGTTTTGATGAATGGCTCACAGAATTTCCAACGCTGGTTCGCAACTACGAGTATGGGCAACTCGAAGAAAGAATGCTGAAAAGTCGCATCATTCTGGGCATAGAAGACAAGCGTCTGCAAAGCCCGTTAATCAACGAGAACCCAGATTACCTGATGCTCGTCGAAATTTGCCGTACGAGAGAACGAAGCAAGGAGCAAGTTGAAGAAATACAGAAAACGACCCGAGGAAGTGACGGGAACGCCGACGAACGCCCAGACTGCCCAGAAGAGGTCAACCTAGTTCAAAACAGCAAAACATGTACGAAATGTGGATACGCGTTCCACAAGAATCAAGCCTGCCCAGCCGAAAGCAAGAAATGCAAGCAGTGCGGGAAACGCAACCACTTTGCTAGCGTCTGGCGGTCAAAGAAGCCGAGCAAGAGGAACGCGGCACACACAAAGGCTCGGAAAGTTGATAGTCTGGAATGCGAAGAAAGGTACTTTCTTCATGCCGTCTCGCCGACGCACACGCAAACGAGTTGAGTTTGGAAGGCTGGGATTGAGGGCGAGCCAGTGCTCTGCAACTTGGACACGGGAGCGAACTGTTCGGTAATTTCGCTCAAGCAACTGGAAGCAGTAACAAGCATGAAACCGGACGCCCGCAACACGTTACTGAACACTTTCTTCGGACAGAAGAAAAAAAATTCCCCCCCCCCTCTCCCCGAAGGGAATCGTGAGGAAATGCGAATGCGCATTTATATACACGTGCGAACGAGCGAACGGGAGTGGGGCGCAGGGAGGAGAGAGAGCGAACGGCGAGAGAAGGAGCGGCGAAGCATTGCACCTACCCTCTCCTACACTCTCTCCACACACGCGGGAGCTGCTGAGCTCCCGCGATGCGAGCGCCCTCACACGCCAGAGCGCAATCCTCCTCTCCACTCACTCTCCGCTACTCCGCCCGCACCACCTGCTCCGGTTGCTAGGGGCGAGGATAAGCGCGCGCGCCCGCAGCTATTGCTATGGGAGAGGGAGTGAGAGCGGAGAGATGCGGACACCGACGGACGCCTGACATAGCCCGACTAAGAAATGCTACCGCATTTAAAAGCAATTGGAATAGTGACCCTACAAGTGGCAAGCAAACACGGCGCTGCTGAGGCACATTTTTTCGTTGTGCAAGAACGAGTACCAACGACTTTCAGCGGAGAACTGTCACAGAGACTTGGGCTTATAAGACAGATGGGCACAGTCACGAGCTTTATGAAATGGCAAGACCATTACATTCAAAGGCCTCGGTGAGCTACGTGGTGTAATGTATCACATGAACCTGCACAAGGGATTTCAAAGTGTAGTCAAGCCCGCCCACAGCATCGCACGAGCTCTCCGTGAAAACATCAAGGCCCAACTTGACAGGATGGAAGCAAATGGGGTCCTAGCGCCTGTCACAGAAACCGAGAGAGTGGGCAAGTCAAATGGTAGTTGTGGTTAAGAAGGACAAAATAAGGACATGCCTGGATCCTGTAGACCTTGACAAGGCGCTCAAATGAGCGCACTACCACATGCCGACTCTTGAGGACGTCGTGAAAAAGATAGAGTCTGCGAAGTACTTCTCTACATTAGACGCTGCTACCGCATTTTGGCAAATCCGACTTGACAAGCCCAGTTCATACTTATGCACCATGAGCACACGGTATGGAAGATACAGATTCTTGCGGATGCCATTCGGAATTTCCACGGCAGAGGAAGTTTTTGAGAAAGCAATGCATCAAGTACTGCGCGGTCTTGATGGCGTCGAGGTAGTCATGGATGACATACTAGCACGGGGTTCAACTAAGGAGGAGCACGACAGACGTCTGCGAAATGTTTTGCAACGGTGCCACGAGGTTTTAGCCAGAGTAGGCATCACCTCTCCCCTGACTAAGGAGAGAGCAGTTCCACTTCCAGACGCTGTAAGGTCGGTGATCATGGTTCATCCACTTCCGCGAAATATGCACGGAGAGCGCGGGCTAAAGCCTTCCTCTCTCAGCTCAACAGCAGAAGAGAAAACGCGCTTTTCGTTGACGCATCTCGCTCGGGTCCGAATAGCTTCGTGGCAGCTGTGGTAGACATGAGCGGCCGCACCGTGAGTGCCGCCTCGGTAAGGACCAGGTCCATCGGAGTCGCCGAACAGGTCGCCATCTCTCTGGCGCTAACAACTAAAGATCCTTACCCCATCTTTTCCGGTTCCATGATAGCCGTCAGGTCGTTCGACGCCAATCAAATCTCCTTGGCTGCTCGTAGTATTTTAACTAAAGCTACAGTATTCCCTCATGAGTTGACGTGGTTTCCCGCCCATATGGGCACCTCCGTCGACGACATCGCCAACCCCAACGAAATGGCTCACGCTCGGGCGCGAGGACTTATGCTCCGCCCCGGGTAAACGAGCCCCCCGCACGCTGCGGGGGAGGGGAGTGGCGATGGCGCCGACGGGGACCCGTTGACTACCTTTCACGAGGTAACTGCTCACTATAGACTAGGCAGGAAATCCTTCCCAGATCCGCACAGAGAGCTAACTCGAAGCCAGGAGATCGCCCTCCGACTCCTCCAGACTCGATCGTTCCCGTCGCCGGCCACTACGGCCGTGTATACGGACATTTCGCCAAAGTGTTCAGAGTGCGATCACCTAGCAACTTTTTCTCATTTAATGTGGCGGTGCCCCCGCTTGCTCGTTTCCAGAAGAAAGCATCACGTCAACGAGATGGAATTCTTACACTGCATCGCAAGTCCCAACCTTGCGAATCAACTCCGGGCGGTCCAGGGAGCCTGTGAAGCGATCGGGAATCTTTGGTTCGCGGCCCCTCCGCGGGCGATGCCCTCCGCGGGTTCTTAGGAACCCTCGTCCCAGGACACAATAATGTTCCTCTGTCTGTCTGTCTGTCTGTCTGTCTGGTGCCACGAGGTAAATCTCAAGCTAAATGAGGCCAAGGGCTACTTCTGCAAAACGGAGGTACGCTACCTAGGGTTCAGGCTGACCGATCAAGGACTGTCGACTGACCCGAAAAGAGCACAAGGAATTCTCGCAGTTTATGTCGCAGAGAACGCTAAGCAACTCGACATTACTGGAAACGGTAAACTGTGTTGCAAGGTTTATCCCGGCAATGTCGGAGATGAGTGCACCACTGCGTGGCTCCCTAAAGAAGGAGAACGCGTGGGTGTGGACAGATGCGCAGCAACAAGCTTTGAAAGCCTGCGGACAGCCTTGTCACAAGCACCGGTCCTGGCATACTACGACAAGATGCTCCCTCTCGTGCTACAAGTAGACGCCAGCCAGCATGGAGTAGGAGCAGTCATCCTGCAGAACGGACACCCCCTGGCTTATTCGTCTCGCTCACTAACAGAAGCGCAGAGAATTATGCGCAAATTGAAAAGGAGATATTGGCTCAATTGTACATGGATGCACTCGATTTCATGACTATGTCTTTGCACAGCCATGTATATTGGTGGAAAGTTATCACCGCCCACTTGAGGCAATCTTCTAGAAGCCACTCCACCAGTGCCCACTTGGTCTGCAAAGAATGCTTCTGACACTCTAGAAGTGTCCACTTCGGATAACATATAAACCCCGGAAACGAGATGTTTATAGCCGATGCCTTGTCTCGGTTTCCATCGAAAGAAAAGCTACCAGAAAAGAACACTTTTAAGTAAATGTTATCGAAGAATTGTAAGTCTCCACCGAAAAATTGCAGCAGATCAAGCGTGAAACAAGTCAAGATAACAACCTTTGTACCTTGACGCAGTATGCGAGTACCACGTGGCCAGAGGACAAAAACTCAATTCCTGAACAAGTCAAAGCTTACTGGCCGTAGCGTGACGAGATCCATGTCGAAGAAGATATCCTCTTCCGATCCAACCGACTGATTATTCCCAGTAGCATGAGGAACCATGTCCTAGACCTTCTGCACGCAGCCCATGGAGGCGTAGAAAAGACGAAGCAACGTGCCAGAGATCTTACGTTTGGGCCTGGTATGTCGGCAGACATTCAAGAGAAAACTGATCGTTGTGCACTCTGCAGACAACATAAGCCCAGGAACCAGGAACCATCGACTACCAATGATAAGTCATGAAGTCCCCGAAATACCCCGGCAAGCAGTTGACATCGATTTTTTCTACCACGAGGGAGAGGAATACTGCATGCTTGTTGACTTCTACTTGTTTTATTTTGAGATTCGACGCTTGAAGCATACAACTGCAGAAGCCGTCATTAAATTCTGCCAAGAAGTCTTTGGTACGCACCGTCTTCCTCACCAGTTTATCAGTGATAATGGGCCACCGTTTAACAGCCACAAGTTCGCTGAATACGTGGAGCAGTGTGATATCGTACACACTACGTCAAGCCCACACTACCCACGTTCCAACGGAATGGCGGAACGTGCCGTTCAAGAGGCGAAGAAACTTCTCAGCAGGACAGCCTACGGGTACGCAAAGTTCTACAACGCCCTACTAGAATACAGAAACAGTCCAAGGGACGAGATACTGCAATCCCCAGTTCAGCGTCTGATGGGAAGGAGAACAAGGACACAGCTGCCTGTGCACACCAATCTTCTAGAGCCTAAGACAGTACCGCCCAAGCAAGTGACCGCAAGATTGAAGGAGATGCGTCAGCGACAAAAGACGTACTATACCAGAGGTACAAGAGACCTAGCACGTCTACATCCAGGGTCGGTGGTTTCAGTGTTCAACAGCCTCCACACCGAGTGGTCTCCGGCGACTGTAGTCGCTGAAGATCCAACATCGAGATCATACACCGTGGCAAACGAAGATGGGGAAGAAAGAGTTTCGCCGCAACCGCTAGCATCTTAGATCCTATAAATCCACAACAGCGACATCATCGCAGCCTCCTGAACCCCAACCACGTAGGCGAAGTACTAGAAAGCGCCAAAAGCCACGACGCTAAATGGAGGACCACTGAGCGAAGATATATTCTATCCGGAGAGAAAAGATGTGGCCTGCGGCGTCGCTGCGTGCGTCAATGACCCCACTAGCGGCACTAGCGCCATTTCCCAGCTCGGGAAGACGCTCGATGAATAAAGGCCTTTTTGGTCGTCAGCCTTCGACGCGTTCTGTGTCTCTGCGCGCTAGCCCGCACAGCGTCCAAAACTGCTTTTCGTCGAGAGTCAACCAAACGCCACTGACAAAGCACCGTATTATAAGAGAGGAGACGGCACGACCAGTCAGACAGTATCTTTAATGTGTCGCACCGTCGCACCAAAGGAGCGCGCTCGACGATGACGTTATACAGCCATCAGAGTCCTTGGGCATCGCTGGTACTGCTGGTTAAAAAGAAGGATGGCAGCCTGCACTTTTTGTGGACTACCGCCAACTGAACCGGATGACAAAAATTCACAGCATATCCACGGAGTGAATGATGATGAGTGGGCGAAGCTCCGCTGGTTCATCGTAGATCGTGCCAAGTTCCGGATTAATTTAGTTAACGCGCACGCTACGAATCCTTATGGTTCAACGACGCACAAGTGAAATCTTCCACCAGGACTTCATTGCAAGTGAAGATCCAGTGCCTATATATATATATATATATATATATATATATATATATATATATATATATATATATATATGGGGGGCCGGTGAACGGTTCTCCAGGGCGAGCAGTCGCTATTTTTCAATCAAGAAACTCGCTAGAAGATGCTGCCTGCGTCAAGCTTGTCTCTCGCGGGTGAGGGCGCGTTCTTTCTTTGCGAGCTGGTAGCGCTTGCATCGAAGAAAGAGCGTTTGATTGATTGACTGACTGATTGATTGATTGATTGATTGATTGATTGATTGTGGTTCGGTTAGGAAAGGACGCTAATTTCTGCAGCCCATGTAGGGAGCACGGCTAAGCGTGCGTGGAGGTGGGGGAAAGGACAGATAGAGAGGAGAGAAAGGCCGTAGTGGAGGGCTGCGGAAATTTACACCACCTGAGGTACTTTAACGTGCGCTGACAACGCACATTACACGGGCCTCTGGCATTTTCGCCTCCATCGAAAATGCGACCGCAGCGGCCGGGATCGAAGCCGCGTATTTTGGGTGGCAGCCGAGTACCGTAACCACTACACCACCGCGGCGGACAAAGGAAGAGCGTTTTCATAGTCAACGTGCGCCTTTCGCTCTCTCTGTCTCTCTTTCTCTCACAGGACAGCAGAAGGAAGAGTGAGAGAGCTTGCGCGCGGGGAGGCACGCGCTGAGGGCGCGCCTCCCACACGCGCCCTAGAGTTACTGCAACGCGCCCTCCTAGTAGGTAACGCGCTACTACAACAGACGGACAGACCCAAACCTTAAAGGGTCCCTGAAACGTTTTTTTGACATTGCGTCACTGATTAGGCAACACAATTGCGAAATCATTCACACCATAAATAAAGCGAAGCACAATGCGCTAAGGCAGCAATGGGCTTATTTCTGTCGCCTTCCTCCTTACCACTGCTGTTCCTCCTCAACTCGATCTGCTGCGGAGTGCGCGCTAGCGACGACAGCGCCTCCCACGTCACCCGCTCTGCCGAGCCTCCCGTAGTGACATAGCGCCCCGATATCCTCACTGAGGTCGCCCGCCTCGGCAGTGCTAGCCTCTGTAATAGAGCGCCGGCGACTCGTGTGACGCCGCCAGATGTCGCGATGATACCGTTGGCTGAAACGAAGGAGTACGTTGTAGAAGCACGTTGTTCGCAGCTAGGTTTTGAAAATTACGTGCACGTTACTTGGGTCGGGGCCAATCAGCGACCTCTCATTCGATCGCTCGATGACGGGGGCGTTTGAAAACGCTATTTTGCAAGCCGCGGCGACCTTTTGCGATACGCGTCAAAACCTTATTGTAAATTACACACTTTACGCACAGCGCTAAAATCTATCCTGTAATGGTTCTAGTGACCCGCTCTACCGGATCACCATGTTTGCACAAAATCGTCAAAACCGTTTCAGGGTCCCTTTAAGGAGCTTCGCCCCTAAAAGACGTATACCCAACCGCGAATCGACGATTCTCTCGACAGGTTGAGGCATGCACGGTATTCCTCGTAGATGGACCTGAAAAGTGGCTATTGGCAAATTGAGGTCGATGAACGCGCGGGAGAAAATACTGCTTGCGTGACGCCTGACGGACGGGCTGTACGAATTTAAGCTCTTGCCATTCGGATTATGCTCAGCTCCAGCGACATTTCAAAGAATGACGGACACGGTTCTATCCGGCCTGAAATGGCAGGCGTGTTTGGTGTATCTCGATGACGTCGTCTTTTCGTTAGGAGATGGACATATCTCTTTCGTGTGCTTGATTCTACTGTTGGCCGCAATGTCAGCTGCCTGACGCAGTGACATGCGGTTTGTGTGTCATTATTTCATTCGTTGCCCGCGTTTTTAACGTTAAAACAGATGCTTACCTTTACCACTGCGAAGCACAGAAAATATACTCATTCAACCAAGCATTGCAGTGGTTACGGCCCAGGTAATACAGGCCCATCCACTACTCAGTACTATGGCAAATGACTTCTGCGGAAACCTACAACGTTTCGTAACGTTTATTAGTATCCATATTAGCAAGGAAAATTAGCATCCACCCGTTTGTAGGCCAAGACTACAAGGAAATGCATACGGATTTCTCGTAACTAAGCAACTACATCATGCAATGTCGCGCTGTGCCAGCTTCCACGATGGCCTGAACGACCAGTGCGTGAAGGGCGCACCGGACGCACCAACGAGTGTATTTGGCGAGGAGAAAGCCTTACGTA